>CM051244.1:90308991-90703991 GCA_027917425.1 Gastrophryne carolinensis | reverse complement strand
CTGTTCGCTGAGGCTGTGAAAATGATGAATCAGACGCTACATGGCGCTATCCCAGTCGCTAAACAGATTCTGCTTGATAAATGTGTAATTGCGTGCCGTGTCTGGCGTTCACCAGTCGCTACCTGTCGCTACCTGTCATTAACCAGCCACTACCTGACGCTATCCCTTCTTAAATAAGGGCCCTAGACTTCACTTTCTTGGCCAAACCAAACATCACAATATAATAATTTTTGGCTCCCAAAAACAGCAAAACTCCAAAAATACTTTGTATTATGCACTAATTTGTTCATGTCTGTCATTTTATTTTAAGTACATTTTATTATTTCTATTTTTATCGGAGGGGGGGATATGTTTTCACCTGTTTAGAACAAAGGTACGACAGGGGGCAACTTTTTTTTACACCCCACAATCACAATTTCCTTTTCGGTGGTATTTTTTATATCCTTAAATATATTAGATTTTATTCAGAATTAAAAAAAATATTAAGCCTAGCACTCACATGTTTACTAAAATAATATTTGAATCTGCTGTTAGGGTTTAACCTGAAGAATGGGAAAAATGATAATAAGCTTAAAGAATGGCATTTGTCTAAAAAGTTCAGCCAATAAAAGCATAAATGTTTTCTAAACAGCCAGTGTTCATGTAATATTTAATATAAAACTCCATTTTTTTGGTGTACTGTCCTATATTAAACATGTGTGTTAGGATTGTGCCCCCATAACTGTCATTTACTTACTTTTTCCAAGTTCCCTATATTCCTGTGGCTCTTTGTTGCTCAAGTGGAATTTGAGTAAAACCCTTAGTAAAACTTCTGCCCGTAAATCCCATAGGCCTTCCACTGTCAAGGGTGATCTCCCCTACCAAGCAGATCATATAATAATCAGCCAGAAATGAAATACATCCCCCCAAGTGAGAATGTTGGCAGTAATCCTTTAGCTACTAGAACACAAGACTGTGATCCCCTCATCTGAAGAGACTAAATTAGGGAAGAAGGGGTTAAACCTCTGAGCTGAGGAATGAGGAATGAGTCATCTTTGCCTTAGCCAATCATTATAAAGCCAGAGTCAGGAAGTCTCTGCTCCGTACACCAAACACACCAGTTCGCGCACAGTTGCCAAACACATAGTTGTTAGAGAAAACAAAGAAAAAAATAGATACAATCAACACATTGAGGACATCATCGAAAGCTGACTTTTCCTAAAAAGAAAATCTAAAAAACAAACTCCTCATAGTCCTGTGGGCTGCAAATAACTTGTTTTGAAGCTAAACAGCCTTGAGTATGAAAGCACATTCCTGCTGATGACACATCAGCGGTGGACTCACACATCACGTGCTCCTGCTGCCAATCAATGAGGGGTCTAGTTCCTTGTGACTTTAAAGGGACTGTAAACCCAAAGACAATACCTCGGTTGCTACCTGTCTCATGTGCCTCTTCTCCATTTCCTGCAGCGTCAGGCAGGAGCTGTAGCAGGCCTCCAAAGTTTGCCCTCCTTTCAATTTAAGCCACTGGTGCCCATTGGTGCTCTCAACATGACAAGCCGTAGTGGTCCCACAGCAGAGCATGCTCATGGCTCATGCTCTCCTCCCCTCTCAGCAATGATGCAGAAAATGAAGCAAAGAAAACAGCTTTACTTAGCATACATACAGTACTTACATTTAATAAGAGATTTTGAGATGCTTTGAAATGGCTCAATTTACACTCTTGCTATGGAGGAGGTTAAGATGGGAGGAAGTTAGTGTGTTCCTTTGGCTGGGAATGTTCACCAAGCCTGACGGGGAGGCCGATTCATTAATAGCGCCAGGTAGCGACAGATGAGCGACTGTAGCGTGATTTTTTCAGCGCCAGCCAGTATTCGCTGTGCTTGGCCGGCATTAGCTTGATGACAGCGACTCAGTCGGTGTGCGGTAATGTTGAATACGGGCTGGGGGGTCGCTGTTCACAGGTCCAGCGTTGTATGTGAGCGCCTGACAACGAATGGCCAGAGCGAACGGCTAGCTTCATATTCATCAACAAATCACGCTCCGAATGTGCTGTCGCTGTCCATTCCTTGTTTAAACCCCAGAGCGCTGGCGGCGATGTGTATTAACTAGTTTTTAACCCCTAAACAACCATATTTTTTGAATGTAACATTATACATGTTTTTAGAATCATTTTGTTATATGAATACATTAATCTCAGACCTGTTAGATCAATTCTGCACATATTTTTTTTAATTTTTTATTTGACTTAAAAATAAATCCTAACATTGCAGAAGTGGTCTCCGATTTTTTGACATTAAAAAAATCAAAAAAAAAATTAATACCAATTAATTAGGAATAATTATAGATTGCTCCATTGAAATGCATTGGACATCGCCAGGGAGCGACAGCTCATACCTGGCGCTGTGAGGGAATTTGCAGCGGCGCTGTTCGGTCCAGGCGGCTTCATGATGAATGCCGCGCTAGCCGTCGCTCTCGCCGTCGCTAGCCTCATTTTGCTTGATAAATGCGTCACTGTGACCGCCGCCGGGCGTACTTGAGTCGGTAGTCGCCGTTAGCTGCCGCTACCTGGCGCTCGTCAGACACTACCTGGCGCTATCGCTTGATGAATAAGGGCACAAGTAGCGTTCCATAAGCACCATAATTCCCGTGCGCTATCCATGGTGGGTGCGGAAATGTACTCATGGGCGCATGATTTAGGGACACATGTACCACAGTAGCACATGTATGCGAACCATGCGCCATGCGAGTACATTTACGCCAGTTTACAACTCACATGTCAGTTTACTGAATCACTCTCAGCGAGTTGTAAATGGTTTAATTGATAAAGGTGATGCCGCAATAGCCGGCATGGTTTTTATCATTGATTATGACTGGTCCTGCCGCTATACCAGCTCTTATGCCTTTTGGTATGGGTTCAGGGCTATTCCAACTTCCAACTTTAAAAACAAGGGCGAGATCTCGGGAACAAACGCAGATAGAGTTTTTGATTAACACAATACTATGGAGAAACAAAGTACCCCAACTCCTATCTCCTTATCTCCTATAAATATCTCCGCCCCCTACTCCTTCCCTCGCTTCGCGCACTCCTAGCCCTTCTTCCCCCCCTCTTTCCCCAACACGGGAATTCCCTATCTCTTAGTAAGCACTGAATCCGATCATTACTACTCACGTTCACCCCGGGGTGCTCCCATGGCTACTACCAGAAGACTTGATAAGGTTCCATAACTTTTTGCAGGCTCTCACTACAGCAACACTACTCGCCCCCCCCTCCCCCCAATCACACAATTATTTGCTCAATTACGTGTGAATGTAAGATCATTGTTGAATTGGAAGCATCCAAGTATCTGTAATGATTCATGAACGGCCATGTGCTGTTTCCCCTTCTCCCCTTTTTTTCCCTGTATCCCCCATTGTATATCCTGGAAAACCAATAAACATAATTATAATAAAAACAAGGGCGAGAGTTGATACAGAGCCACAGCGCGCCGGCCATCTTTGCCATGTTGTATCCTAAGGACGGGATCACGGGGCTGCTATGCATGCCTAGACTGCTGTAGACCCATATGATTTATACCAACACTAAAGGTATGTGCTATATAGCACCTGGGCAATGAAAATGGTGGAAGGACTTAAACTTAAAACTTATCAGGAGAGACTTAAAGAACTTAATTTGTACAGTCTGGAGGAAAGAAGGGAGAGGGGGGACATGATTGAGACCTTTAAATATGTGAAAGGATTGAATAAGGTTCAGGAGGGAAGTGTTTTTAAGAAGAAACTTAATGATAGAACAAGGGGGCACAACCTGAAGCTAGTCGGGGGGAAGATCAGGAGCAATGTTAGAAAATATTATTTTACAGAAAGAGTAGTAGATGCTTGGAACAAACGTCCAGCAGAGGTAGTTGAAAAATCAACAGTCACTGAATTTAATTTAGCACACATCTATCCTAAGGTAAAGAGAACATACAGATACATAAGAACAGACTAGATGGACCGTATGGTCTCCTTCTGCCGTCAGCCTTCTATGTTTCTTTTTGTGCCATCCACAACCTGTGTTATATTACCCTAATAGAGGGAATTATCTATATATATCTAATAGGTAAACCATCTGCATAATTAAGACTGAACCACATACATCCAATCGTGGATATTTGCACATGTT
Organism: Gastrophryne carolinensis; assembly: GCA_027917425.1. NCBI lineage: Eukaryota > Metazoa > Chordata > Amphibia > Anura > Microhylidae > Gastrophryne > Gastrophryne carolinensis. Next base: position 90,699,850 of record CM051244.1, on the reverse strand, counting down.
GATATTTTGTAATCAACGTGTAAGTACAGTGCTTATATTGTGAAACACTAATAGCTGTTAAATGTAATTAAATGTAGATACACTTTGTCCATAGAGGGAGAAAATGTGGCACCATTAATATCATTGAATGTAATCGATCTGCCTTTATTGCTAATATTGCTGAGATTGCACCATATTAGAGAATGCACTTTTATTAATTATTAATTCATTTAACCAGATGAAATAATGTGATAGAAATATTGTTCATTCTGTACCATGTTATACATAATTTTTCCAGATACAGAAGAAGCCACTTTAATTACTGGCGGAACTAGTCTAACAACTGGAAATTACCACAATTGTCCCAGTTTATATTTCCAAGGGACTAAAATGACGAATGTTTGTAACAGGTTACTTACTGTGTGATACCTCAATGTTGACCTTGAATGTTGAACAATTTTATTATATATATACCAAAATCTAGTGGGTTTAAAGGTTTTTATAAAGAAAATGATAAAATGTACAATTTTACTATAATTATGTGGTTTATCAAATCTTGAGTTATGGGAGAAGGTTAAAGGAAAGAGGGGCTACAGTCCATATTGTCATTCTCTAGATTGGATGTTAAATTTATACCCCAACCCAAGATACCTGACCTCCTTGAGAATATAAGCAATTGATGACAAATCCCCATGGGGAACTAGGTGAGAAACAAGAACACCTGCTTTGTTTGTCTCTTCTAATGGACACCGGATTCTTCCATACCCCTGATGGCCCAAATGGTGGTGCGGGTAATTGGGAGGGGTACGGCCATGTCACCCGTCAATGCCAGAAGGTCCCCACCCTTGTGAACTGGTATAGTGCTCCCCTGGACACTTACTAGTTCACCCCAAGTGTAAGAAAAAAACAACAACACACCCAAACATTTATTATTCTAAATATCATTACTTACCATTTTCTGTCTTCTTTCTTCTATCCCCCATCAGACAACATCCTCATCTGTTCTGGTAGGTGGATTGCTTTCCAGCATCAGGTCTTCCTCCAATCTTCAAAACTTTTATCTGCCCCATCCGCCTTCTTCTTTAGGTGCCGCCAGTTGTCGAATGGAGGCGGGGGGCACGGGTCCCCCCTCCTTCCATCCCAGCTGCCCAGCTCGAAAAACTTGTCACCCCTTTATTTTATCTATGCAGCAGAAGAAAGCAAAACACATGGCTGTATATATATATATATATATATATATATATATATATATATTTATACAGACTTATATTAGACATATTTTGAGATACTGTAGATATTCGTTAATGAACATTGTCCTTTATACTTCTGTTCACATCATTTATCAATGTTTTATATTTATAAATGTTACCAAGAAAATATAAATGTTAAATGCCCGGACATACAACTTGGTCTAATTCAGCTGAACACAAGGTGCACTTAGATACTTTGCAAATACATTGCATGCAATCATTTTCAGCTTTAATGAAAGGCCACTGCATCACCTTGTGATCATATCTGGTATTGCAGTTTATTGTCATTTCTTTGATGTGTTTGGTTATAAAATATCTTATTAGATTTTCAGAATAAAATATTACATACACACATAGTCTAGATGAAATCTCCTGTATTACATTTAGCTACATCCTTCATATCAAGTCAAAATAATCCTGGAGCATTTCTAAATCCTTCACATCTTCTAACAACATTATAACAAAACAAAATGTAACACATTTTCTAATGTCCATCCTTCTAGGTATTTCTTTCCCATCTTCTCACTGGTTCTTTAGAATTCTCCCTCCCTGGATCCTCATCTTTGTCCACATATGTCATTTTCTAGTACCCATTTGGGTAAAGGGAACGTAAGTAAAGAACAAGAGAAAAATTAAACAGGAAGAAAAAAAGAACAATAAAATGAAATATCCATATTCAGATTGCTTTCCCCCTCATCAGACTAGGGTCTCCGAGTTGTTTTAAATTGATTCTGGGCGTCGTTCATTAAACCTGTGAGCTTTGTGTTAATCTTGACCAAGTCCACTTTTTGTTTACAATGTGTTATTGGGATGTAATTCTTTTTCCATGCACTCACAATTGTCATTCTCTCTGCTAATGGAACCAATATTAATTTCTTGTTATATTTTCATTTTTTCATTAACCCTTTAAACCGGATCAACAGCCTGGCACAGTTGGAAAAGAAAGGTAGCCGCCATTTTGGAGCTTCCTCTCCCAGCAGGGATTCAACTGCCTGGATTCAACTGACATAACTGACAATGCCCAGTAACAGGATGTCCAGCAACACTTCCTGTTTGCAGGTGGCCTGCAAATGCATGAGCCACCATTTTGTTTCTAAAATTTACCACAGCAAGTGTTGAAAAAAGGTAAATTAATTTTTATGTGCAGCAATCTAAATTGCCCTGGGGAGGGATACATATGAGCACTGTTTGTTGTGTTGATCTGCTTTAACTACCAGAGTTTTAGTCACGCTTTGTTGCCACACCAGTTTTCACAATTTTGTGCTACACATGTTTAACTGTGATTTTTTGAAATGATTTCAAACATAACCAGCCCGGGGTCCAGCTATGCAGGGCTTGTAGAACAGGGTGCAGATGCCAGCCTCGGTGGCCCCTACACTGCGGGCTACAAGTGTGTACAGCCCGAGCTCTTCTGCCTCCCCTGGACTTTGGGAAGGCAGGTAACTGGGGGGGGCTGCTAGCTGCAGGTGACTTGCCAGCCCCCTAAGCCTTGTGAACTGGTACAGGGGTCTCATGGATTCCTTACTCATCTATGATCCTGTGTCCCCCAGCTATCCTGTCCCAAGGTAATCCAATTCCAAGGCAGATTCCAGGTGATCAGTGGAGGGGGGTGAGGAGATAGGGGATAACAGCTCCTTGCCCCTCCTACCCTTTCCCTGCCGATATCCTGGTACTTCCCCACTCCAACTCACACTTCCCTGGTCCTCCTTCGTATGCACGACCTCCCGTCCAATCATCGTGTTCTACTCCGCTGGCGCAATCTCGGCTAGGCTCGCCTAAGGAGCCGAGTCTAGTCGAGTTGTGCTAAACTGTGTTGAGCGTGCTGGCGGCCGCATCCCTGCTACCCTCTAACAGGGAGCGTGTCCGTGACAGCCATTCACAAATGTACGGGCATGCACCATGTTAAAGGGATAGTGAGGATGCGCCTGTTACTTGCTCATGCACCGTTGGATCGGGGAAGAAGGTGAGTATACCAAGCAACCCCCTGGGGGGGGGGGGTTCACACAGCGGGCATCCCAGTTCTGGATGTTCCAAGGGGAAGGAATCTAGTGGCACTGCAATTTTATAGATTCTATGGAAGATGGCAGCAGGTTTTGGTCCATTTTAAAGTATGCACACATGCAAATAGGTATGTATATACATATATATTATAAATATACTAAAATAAATTTCACTTTTAATGTTATATGAAGTCTGGCAGAAGACTCGGACCACTCTGATATGACCACGTTATATTGTGTCAACCAGGAGGTGCCGGCACCCAGAGCAAAAAGCGCTTCCTCTTTGGTATATAATATCTACAAGTAGTTGTTACTGCCTCCAACCTGACCTTGCAAAGCAAAAGCACATGGTACATCATTGCATATACTAGCCTAACCTCCCTACACAACATGGCCAGCATGTCCATCCTAAATACCTAAGGGTTTCCTAAAAGGGCCAAGCCCCCCCAACCAACAAAGTGCCCTTGGGGCATCCCTCACTGTGTGAACCCCACAGTTTTCTGCCGGTTTCTAGTGGTGGTCGCGGGTCACGGTCGCATTCCTGCAGCTGTGCGCACCCCTGTGCTCAGCTATTCAGATGCGCAGGGAAACCGTGGATGTGCACATGCACAGTGGAAGTGGTGGAAGGGTGAGGCATGACGGCAAGTAGCAAGTATGACTATTATTTAGAGGAATAGGTGCAGTCCATGGTGTCTTCTCTGAATAGGCAAATTGTCCCTAATCTCATCTCTATGTAACGTTGTTTCTTCCAAACTGTATCTCTATAAGGTTGTCTGATTTGTAGAGCTATATGTTCAGTTTACCTACAAAACATACTAGTTTTACCTACAAAACATACTAGTTTTACCTACAAAACATACTAGTTTTACCTACAAAACATACTAGTTTTACCTACAAAACATACTAGTTTTACCTACAAAACATACTAGTTTTACCTACAAAGCATACTAGTTTTGCACTAAACTGAATGACCCTTTCAGAACTTCGAGGTATTTAAGGTTATTATCATGATAATGCAGGATAGATAGGTCAATGGAGTGCCCACAGATAATAAAGCAACTGGGAATTTTCTATTTACATAACTGAAAGCCATAACGGTCAAAGTTACCAGTATGGTGAGGACGATTTTCTTCTTGTGACTCTCAACGGAAGGGTCAGGTTACTGCAAAATATTCTGAAAAGCACAATCCCTCTAGAGATGAGGTGGGACTGAGGCAGAAGTAAAATACAAGTCTGGACAGATTCAATATGTATTATAAAGAATCGTGTTACAAAGCAACAGGGAGCCTTATCACAAGCATCCGCGCCACACAACTCCACTTTTTTTGGCCTCAGCAGCATTCTAACACCTATGCGTGTTATTTAACTATGTTTAACTATAGCACCAAAAAATGATGCAGTGCCGGGTGCTTTGGTTGAAGCAGCATCAGATGCAACCTGGCGCTATTGCTCAAGATCCCGCGGAACACAATGGGCAGAACTGGATTGAAGTGTTTAATGCTTTTAATTATATTACACATTTATTTGTTCAGAACTTGTCAATAATTGAAACACAGGACCTAGATGCTCTGGAATGTTTTTTTGTGCTATTAAAATTAATTTAAATAGTTTCTTTTGCTTAACAATGTGCAATTTAGACACAACAACTAAAACACAGCCTTTTTCCCCTTTGATCCCAGCAGTGTTTTCTTGTAACTGTAATGAAGAAACGCTAACCAGCGCCAGAAAAATACAGCACCAAAGATTTCAAAGATGAAAAAAATCATAAATATGCAGGGGAGCACCAGAAAAACAGCAGTACAAAGCGGCGCTCAAAAGAGCTGGGATAATCAACCGGGAGGTCCAATAGGCGCTGACATAGGCAGGCTGATAGACAGGAACAATTAAAGCTAACTTGCTAGCATCAATTTAGTCCCCAGCGCCAGATTAGACAGGAATGCTGGTGCCCTGAAGCTGGTGCTATAGCCACAAAACAGATGCACATCAAAAATGATGCCTTCAAAGTGGACCAAAACCCAGCAGGATCAGCCCGGCAATCTATGATTCCCGGGCCGATCCAATCCCTCCCCGCGGGGCATCCAAAATCGGGTTGCCTGTGTGAAACCCCCCAGGATGCCCGCAAACCTTACCTGAATCCCAGCCCAACGGCGCATGCGCGGCCCGCGGCCGCATCTCGCCTCTTCTCTTTAGCAGGGCGCGTGCTCGCGTCGGCCATTCATGGCAGGCGCGGACGTGCTCCCTGTTAGAGGGAAGCGCAAGATGCGGCTGCCAGCGAGCTTGGAGCCGCTGAGCTTAGATGCCGCTAAGACTGATTGGACGAGTGGCCGCACATGCGCCGTAGGAGCGGGGTGAGGTGAGTTGATCTGGGCGTTCTGGGGGGTTTCACATAGCGGGGCACCCCCGATCCCCAGGGAAGTGGACCAAAACCCAGGATAGTCAAAATCCTGGGTTTTGGTCCACTTTAATGTTTTATAGTGACTCAAATCAAATCCTAATTGGTGATTTACTTACACTTGGACCTTGTTCAGCCTAAACACCAACTACAGCCCTATAAACCCTGCTTATAGAGGTTTTTCTCACATCCTATTTTAAATCTACAGGTCTTAATATGGAGTTGCCCCCTCTCCTCTTATTTGCAAATAGAGCAGCTTCCACTCTTCTGGCAAGGCTTACTACAGGATTGTACACTGTGTCTGCCGAATGAGGGGGTCCAGCTCACAATCCCCATTATAGTTCATCCTAAAGGAGCTTGAGGTCAGGCATCTGTGTGAGCCATTGACGTTCTTCCACAGCTAATCCACCCAACCATGCCTTGCTTTACTCTGTAGTCAAGCTCGAACAGAAAACTGTCTTCCCCAGACTCCTCCCACAAAGTTGGAAGCATATAATCGCCCTCTCTTCAGTAAGCCCAGCAAAAACAATCCCATAGAAATCTCTGTTCCACCAATATCTACTGTTCATTTTCCATGCATTTGCCAAACCCATACGTCACCAGACTGCCAGATAAAGAAGAATTTGCCCCTTCATATTTGGCTATGGGACTGTATGATATGTCCGAATTCAGAGATTATTGTGTATATTTACTTTACAAAATGTAATAAGCTTTAAAAAAAAAAACTAATTTCTTAATCAAAAAGTTATTTTAAATGCAGAAGCTACCTAAACAGTTTCTGTTTAACCTGTTAAACTCTAGGTAAGTGCCACTCACTGCAGATGCTGAACTCTTTTTGTTTTGTGATGGGTTAAAAGTTCAGACAGTGAAATTCCAACTCCTATCACTGTTCCACACAAGAGCAAACAAAATGGAAGTGGTTTTGAGACTAGAACAGGGTAAATGCCCCAGATTCAGATGGAGACACACACAGTGCAAATAATAGGAATAATTGGGGGTGGCTGGAATGTGAGCAAACCAGTGGTCCCAAAGCTTAAGTAAACTCCCACTGAAAACAATGCAAACAAGACCCCAGACAATGCTGACAGTTATCACACCGTAGCCTTAGAATGAACAGATCCTAAGGATTTCTCCCTGCTTTAGCTCCAGCGTAACGTAAAAACTGCTGAGCTAAATACTTCTGCGAGTGGAAAGAAAAAAAATTACCACCAGTGGTACCACCTAATAATCCACCAACACACACATGACAAGAAAGCTTTAACTTGTATCTGTTACAGGGTTATTATATAGCCTCATGGAAAGAGATAGAAACTATTAGAATATAGGATAGGATACAGAAAAGACTAGAGCTTACAATCTATTAGATTTTAAAGGGAAAGTCAAAAAAGTCCAGTAAGAACATGGCCATGTCATTGTGCCCTACACAATGGGAATACTTTTGAGTGTGCCTGGACAATGACTTCAAGTGAATACTTGTACATTGAGTTTGGAGAGACTTTACAACTCAACACACAATAGATTGTTAATAATATACATTTCTTTTGAATTCACCTGCAACTGATTTGATTTTATGATAGAGCAGTTCTGTATTCATGATGAAGATACTTTTCCAATGAGGTAGAATTTTTTTCTTTACAAAGTTTTAGATAACAGCACCCTCTAGGCTAAACCCTTTAAACATCTAGTACATAAAATCTATGTGCCTCGCTTGTCCTATCAGTAATGGCCGAATGCGTAGATTCTACTTTCTTTGCGTTCCCCCCCAGTTTGCAGCCCAAAAAAAATGCTAATCTCCATCTGGGATCCAGTGACAGGGGTCTTCTCTCCCCCTGGGGTTCCTCCGATCCCCTCTCCCCTTTCGATAACACCTGCACAGCGGCTTCTGCCATTCCTCTTGCAGACGCAGGGAGGGGACTTTTATACTCGTGTGTGAACTGACGTCAGCTCACTTAGGTGGTATTAAAGGCCCCTCCCAGTGGGAGGAGTGAGGCCGGACTGATCAGCGGAAGCCAGGTGCAATCACTTCCAGTCTTGTATATTTTCCCTGAACGACTCATATCAGACATATCAGAACATAAAATGGGTTTAGACTGGTAGATACATCATAATAAATAATGGCAGTCATCCTCCTCCTCAGTGGGCAATTCATATCCCTGCCAATCCCCCAGGCACCCCTAGACCAGCACAGATTAGTTCATACTGGCCTCCAAGTTTGCTGAAATTGTGAGGAGTGTAATTGATAAGATGTTTGTGAGCTTTTCATTTATGAAAAAAATATTCATTCTGTTCTCAACTTCACTAAATGAAATTGAATAAGTTTTCCAAGCATTAGCAATTGTCTGTTTGTCCACTAGCAAGAGAAATACAAGTAATATATTTTGATTTTATGGGTTGCTTCAAAAAGCCAATCACCAGACCAAAAACTCTGTACCACAGTTGAACAACTGCTGGGCATATCCTAAAAATATGCATGATGTCACCAAGCTCATTCCAACTTCTAAAGCGTGTATCAGAATATCTAGGTATAATGTGTACAATTCTAGCTGAGACATAATGCCATCTATCCGAGTTCTACTTCTTGTGTAAAACCCCCCAGAAGCACCGTTTCACTCAACCTGTCCCGGAGTCCTTGCCTCAGCCGCATCCCTGCTCACCTCTAGCTGTGCACACACCCGGCCTTTCTGAATGTGCTGTAGGGACACGCCAGCTAGGAGGTGAGCGGGGGATATGGAAGGCTGTGTACTTAGCTCCCTTCAGTGCTGCTCGGCTGCTTAGCCATCAGTGGAGCCAAAGGGGGGTGGCCTGGGGGGATACACACAGTGGGCCATCCTAATTTGGGATGCCCTGAAAAGTGAAAATCGGGTGTGGGGCGGCATCATGACAGCATTGGAAGGGCATCCAGGTTGTGTGATCTGATTTGTAAGCTGTCTTTACTATCAAAACAGTAATGAAACACTGTTTGTTAGCCACTGTTGTTAGCCAGATCTGCTCCCAGTCTTTCTCTGATTTCCCCGCTCCCAGGTGCAGGGCAGGTCATTGAATCTAGGTGCTTTATTTATAGAATTAACAGTAAAAACAAAGACCCCACTTACCTTCCACCCACTCCTGAAGCGCACATCCCTTACCCGCAGCACTAGTACGAAGATCCGGCGCTGTGGGTGTGTTCTTGGTATGGGCATGCTTCTATTGAGATCAATGTGTGAATTTCCATGTACGGAGGCATCTATTGATCTCCAATGGAGCATGCAGTACTCAATGTGTACTTACCATTTAAGTTTAGCAAGTACATAAAGCATATACAGTAGTCTCACAAAACACATGCCAAAATCATGCTGCATATTTTAAATGAGTAAAAAATTGTTTAACCTTTTCAGTTTGGCAATGTGTATGAGGTGGCAAATCTTTCAGATTTTTTGTTCCATCTTTCCCCCCAAAAAATAAAAAGCTTACTAAGATGCCGGCTGCAATTCACACCACTATGTACATCCAAGGGGCACCTTGCTTTATCAAATAATTAGCATGACCCCGATATCCCTTCAATCAATTAAATACCCATCCACAAGCATTATTTTTGCAAAAATACTTAAAGATATGGATAATTTCTATATGTAAGGCTGGCATTAGATTTGATGATTTTGTTTGTCATATTTGTGGATTTAGCTGGCAGACCCTGATTTGTCACTGCAGAATGTGAGTGATTGATGCATTATTGGTGTTAAGGTTAAAAACAACAGCCAACATAATATATAAAGAATACACTCAATCAGTTGCCAACATTCCAGGCCAAAGACTGACATCCTAGACAAGAGCAAGATGTGCTGTTGTGAAGGTGGCATAGCAACAGAGTAAATAGATGCTTTAAACAGAAAAAAACATAAGCATCCAAACTATTTAAGACTACATAAATGGGAGTAAATATACTTAGGGAAGCTAATTGTACTCAGCTAAATTGCTTTTGGTGCTATAATACACCGAAGCAAAAGTTTAATTGATTGATGCATGTTTATTTCCATGCAGTATATATATATATATATATATATATATATATATATATATATACACTTAATCCCAAAAAACAAACAGCATGCCCTGCTATGGAGAAAATACAAACCTTGTAATCATTCGAGGTCTGGTGAAAAAATTCTATAAACTGTTTTTTTATATACCTACCCCTGTGATTGGGCATTTTTACAGGCAAAGTACTTAATTTTTCTAATGAGGTAAGGATATTTGAAATGTAAAAACAACAGCAACCTATGGGCTATGCAGAAGGATTTGGTAAATTCTTTAGCATAGCCCATATGTAGTTCTGTAATTTCCAAAAATATCCTTACACATTGGAAAATGATGTACCTAACCTGTAAACATGTGTGATCACAGGGGTAGGTGATTTTTGGGAAAAAATTTGACCATTTTTTTGCAGGACTTTAGTGTGTTCAATTACAGCTAAAAAAATGTGTTCAAGACCGGGAAGGTTAATTTTCATGTCCCCTCATGTCTCAAGACTAAATAGATTCATGTAATCTTTCTTCATAACTAAGATCATTCATTCTCTTATCAGTTTGATGGCTCTCCTCTCCACCCTTTCCATAATCAGGACATTCTTTCTATGAGCTGGTGCCCAGAACTGGACGGCATATTCCAGGTGAGGGTGCACCAGTGTCTTGAAAAGAGGCAATGTTACACCCCTATGCCATAATTCTATGCATCTTTTAATGCCTAATAGTATCTTGGTAGCCTTGGAAGCAGCTGCTTGACATTGCATGCTGTTATTTAGCCTGTGCTCTACCATTCCCCCCAGATCCTACTCAACAAGTGATTCTCCCACCTTTACTCCCTAAGTTACATTTCTCCACATTGAACTTCATTTGCCAAATGGATGCCTGACACTCAAAGTGTCCAAGTCAGCTTAAAGTTCGTGAACATCTTCAACAGACTGCACTATGCTACATATATTTGTGTCATCTGCAAGAATAGAGACAGTGCCATTAATTTCATCTTCTACATAATTTATAAACAAGTTGAATATTAGTGTATCACAAAAAGTTTATATGAGCATAACCTAGTAATTATAATAAACCCTCAATGTTTATTGGTATATTTTAAAATGTTTTTGGTAAAACCCAAATTTAACAAAACAGTAAGATTATCTGTAATCATACCAATATTTCATTCCATATCACATACATAAGTGCTAATGCTTTATTGTAATAAATTAATGAAATGGACAAGAGCAGGTAGGGCTGCACATTGGATTCTGGATGAGGTTGTCTCAGTGCCAGGGTAGGGTGACAGGGCAGGGGGGGGGGTACTTTGAGTACTTAGAAATGCCTGGACTGTCCCTTGACAGCGTGAAGATTCGTTGGTTAGTTGTACCCTATTGCGATCGCTCGTGTCGCTGGTGCTATGTGGTAAAACACATTTTTTCTGGACAACAGAGCAATTGGCGTTTAATTTCTTTAGCGATGTATCATTTGAAAATCACTCCATGTAAATGGTGCATAAGCTTGGACTGAGTATGACCTGAACAACTACAGCAGTTAAGTTCCTTTTTCCTTTTCTTTTTATGGCTAACCTTGAAATAAGTATGTAGCTCTAAAGTCCTTCTCGACTCCTGTGAGAGACCTGTGTCCTCTTGTGGTTTTCCATCCACCACCCTCAAGCCCAGCAATATGGGGTACAGCATATAAAACGGAAGCATCTTTGCATCCAACAGCAAGCTCCCCTGCATAAACTGTTTATTTTTGAGAACATGAGCATGTAAGCAAGCTTTTGCTATTGGTATCTACTCACCACCTTTCCCTATTTCCTAAAGTTGATGATACCCTATTTTAAATGCATATATTGTGAAAAAAAGCATAGGGGGGTGTTATAAAGTGTACTTTAACAATTAGTCTACTCCCGAAAAAAGGTTCATGGCCAGGTCTTCACCTGAAGAGATCAGATAAGGCTGAAATTGCTTTTAGCTCCTCTGAACAACTGTTTAATGGCTGACAGGAGACACATTTTATTGAGCAGGTACATTTACTAGAAAGCTGTTGAGTAATGAGCACAAAAGTAAAATTTGAAGGACATTTCAGACTGTTCAGTTGTCAGCTGGCTTAACTATTATACCAGACTCTAAGTAATATGTGTCTGCACATGTGAACACTTTTACTGATGTTAACCATGACTATCGGATCTGATTCTAAATATCAAGATAAGAGTATATGTAGAAAATGTAACCCGTTGTATGACACTTAGGTAGAGATTGGTGACAATTTACTCTGTCCAACACTTGGCATTCAAATGTGCCAATCTTACTGTTATCCACTGATAAAGCATGCTATCAGGTCTTCTATTTGAATAACAGCAATATTGCTCCTGGTTGTTACCATGGGTGAACAAACATGGTTACTGGGTCCTGTAAACTGTCAAATCAAATATGCTGGCCATTCTGGGCCATCCATTTGTCCCAGTTCTCTCTGCTGTTAAGAAAGAACTACAGGACCAGGAACTAGGGTAACATCCTCTGGGTTCAGTGATAAGCTGCAGCGGGGTCTATCCAGTTCCAAAGCCGATTAGTCCCAAGTACCTGGAATTCGGTGCCGAATACAATAGCTCTGGCTTCCATTATCCTCTACACTGATATAGGTAACATTTCTGTGAAATCTGCCATTCACAACATAACAAGTCAACAGATTCATCTGTCATCAATCTACTTGACAAATGCCCGTTGGCCCCCGGCACCCTGGAGGAACGCTGGGCTATTCTGTACCCCCATGCCTGGCGGGGGTACAGCTAATCAGGTGGGGTACTGGTGGGGGTAATGTTTGACTTCTGTGACAATACATGGAGTGTTGAAGTTCTGCAGTTTAGCATGTGTAATCTTTCATAAAACATGAATTATATATCATAGTTAATTTAAAAAAAAGTCAATGTATTTAAAGTGGACCAACACCCACCCGTGATCGGCCCGGGAATCTATAAGATTCCCGGACCGATCACCTCCCTCCCCGCGGGACATCCGAGATCGGGATGTCCCGCGGGGTGAAACCCCCCCAAACCCCCCAAACTCCTTACCTTAGTTTCGGCGGCGGCCGGCCGCCGCCGCCTCCCTCGCGCCCCTCTAGTCGTGCGCGCGCCCGCGCCGGCCGTCTGTGAATGGCCGGCGCGGGCACGCGCGCGTCAACAGGGACGCGCGGGAGGCGGCGGCGGAGGAGCCGCTTGTCCGCGGCTTGTCCGTCGCCGCTGACAGAGGTGAGTTCGGGGTGATCGGGGGGGTTTCACACAGCGGGGCACCCCGATCGGGGGTGCCCCACCGAAGTGGACCAAGACCCAGGATAGTCAAAATCCTGGGTGTTGGTCCACTTTAAGCTGCCTCTGAAACAGCATTTGTGGATGGTTTGGACTCCACCACAAAAACGTATACTATAAGACAATCCTTAAAGCAATGTAATTATTTTTTGTCATTCATTAATTTGGAAAAAATAAAACCCAGGATTTTGACAATCCTGGTTTTTGTTCCTTTCCCACAGCTTATGGCACATGTGCGAGCTCTCGTCCAATCAGAGCTGTTTGCTACGCTCGCAAACGTCTCTGTGCTCAGCAATTATGAGCGAAAGCGTCTGCTTCCCCAATTGCAAGCGCGCTCCCTCCCCCAGCTATCTAAATAGTTAGGCACGGGAGTGCATCAGAGCCAAGAGATGCTGGGGATTCATCCGCTCTGCCTTCCCAGTGTTGACATTGCAGAGTGAGCCACTGGAAAAGGGGGTGTTTCACATATCTGTGTACCCCGATTTGGGATGTCTCGTGGGGAAGCCCAATGGCAGACCCGGCATTCTTTTAGATTACGAAGGCCAGCCTGGTTGGGTTTTGTCCCGCTTTGGGTTTTGTCCAGGCAATAAAAAAAAAACTCTATGGTCACCTTTTGTCACCTGTAGACCATTGTTGGTAGCTTGGCACTTGGCTCTGACAAAGTTGTGCGCCACCCGGCCCAATCGACTATCAAGAGCAGGAGGATGTGACTGTCAATGAGGCCAGGGCAGCGCAGGTCTTGATTGAGGTAAGAGCCAGAGTGTCTTGCTACCAACGATCATCTGTGTGGGGTGACAAAAATGTTTTTTTTTTCATGTCTGGATAGTGATATGTTTTACCTAAAGTTGATGCTAAGTTTTTAAAGAAAAATGTCTAGTCCCAGCAAATACTATGGCTTTTTATATTCCCTCACATCTTTGGGTTGATTCAAAGAAACATGTAACAGCTTGGATTTGGCTCACGATCATCCTATTTTTCCCGAACGCTCGTGCGTTCGTATGAACTTGCGAGTGATTCAATAAGCAAATACGTTTCTATCCTAAAATATACGTCCGTTCGTATGGCAGTTCGGGAATCAGACCTATGTCAGTTTCCATCCTGAATTTTCCGTTTCATTTCTCAGGTTGCAACATTGGTTTTGCCCTTTTTCCTTTTTTGTCTGGACGTAAATCCTTCTGATCTTGCGGCTCCGCACTACAAACTTACCTCATTAAAGTGCATTCTAAATATTTGGTCTTTTATTTTTCTTTATTTCATTCATTTTGTAGTAACCAACCATTAATGAATGCATTTGCATAAGTAAATCTTACTTTGTTTAATTTTTACTTAACTTGCATTTTTTACTTGTGGATTTAATTTTAATATTTAGGCTTCAAATGGTACAACTTTAAATTTTTAGTGTGGTTACCCACACCCTCTACATACAGATTGCTCACAAATATTAAAAAACACCCAGCAACTTCTGCATGTTATGAGCCTAGAAACAGCCAAGATGGCGGCTCAGGTATTATCGGGCAGCCTGCAAACAGAAAGGGCCTTGTGACTGTGTTGCTCTGGATTCTTTGATTTCTGACCTTTCCATGCCCCCAGCTCTGCTGTGTCTGTGCAAAATACAGCAGTAACCCACATCCTGCACTTTATCCCGCTCTCCTCTCCTCAGTAAGTGTGATGCATCTGACCAAAGATGTGCTTAAATAATTAAACAAAGCAAAGGTAAACAACTACACCAATAAATGCAATCTAAAAATATTATTCTAGTACCTCAATTTTAAAATAAATAACAAAGGACATAAGTTTCTTTAATTAACGCAAATATATTGCCAAATAAAGGTTTACATGCAAAGGACTAATTAAGGTCCACATTAAAATGCTTTTATAAGGCATACATGAATCAGGTATGCATTGCCATACAATTTATGGCCTCGGCCATGCTGATACATGCAGTTCATTGGAGCACAAGACGCGCAGACTCCTCCACTTAGCCAAAAAACCTGTTCACGAACAGCAATCCGGCTGCTAAAAGGTGTCGGCTGTGGCTTTCTTTTAAAACGCGTTTAGAGGTTTCTCTGAATCACACCTAAACACATCCAATTAACCTAAGTTTTACGTTTTGATCGTAAGTTTTAGGATTTGATCCTAAGTTTTACGTTTTGATCCTAAAATTTAGGAACGAACTTCCGCTGATCGTAAGAGCATATACGCATTCGTACGTAGGCTCGTGCGAGTCGTAAATGGCCAAAAAAACAGGAAAAAATGACTAACACCCACCCAAACTTACGATTCTCGATACGAAATCAATTAACTTTTGCTCTTTGAATCGAGGGGCTTGTTTTGTTACCACATAATTAGGACCAAATTACCCTTTGATTTCTAATTGTGCCAACGTTATAGGATCTCATTTTTAGAGAAAGAATGGCACTGGTGTCCCAGTAACCCCAAATCACTCTTTTCAATAGAAAACAGAGCAAGGTGTCAATGTGACAGAAAAATCTCAGCTTCAGCCTATGACATGTCCAGACACTTTCCCTCTTGGTGACAACTATGGTTAAGCTGTGAGCTGGCCGCTGGAATATTTGGACAGATGGAGGAGCTGAGTTCACCCAGTAGAGTCACATACAACAATAAAACATGGGCTTTGGTTCTGTACTCTCTCACCCACTGCGGGGAGCCTCATTCATATACTTCATAGACAAGCGGCGTTTACAGCGGCAAAGCAACAGTGCCCAGAAGTGCAAAATGGTGCAGACAACCTTCTGTGCGGCGCCTAATATGGCGCTGTACCATGTGATGGCTGATTGATAAATGGCATTATCTAGTTTCACACATGTACAACAGCATAAGATAAAACTGGGAAATTAGGGGACGCATATTTGTTGACCACAGCTGTGTTTCTAAACAAGTTTGACAGTTGAAAACACAGGAATGGGGATGAAATTTGTGGATCTTTTAAAAAAGCCAAAGCATCATTGGTAACATGCTAACTATGACGCAGTATCAACCAGATACACAAATAGTGAGTTTTTTTAATGGAATAAACTTAAAAAGACAAATGGCTAGAAAGGCCTATTGAAATCTATGGGAGAACAATTGTTGGAAGCATCCGGTTCTGTTAGGTGCCCCATTAATTTTTGCTTTATAATTGGAGCACTGAGGGGGCGCAGTAGAAAAATTATGCCCCGGTGTGTGAAACCCCCCAGGACGCCCAGGAACCTTACCTTGATCCCGATCCAATGGCGCATGCGCGGGCCAGGCCGCATTTCGCGCTTCTCTCTAGCAGGGCGCGTGCCTGCGCCGGCCATTTGTGAGGGAAGAGCGAGATGCGGCCGCCAGCATGCTCAGAGCCGCTGTGGTTGTATGTCGCTTGGACGCGCTTACCACAGCAGCTCCGAGCGTGCTGATTGGACGAGCGGTCACGCATGCACCGTAGGAGCGGGGTGAGGTGAGTTTTTACGTGTGATTGGGGGTTTCACATATCCGGGGAAGTGGACCAAGACCCAGGATAGTCAAACTACAGTGTCTGAAGTACCGATAAATACTGTCTAATCTCCTAGTCTGCTGATAAAGTCCCTCTGGTGGGCTTTAAACTGGACCTTCAGCATCATTTCATGAAATGCCCAAAGCCTTAAAATACTATTACCCAGCATCTAAAATTAATAGATTTTAAGTTTTTAGTCACTTTTTACTCTTTACCCCACTGAGCTGCAACTCTTTTCAGGACTCTACGATACAGGCACCGCCATCTTGCCTCAGAAGCATCACATAATGAGGAGAGGAGAGGGGTGCAGGAGACGGGGTTATAGCTGTGCTTTGCACAGACAGAGCAGAACTGGGGTCAGGAAAAAGACAGCAATCCCAGAATGTATGACGAATGGTGACGTCACGTGGTCGCGTCAGGGTGCGGGAGGCCCTCGTGAAACGTTCGAGTTTTCCAGATTTCAAGCTCTGGCAGCCTTCCTACAAGTTGTCTACATTTCTGGCTAGAACAGGAGGTACTACAACTGCTTCAAAGATCCCTGAGATATGAGCTTTGATTTAGCTTGAGTGGATTTTGAATACCCTTGGTTGGAAGTGAAAGTTCTCTGTCAGCTGTATACATCTTCCTCCATCTTGGGATGTGATTTATCGTTAAATTGCGGGATATATTGATTCAAGAAAGCTTTTCAATGATTTAAATCTGGTAAGCCTCCTGTTTATCTGGTGGTGGATTTGCACTGGAATTGAGTGGATTTGCACTGGAATTGATGATAATCACCGGGTGTTCTGAACTTTGGAAGAATTCACCTCAATTTAACTGGACTTTTTATTAGATATTTTTTCAGCTCTGTGTTTTCTTTTTTATTTTTGTAATTTATATCTTCTGGATAGGGGATTCCAGTTTTTGCACGTTGAGCTTTTTTTTGAGTTTGAAGACAGCGCGGTATTTTTGTTTGTTTGTTCACAATCCCAGAATGTAGAGCAACACAGTCAGAAGACACTTCCTGTTTGCAGGCAGCCTGAGACAAAAATAGTAAAGTGCATGTGCCAGCAGCAAAACAGAGAACACCACATATATCTCACACAAATGTCCCACAGATACCAGGGCCGCCCATGGAGTGACAAAAAGGGGTTGCGACTCAAACACCCGCGCACGCGGCTCCCACGCCGCTTCACAGGGTGAGGGACCCTGAGATATATGTGGTGTTCTCTGTTTTGCCGCTGGCACATGCACTTTACTATTTTTGTCTCTATTCACCAGTTTGTATTTCATAATAATTGTGCTTTTATTGATGGGTTTTTGTGCAATATGTGATTCATATGGTTTACACGAATATATATATATATAATATATATATATATATATATATATATATATATATATATTAGTAGTTGGGCACAAAGTGGGTCTTGTGAATTGTGATTATTAATCTAATCCATACTCAAAATTATAATAAACACTTAAAAATATAATAATCACAATTCATAAGACCCACTTCGTGCTCAACTACTAATATATATATATATACTGATACTTCAGTCAGTATTTCACCACTTTAAATAATTTCATTAGATTTAGGTTTTGTGCCGGCACAAAATATCATTCAGGGTGTGAATTATTTAGGGCTTATTTCTGTCCCATGGTGGCTAGCATTGATATCCCTTCATGGGCATCATTTATTTTTAGATTATAGGGGTAAGTGCAGTTGCTTTTAATTGTTTTGTGTGATATATGTTTTTAGCCTTTCTGTGTATCAATAAAATATCTGTATAAATTATTATGATGTGTTGTGTGCTTAGAGGCATGTCCACTCCATTTTCTAGGTTCTACATTGTGAGTGAGCACAGTAATATTCTTGTGATAGGTGGTGCACCCCTTTATGTTGTTGTAGTTGCTAATAACATAAAGTTCTAGTGCTAGTCCTGAATTATTACACACTATAATACAACAATGGGAAAGGAATGTGCAGGGTGGGAGCAGTGTGTGGCCCGTATTTGCCTACACACCGCCAACCACCACTAGGGGCAGTGACAACTGAATATTGTGCACAGTAAGGAAACAAATTAGGGCAGTGACAAAAATAAGAGCAGCCAGAGAAAGATAAAAGAAGGAAACTTTATTACCAAATAAGCAGAGCCAGAGAAGTCATCAGAGCGTGACAACACCAACGCATTGCGGGGTAGCTTTCTACCACTTCATCAGGATGTACTTACAAGGTGCCATCCTTTTATCTCACAGACCTAGTAAAAGCCACCAGTAATCAGCAGAGGTTCCAGCCAGTGGACATGCTCCCCGTCTACCATCAAACCGGATGACAAAGGGGCAACACATCATCGTGTTGCCTCACACCCAGTGACCTGGAAGCACCTCGCTCACACGCTCAGCAGTAGAAGGTGCCCCCGGGCTGCCACCGGGCACCCGCCACGCGCAATACCCTGTCTCTATAGCCGTCACACTGGCACTTGTCAGTGTGCAGCATTTAGAAAGAATGCCTGTGAGGGAAAAGGGGAACCACATCCAATATAAAAGAGGTGGCATTTACAGCATACAGTTATACATATTGCTAACTACAAGTATTAACCCTTTAACCGCCAGCCTACCTTGAGATTTTGTCACCCTTTGTTGCCAGATTATTTTGCACTATTTTGCGCTCCCCATGTTCAACTGTGATTTTTGAAGGGATTTCCAGGAATTTCCTAGGAAAGTGATATATTGTGTTTTTCAGCAGAGCCTGGGCTTTAACATGAAATGTTTTGTTTGTCATTTTATAAGTGTATTTTCAATATTTTTGGGTGAAAATTGTGCAAAAAAATAAAAATAAACAATTTTTTACAATTTGTAGTGTTTTTTTGTAATAAAAAATGTAAGTTTGTCAATAAAATCTTATTGCGTGTGAAACCCCAATTTCTCCCGGTTACAGCGGTACCACATATGTATAGGTAGACACCCTTTCCTGCCCAGGAGACTCCCCCAAACTGAAACAACGCTTTAGCAGATTTTCAGATAAAATACAACTATGCTATGCAATATGCGCACCTTGCAGTTTTTCCCTATTCCCTAGAAGTATACACCTCAGGCTTTCTAGGCGTACCAGGCTTGTTGACATGGGTGCAGTTTTCTGGAAGTAATCCCTCAATGTATTCTTTGGTTGCACAGGGTTTCCCTAAAAATGAATAAAAAAGCAGAATCAAAACCACATTTTCCTAAAAAAAACTATATGCAAACCAGAAAAAAACAGAAAATCTGAAAAAGCAACATCCCCCAAACAGAATGATACCCAACATGCATAGGTTCTGTCAAGGAAAGAGTTGCCAAACACACCAAAGTAAAGCATGCGCATAACGGTAATTTTACTTCAAAATTTCAGCTCTGCAGACAAAGTGTGCACCTTGTGCTTTTTCTATCAAACCAACCCTTTACATTTGGAATATCCCCCATAAACCATATATTCCCTGAAAGTACACATGTTAAGCTTTCTAAGCGTACCCAGCTTGTTGTAGTGGGCTCATCTTTCTGGAAGTAATATCTTGAAGAATTCTTAGGTTGCACAGGGTTTCACAAAAAAAATGATAAAATAGCAGAATAAAAAACACCTTTTCCTAAAATATCAAATAAGAAAAAACAAGCTAAATCTGAAACCACAAGGTCCCCCGAGCAGAACAATACCCAATGCATAGGTACCTGTAACCTTTTGACTTCCAGTCTACTTGAGATTTTGCCACCCTCTGCTGACAGGATATTTTTCACCATTTTGCGTGATGTTTAACTGTGATTTTTGCAGGAATTTCCAAGAAAATGGCATATTTTCTTTTTGTGGCAGAGTTTAGGCTTTAACATGAAATGTCTTGTTTGTATTTTTTCTACTTTTTTTTTATATTTTTAAATAAATAAGTAAAAAAAAAAATTGTCTCCTTTATTTTAACAAAAACATTTATTTTATTAAAGAAAACCATATTGCACGTGAAAGTCCCATGTCTCCCGATTACAATGATACCACATATGTATCGGTAGCCCCCCGTTCCTGTCCAGGTGATCCCCTAAACTGAAAAGAGCACTTTATAACATTTACAAATAAAATACAACTACTATCCACATAATAAAGGGTTAAATAAAAATAAATTGGTGTGGGGTCCCCCTTCACAGGGGGGGGGGGACATCATTTCTTGGGGGAATTTTAAGGGTTTTTTTGGGAGGCAGGTAATTTGGGGGGCCAGGGGTTAATGGCAAGTCACCAGCTAGCCGAAGGTGACGTGTCAGACCTCCGAGCCTTGTGAACTGGTATAGGGGTCACATGGAAATTGAAAAAAAACACTTGAAAAAGACACACTTTTTAAAAATATCTTTATAAAAAAAAAGAGGCTTCTGCTCTCCTGCTGCTACTGGAAGCCTTTTATACCTACTGGGTTACAGGTAACATAGGGTTAATAAAAAAAAATTACATAGGGTCCCCCCCTCATGATGGTCCAGAAAGGGTGCTGCCATCTGTGTGATCATTTTTCCTGACTCCCTGTCCCTTTGGAAAACTTTTCGGTGATGCTAATGTTTATGATTTTCTCACATTTTTGGACATAGTAACATACATTGCACCTACCACATGGTCTACAAGAATAAGCTTGTGTCCTGGTCTTGAGCCAGGTAGCTGGTCGGGTGTAATGACTCCTACGTCCCTCAGATTAGGGCTTGCCGCCACCCATCTTGTCAGGTAGGGGTCTGATTTTAAAATCCGCCAGTGTGTCTGAAATATTTTCTTAACAGACTCCCAATTATAATGGGTAATGAATCTCACCTCATCATCCAATGTAAGTTTCCTATAGTGAAGGGTTTTATCCCTGAGGGCTAGGGCCGCCCGCCGGCAGGCCTTGTTGATGATACCCAATGGGTATCCTTGTCTCTTGAATCGCTCCTTTATTTTTCCGGACTCCTCTTTGTTCTTCTCTGTCCTTATCCGAGGACCAATTTTCTTACTCCTTGTCCTAAGTACTTGTCCCATGGGTATTCCCTCATTCAACTCCTTTTGATGAAAACTATCACAATATCCAAAATATCCTAGCGCCCAGACACCGCCCAGGAGTGAGCGAGGGAACAGTGCTTTCTGCCGCTGGTTCTGCAGTGGCTCTCTCGGTGTCCCAAGCCGCTTGTACTTGAGAGACTCTCAAAGTGCTGCCCGCACTAAATATTAATAAGTAAGGCTGCTATTGTTATACTTTGATTTTTTTTTTAGTTTAGTAAGTGTGTTTGTTTAGCAAAGATCCCATGGAGCACAATGGGCAGATCAGTATTGAAGTGTTTTATGCTTATAAATAATACTACAAACTTGCATTCTGATTTGTCAATAATGTAAATGCAGGACTTATACAGTAAAGTTTGTCTCATTTGTCCCCAGCAGTGATATTTGGTAACTGTAATAATGAAATGCTGACCAGCACTTGTAAAATCAAAATCAGCACCAATCTTTACAGGGTGCCAAAAATGAATAAATACACTGTGCTGCGCTGAAAAGATGGTGGTACAAAGTGGCACGCACTGGCTATAGTATAATCGGCAGTTGGGTGAAACAGGCACAGACACAAGTGCCTAATTCCTAGAGGCAACATTCAAGGCAAATTAGTTAACATTGGGCGCTGTGATTTCCTGCACCATTCTGGTCAAAATAGCAGCGCCAAAAAAAGTAAGAGATGCTGGCGCTCCAAAAATAGTTCGCCTTTACATACAACATGTAAAACATATATCAATAAACAGAACTTTATATACATAAAGACAAAAAAAGGTGTTTGCATATGTGCGCCTGCATGTAGGCATGTGTGCCGAGTGATGTCATTTTGAACCTTGTCTGCTCCATAGCCAGCAACCAATTAGTGCATACAACATACACGGCAATGTTGTGTTTCTCATGAGAAAAGGCAACACTTGCCAAGGAAATGACGGCGAGTATTTTTCGCATCCCCTGGTGACTGTTTCTCGCATGGGAAATATCAGGTGAGAGTGCTGAATCAAGAGAACATGGGTTTGCATGCGGATTGCGTTCGTTCATTCAAATGCACTTGCCGTTATCAGAATGCATGTACGAACTCAGTATACAAAACGGAAAAATAACATGCAAAACTGCAAATTCTCGCAAAAAAACAATGCGTAAATTCTAATTCGAATGGTGTTGCCTGTGGTATTGGGGAATGACATCATAAACTCCTGACCACCACCCCATCAGTCAGATGTATGGAGTCTTGGTGCACAGAAGCAGTGCCTGCATGTTCTACCCAGAAAGACAACTCATCCAGAATTACTCAGTATTGTGTCCTCGTTTCTAACCACACATACAATTGACCAAGTCTAGTGTTGGGCAACTTTTTTACATTAGAGAAAATAAAGGTACAACACAAGTTATCAGTAGAAATGTTTCTGTCAAACACAGGCTTTTGAATTAGAACTCAAGGTAAATAAATCTTCATGAAAGTATTCAAGGAGCTCTATCGCTAAATTACCTAATATTTCATTGATTGTGAGAGAAGGAATTACTTACACACAACAACTCAAACAAAAGAAAACCCTGCCACACTTGTAGTTTTCTACTTCTGTTTATCTGAGCATACAATTTAACTTTTACAAATGTGATTTGCCTCATTTCAGTACCAGTTCCATCCAGTGGCAATAACAGCAGCAATAACCACTCTTAATATCTGGCTGAAGCATTCAATTATAGGTAAAAGTATCTACACACACCTGAAGAATTGCAGCAACAATAAGCCATTTTTCTAGCACAGGTTTGCTTAGGGGACAGGCTGTTGGAGCTCAAGAATTCTCCCCTGTAAATGTCGAATAGTATGCTTAAAACCCTCATTTCTTTCGTCCATTAAAAAAAACAATAGGCTTGGTTGGAATATTTTGATGCTGGGTGTATAAGTGACCTCTCCTCTTAATATCCAGCATGTTGAAGTGGATGTTTTTGCTAGGCTTTTATTTCTTTTTTTTGCAATAGAGCTCCCTTAACAAGAACTGTTGCATGATGATAAATAAGGGATGAGCAAAGGGAGCCCCTGGGGAGAATAGAGTACATCCCTGAGGAGTAAGGAGCAGGGTAAACCCCTAATGATGAGAAGATTCAAGAGGAAAAAGTCTCCAGGGCCAGTTAGTCATGTACACCTCAATTCTGGATGCCCTGCTGTGTGAGCGCCCAGTGATCATCTGCTAACATTCACCTTCCGGGGATCTCACGCCATGTTCGCAGGGTGTGGCTGCTTCTTCGGCCTCCCCATGGTGTACTCCCTTGCCCAGCATTCAGATAGGCTGGGAGAGAGCTCACATCACAGACCGGAGGGAGGCTGGGAGAGAGCTCACATCACAGACCGGAGGGAGGCTGGGAGAGAGCTCACATCACAGACCGGAGGGAGGCTGGGAGAGAGCTCACATCACAGACCGGAGGGAGGCTGGGAGAGAGCTCACATCACAGACCGGAGGGAGGCTGGGAGAGAGCTCACATCACAGACCGGAGGGAGGCTGGGAGAGAGCTCACATCACAGACTGGAGGGAGGCTGGGAGAGAGCTCACATCACAGACCGGAGGGAGGCTGGGAGAGAGCTCACATCACAGACCGGAGGGAGGCTGGGAGAGAGCTCACATCACAGACCGGAGGGAGGCTGGGAGAGAGCTCACATCACAGACCGGAGGGAGGCTGGGAGAGAGCTCACATCACAGACCGGAGGGAGGCTGGGAGACAGCTCACATCACAGACCGGAGGGAGGCTCCTGATTCATTATGCCGGAGCTCTGTTACAAACATGTAACATCTCTTCTTTCCAAACCCCATCTACAAATGTACAGATAGGAGCAGTTATTTCCCATGAGCCAGGGGGGGAACCAAGTCA
The DNA here is from genome assembly GCA_027917425.1 of Gastrophryne carolinensis. NCBI lineage: Eukaryota > Metazoa > Chordata > Amphibia > Anura > Microhylidae > Gastrophryne > Gastrophryne carolinensis. Next base: position 90,675,600 of record CM051244.1, on the reverse strand, counting down.
CAGTTGTCAGAAGAGTAACATGTGCGCTGCTTCTCCATCAACTGGCCAGGCCAAGCCACCAGAATGTTTAGTAGGTATTTCTATTGCAGATCTCTGGAATTAAAGGCAGGGCAGTTTTTAGGTAATATAGCCTAAAATAAATCTGCCCCGTCATTACCCATCCTATAGGGCTGCTACTGTCCTATAACAGTACGTACCATTCTGTGCCTTTACCATAGCAGCAGAATATCCCCCTCCTGATATGGGAGTATGAAGCACCTGCACCACAATTAGTGGTCCTGACTCATCTGCAGAAAACAGGATGGCCAGGATAAAGCCACCCCAATAGCCTTGGGGCCCAGGGCAGGGGCGTAGCGTGGGGGGTGCTCCTGACCCAGGCGCTGTGTTGCCAGGGGGCGGCAGTTAGATGAAGGGCAGCCTGTGTGATCACCAGGGCCGCACAGGCAGAGAAGCAGTGCACAGCGTGTGCCTTCCTGATTGCGGAGGCTCCGCCCCCCCAGATGCATCATCACACTGCTGCCTGTGTCTCCCGGCCTGTGAGGAGGAAGTCTGCAGTACTGCTAAGCTTCATGTAGGCAGGTAGGTGTGTGTGTGTGTGTGTGTGTGTGTGTGTGTGTGTGTGTGTGTGTGTGGCTCTTTGTCTGTCTGTGACACTGTCTATCAGTCTGTGTGTCTCTATCTATCTCTATGTCTGTGTGTCTCTATCTCTCTGTCTGTGTGTGTGTGGCTCTTTGTCTGTCTGTGACACTGTCTATCAGTCTGTGTGTCTCTATCTATCTCTATGTCTGTGTGTCTCTATCTCTCTGTCTGTGTGTGTGTGTGGGGGGCTCTTTGTCTGTCTGTGACACTGTCTATCAGTCTGTGTGTCTCTATCTATCTCTATGTCTGTGTGTCTCTATCTCTGTGTGTGTGTGTGGGTCTCTTTGTCTGTCTGTGACACTGTCTATCAGTCTGTGTGTCTCTATCTATCTCTATGTCTATGTGTCTCTATCTCTCTGTGTGTGTGTGGGTCTCTTTGTCTGTCTGTGACACTGTCTATCAGTTTGTGTGTCTCTATCTATCTCTATGTCTGTGTGTCTCTATCTCTCTGTCTGTGTGTGTGTCTCTTTGTCTGTCTGTGACACTGTCTATCAGTCTGTGTGTCTCTATCTATCTCTATGTCTGTGTGTCTCTATCTCTCTGTCTGTGTGTGTGTGTCTCTTTGTCTGTCTGTGACACTGTCTATCAGTCTGTGTGTCTGTGTGTCTCTATCTTTCTGTCTGTGTGTGTGTGTCTCTTTGTCTGTCTGTGACACTGTCTATCAGTCTGTGTGTCTGTGTGTCTATCTCTATGTCTGTGTGTCTCTATCTTTCTGTCTGTGTGTGTGTGTCTCATTGTCTGTCTGTGACACTGTCTATCAGTCTGTGTGTCTCTATATATCTCTATGTCTGTGTGTCTCTATCTCTCTGTCTGTGTGTGTGTCTTTGTCTGTCTGTGACACTGTCTATCAGTCTGTGTGTGTCTCTCTGTCTGTCTTTGTGTACGTGTGTGTGCGTGTCTCTCTCTCTGTCTGTTAGACTTTATATGTATTTACCTGTTAATAAAGCACTGACCAATCTGGCTATGGTTTGCATGATGGGACCCTGATTAAAGCAGAACAAAACCCAACAGCGGCCTGTAAGGAATCTAAAAGATTCCAGGGCCTGCCGCTGGCTTTTCACTGATTGGAATGCCCCACTGTGTGACACTCCAGGCGCCCATAAAAACTCACCTTTCCCCACTCCAACGGCGCATGCGCGGGCTCTCGTCCAATGAGAGCCGCCTTCTTTGACTTCATTGTTTACAATGGAGAGCATGAGTGTCTTATGGGTGCTCTCACCCCAGCCATTCTGGGCAGGTACGTTTTTGGTTTCCCGGGGGGTTTCACACAGCAGGGCATTCCACTTTAGCAGGCCCTGAGGGCATAGAACAAAGCAAAAAAGTCAAATTCACAGGTTTGGTTCTGCTTTAAAGAGAAAAAAACTTCCCCCCAGTCCACACCGATCTACTGACATCCATCTTTTGGGTCCCTCAGATTCCGGGCGACCTCCCGATGGTCGGCACCATCTTGCATCCCATCAGGCACTGCGTGCAGCCCTGACCTCGCACCTGTGCGGTGCCCCCTGAAATCCAGCGAGACATTGCGGAGCTCCGAGATCAGTGTGGGACATTGAAGAGCACGGCTAAAGCTGTCAGTTAGTGAAGGCTAAGCGGCGGCGGGGTGAGGATCGGCCCTGAAGCAACCGCATGCATCCAAAAGGTAAGTAGGGGCCGATGGGGGGGAGGGGGAAATCGGGCCCCTTTTTATTTTAGGTCCGATGTTCCTCTTTAAATATGTATTTAGGATTAGTTTGGTTGTTTTATGGCCACTGTCATGTCTTCATAGGGAGGAAGATGGTTCTGTTCAGGATGGATTTTAGTTGTATTGGACTATATATGGCTTTGGCAGTTTACCTTAAAGTGCACCTATACTCAGAAAGGAAGTTTATGTAGTCACCTCCCATCCCCAGCCCTGTGCCCCAAAACAGCCTGCATTTTATTTTTTACCTCAGACTTTCCCCAATATTTATACAAACACCAGGTAAGACAACAGGGAGTAGTATTATGGTGAATTGTGGTCATATGGTAATTAATTCAGATACAACCTAACTGTCACATAATGGCAGTTAGGTTGAAGTGCTCCCACGTTGCTGAGAGGTGTGGCTGAACGCATTATCACTGGGGGCGGGGCTGCTCAGCCAAAATGGCTGTTTTGGGGCACTGAGCTGGAGATCAAAAGTGACTACATTTACTTTCCTCTCAGTATAGGTGAACTTTAACCCTTTAAGTGCCAACCTACCTAGAGATTTTGTCACTCTCAGTTGCCAGACCATTTTGCACTATTTTGCGCTCCACATGTCCAACTGTGATTTATGAAGGGATTTCCCAGGGGCGGGGCTAGCAGCTGCGACCCAGGAAGTGAGGGAGAGGGCGATTTCTCATCACAGAAGAGCCTGGGGGGTGATCGGAGGCCCCCCCAGTGAAGAGGAGACCCGGCGGGAGGCATCGCATTACAGTCAGCAGCGGCCGCTGCCGAAGCGTGGGGGTCGCCATTCCAGGGGTTATCCTGGAGCCATCTGAGCCCCCAAATTAAAGAGGAGACCCGGCTGGATCGATAGAGGGGTCAGGTGAGTATTTTTTTTATTTTTATTTTTAACTAGCGGGGGTGGGGGGGTGGGGGGGGGGAAGCTAAGCACGAACACCTACGTGCTTGGTACTTAACGCCTGGACAAGCGAGCCGTATGTCTTACGTGCTTGGCAAAAAGGGTTAAAGCGGAACAAAACAAAGTATTGCTTTCTTGGGTTTTGTTCCTCTCTGGTAGGGAATCCCAATTTGGGATGCCTCGCTGTGAGTATCACCACAAATTGCCCAAGAAAGCACCTCTTCCTTGTTGGGTCACTCAGCCAATCAGCAGCGCTCGTTTCATTCAGATTTCCTTTGCCACACTGATGTCAGTTCAGCAAGAGGATCTGAATGGAGCAAATGCTGCCGGCCACATCCCTGCTCACCTCTAGCTGGTGACATGCCATTCACAAAGGCCTGGCGGGGGTGTGCACCCCAGATAGAGGTATGCTGGGGATACAGTCACATCCCTGCTCACCTCTAGCTGGTGACATGCCATTCAGAAAGGCCTGGAGGGGTGCGCACCCCAGATAGAGGTATGCTGGGGATACGGTCACATCCCTGCTCACCTCTAGCTGATAACATGCCATTCAGAAAGGCCTGGCGGGGGTGTGCACCCCAGATAGAGGTATGCTGGGGATACAGTCACATCCCTGCTCACCTCTAGCTGGTGACATGCCATTCAGAAAGGCCTGGCGGGGGTGCGCACCCCAGATAGAGGTATGCCGGGGATACGGCCACATCCCTGCTCACCTCTAGCTGGTGACATGCCATTCACAAAGGCCTGGCGGGGGTGTGCACCCCAGATAGAGGTATGCTGGGGATACAGTCACATCCCTGCTCACCTCTAGCTGGTGACATGCCATTCACAAAGGCCTGGCGGGGGTGCGCACCCCAGATAGAGGTATGCTGGGGATACGGTCACATCCCTGCTCACCTCTAGCTGGTGACATGCCATTCACAAAGGCCTGGCGGGGTGCGCACCCCAGATAGAGGTATGCTGGGGATACAGTCACATCCCTGCTCACCTCTAGCTGGTGACATGCCATTCACAAAGGCCTGGCGGGGGTGTGCACCCCAGATAGAGGTATGCTGGGGATACGGTCACATCCCTGCTCACCTCTAGCTGGTGACATGCCATTCACAAAGGCCTGGCGGGGGTGTGCACCCCAGATAGAGGTATGCTGGGGATACAGTCACATCCCTGCTCACCTCTAGCTGGTGACATGCCATTCAGAAAGGCCTGGCGGGGGTGCGCACCCCAGATAGAGGTATGCTGGGGATACAGTCACATCCCTGCTCACCTCTAGCTGGTGACATGCCATTCAGAAAGGCCTGGAGGGGTGCGCACCCCAGATAGAGGTATGCTGGGGATACGGCCACATCCCTGCTCACCTCTAGCTGGTGACATGCCATTCAGAGAGGCCTGGCGGGGGTGTGCACCCCAGATAGAGGTATGCTGGGGATACGGTCACATCCCTGCTCACCTCTAGCTGGTGACATGCCATGGTGACAGAAAGTCCTGGCGGGGGTGCGCACCCCAGATAGAGGCATGCTGGAGATACGGTCACAGCACAGCGAGGGCTCCGGTAAGAGTTAAGGAAATCGGGCGATTCAGGGGATTTGACACAGTGGAGCATCACAATTATTATAGACACTAGGCCGGTCCATGGCTCCTTCTTAAGGTGGACCAAAACCCTATCCACCTGGCCATAGAGTCTAATAAATTTCAGGGTGGGGTAAAAGCCCCCCCCCCAGTGGTATTCCAATTTGGAATGCGCAACTGTTAACCCCCCCCCCCCCCCCCCCAGAATCACTGCAAATCTTTTCTCATTCCTTGCTCCCACTCCCCATAAACAGGCCTCCCCCACCCCTTTATCCAAAGTCAAACCCCTGCCAGGCATAACTGAATGGCCATCAGGTGCGCACACACCCAGTGGGCTATGCCCCAAATGAGATTGCATTATTCTAACTGGAGAAATGTCTGAGCATGTGTGCCATGGGAGCATGGAATGAGGTAAGATTTACAGCTATCCAAGGGGTGTCACATGCAGGGGCATCCCAAATCAAGGTGCCCTTGTGAAGCAGACCAAAACCCAGCAGGGTGAAAATCAAGAGTTTTGGTCCACTTTATTAGACTCTATTTCTACTGTATATTGCTGTACATATAGTGGTCATGTTGATTTTAAGATTTTGACTATCCTGGGTTTTGGCCCTTGTTCCTCAGTCACCCTGATCGGGGGTGCCCTGCTGTGTGAAACCCCCCCAGGTTGCCTGATCTAACTTACCCTTCCCCAGTCCTACGGCGCCTCCCCCGTCTCTTGTCCAATCAGCACGCTCGGATCTTGTCCCCTTCGTCTTATTGATCGACTAAGGGAGCGGATCCGAGCCACATCCCCCACTTCCCTCTAACAGGGAGCGTGCCCGTGCCAGTCATTCTGTTTTTAGCGGAACAAAACCCACCAGCAGTCTAAAAGATTCCAGGGCCGGCCGCTGGTTTCGGGATGTCCCGCTTTGTGAAACCCCCCAGGACGCTAGTAACTCACCTTTTCCTGTCCAATGGTGCCTGTGCCGGCTCTCATCCAATCCAGAGCTGTTTGCCTATCGACAATTTTGTTTACAATAGGGAGCATGTGCTGCCGCATCCCCTGCATCCCCTGTAGTCTGCATACGCTCCTGCCCCAGCCATTCAGATAGGTTGGGACTGGAGCGTGTACGCCACAGGGGATAGTGCAGCAGCGCATGCTCTCCACTGAAGGCAATCCGAGCCCTTTGCTGAAAGTGCAAAAGGCTCTGATTGGATGAAAGCCCCCGCTTGCGCTGTTGGATCAAGGAGAGGTGAGTTTTACTGGGAAACTGGGAGGCTTATATAGCGTGACATCCCAATTCAGGACGCCCCAGGGGCCCAGTCCATCAGGCAATTCAGCTTTATTTGGGGGGGGGGCGCTATTCTGAATCTTTGCCCCAGGTGCAGAAAAGTCTAGCTACGCCTCTGGCCCAGGGTGATAGCCCTAGTTGCCCTCACACCAAGAAACAGCCTCGTCTGGCCCAGTAAGGGCTGGCATCTTCCATTTATCTGCAAATCCAACTTTAAGACAACTGACTGCCTGTAGACAGACAGTTCCCAAGTGGGCATAAGGGGTTCACCTATTAACCTATGCAGGAACAGGGGGGACACATAGATTAGGCCGCAAACATCTGATGATTGTGAGCCAGCAGGGTGTGTAATTTCCCTGGGTACACAGTGCCAGCTTTCTATTGGAAAAGTGGGAATGAGGAGCTGGCGTGGTGACTGGCATGGATGGGGTAACTGGTGTGGGTGGCAGCACATAACAGAGGAAGCGACAACCACTATTTAATCCTGTGCATTAGGCAATGGCTTTCATTTGGCCATTGTTCTTCTTTAAAGTGGACCAAAACTATAGGTTTGGTTAAATACCTAGGTATACCTGGGGCACAAATAGAGAGAAGAGGGTGTAAACGCACTCTGGTGAGCAGGTGCAAGACCTGGGGCAGTCCCAAGCCCCACAAGACAGTCAGAGCAAATTTTGAAGAGGTCTGTACTCCTTAAAATATCCAGTGCTTTATTTCTCAAATCCATAAAAACATCTCCATTGTAATTAAGCAGCCTAAAAGCAATATAGGACCCTGGCAGATGAAAAAGTGCCATGCATTCTTACGCGTTTCGGACGCAAAAAGTGTCCTTAATCATAGATAAAAGTGTGGCAAATCATTAACATTTATATAGAATAATAAGAACTCACCCACTGCCGCAAACAACACCGAGCGTGTCCGTCCCCGCAGCAGCCGGAAGTCAGGTGAAATTACAGATGACATGCCGGGCCCGCACTCCAATGAGGAGCCCAAGCTGGGGACCAATCAGAGAGGGCAAAGACCTCTCATCACGGAGTAGTGAGCCAGCCCGGCAACACAGGTTGCCAGGCGATAGGAGCAGCCCAGGTGATATTGCTATGGGCGATATTGCTAGTAATATTCAGGGTTCTTACCAAGATGGGGTAATCAAAAAATCTGATGATACTCACATCTCTGAAAACACAACTTGTATATCCACTATTCATTTTTCTGATCTGTGCAGAAACACAGATATTGAACAACTTCAATTTGAACTTGGCCAGAGGTCTGCCCCTTCGACACCCCAATTCGGTAATCCTGATTTTTATCCTGTTAATTCAAGGGGTGACATTTTGACCCTGTTCCAGGATTCTGTGGAACGGGATCTTCTTGATCTTAAACTGGATAATTTCCCGGGTCGTAAGAATAACCTGTCACCGCAAGAGGTTAAGGCCCTCTCTGATCTGAAGGATAACGATCAAATAATCATCAGGCAGGCAGACAAGGGTGGTAAAGTTGTCGTCCTTAACAAGCTAACCTACCGTGATGAGGCATTACGACAGCTTAGTGATGCCGCCACTTATAGAAAACTTACCGGTGACCCGACCAAAATGTTTCAGGAGTCCCTCTTTAAATTAGTAGATGAGGAGCTTGCTTTGGGCATTTTGTCACCCAAATTAGCTGATCATCTTAAGGTAGTCAACCTGTTACTCCATTGTTCCATCACTTACCCAAGATTCACAAACAAAATAACCCCCCTAAGGGTAGACCAATTGTGGAGGGTATAGGGGGGCTCAATGAGCCCCTGGGTAAGTGGTTGGACACTATGCTGCAACCATTGGTGCTTAGACTCCCAGGGTTTCTACGCGACACGGGTCACCTTATACAGCTTTTGTCTGGTATAACATGGGAGTCAGGATCACTCTTTTGTACCATGGACGTTTCGTCCCTTTACTCTTCAATCCCACATGACCTTGCCATTAAGGCCCTTGAATTTCATCTTCAACATTACTCGGATTATAATTTTGATTTATGTTTCATTATTATGACCACTGAGTTTCTGTTACAACATAACTATTTTGTTTTTGATGGGAATTTTTATTTACAAATGAGAGGAGCATCTATGGGGGCCCCCTTTCGCCCTCTCTAGCCAACTTATATATGGGTTGGTGGGAACACCATTCCATATATAGCAACAGCAATCAGTGGAGATCCTCGATTGTCACTTTCCATAGATATATTGACGATCTGCTCTTAATTTGGAACGGTACCAAGAATGATTTAACAACGTTTATTGAGTACTGTAATTGTAATGATTTGAACGTAGAATTTACGGCTCACATTCACCGTACTGAAATTGAATTCTTAGATCTAAAATTGATGGCGGATGAACACAACCATGTTCTCCAAACTGTGACTTACCGCAAGCCCACTGCAGGCAACAATATATTTCGGGCATCCAGTTGCCACCCTTCACACACCATCAAATCCATTCCAGTCCGCAGTAGGTGGAACTGTTCCTGTCTGGATTCTTTCCTTGAAGAATCCGCCCAAATACAGTCCAGGCTAGCCGACAGGGGGTATCCCCTCTGGATGATATCCAGGGCTAGAGATATAGCTTTAATCAAATCTAGGGATACTATTCTAGGTAATAACAAAAAACGCAGGAACCGCTCAGATCATTTTGAAGAAGTGACTTTTAACACTCCCTATACTCTGGAATTCCGACAAATTAGCAGGATCATTAAGAACAATCTACCTATTTTAAAGGCTGATCCCCTTCTTAAAGAAGTGGTAGACAAAGGGGTCCGTGTAGTGAGTCGTAAGTCCCCCAGCTTGGCTGACTCCCTGTCACATAGCTTTTTTCAGATGTCGAGCCCTGGCAATTCCACGTGGTTGGCTACCACGGGATTTTTCCCATGTGGTACCACCCGCTGTGGCCTATGCAAATTTGTGAATAGAGGCAATAAGTTTGCCTCTACGGCCACAGGCAAGAGTTTCCCTGTGAAATCTCTATTAAATTGCAACTCAAAATCAGTTATCTACCTTGTTACGTGCATGTATTGTCATAAACAATATGTAGGATGCACCAAACGCAAATTAAAAGTGCGTATATCGGAGCACCTACAAGGTATAGGCAAACTTGACTTTACAAAAAATTCTAACGTCGCAAAACACCTCAACCAACAGCATCCAGGTTGCGACGCTTTAATTAAAGTGAATGCTATTGAGAGGGTATATCTGGGACCGAGGGGTGGTGATATCCAGAAAAAATTACTAGGGAAGCATTTTGGATCTTTACCCTCAATACTCGCTTCCCACAGGGTCTTAATTACAAATGGAATATCTAATTCATAACTAACACGTGACCCCAGTTATGTTTAATCTGTCACCTCCTCCTCCCTCTACTATAATTGTTATCTTACTGCGATTTTATTGCTTCTGGGGCTCTTGCCTTACTATTACATACATCTATTACGCAATTCTGCCTGCATGATAGATTAATTGCCGATTGGCCATTACCTACCATCACTATTATTATTATTTTCAGTTATGATTACATTTTATATATATGTTATGGTTGTCACATTTTCATACACTGAGCACCTTTTTCTAGTTATTATTTTCTTTATATATGTAGATGTCATTCTTTACATATCATTGTTGTCATGGGTTTTCTTTTGTCTCTGCCTTTTTCTGGTCAGTATGCTAATATGTTATTGTTAACTCTTGATGTAGGAGTGGTGTCATGGACCGCTCTTTGTTTATTAGGGATTGCCTCCTCATTATTATAATCTTTACTTATACGGTCAATTCTATACTATTATGTGGAGGCACGCTTATTCTATAGTTTTTATACTGCCCCCAGCCGCAGCCCTGGGCTGCTCCTCTCCCCGCCGCTGTCTGGCGTCGCCTGGCAACTTGTGTTGCCGGGCTGGCTCACTACTCCGTGACAAGAGGTCTTCGCCCTCTCTGAATGGTCCCCAGCACGGGCTCCTCAATGGAGTGCAGGCCCGGCGCGTCATCTGTGACGTCACCTGACTTCCGGCGACTGCGGGGACGGACGCGCTTGGTGTTGTTTGCGGCTGTGGGTGAGTTCTTATTATTCTATATAAATGTTAATGATTTGCCACACTTTTATCTATGATTAAGGACCCTTTTTGCGTCCGAAACGCGTAAGAATGCGTGGCACTTTTTGATCTGCCAGGGTCCTATATTGCTTTTAGGCTGCTTAATTACAATGGAGATGTTTTTATGGATTTGAGAAATAAAGCATTGGATATTTTAAGGAGTGCGGACCTCTTCAAAATTTGCTGTGACTGTCTTGTGGGGCTTGGGACTGCCCCAGGTCGTGCACCCGCTCACCAGAGTGCGTTTACACCCTCTTCTCTCTATTTGGCTTGAAAGTGTCCCTTGTAAACTGCACCTTGTTTCTCCGCACGGAGTACCTTACACCATGGCTACTCTGGCACCTGCGGGATAACCTCGGGATAACCCTGACAGTCTTCCGGATATGGAGTTTCTGTTTACAGATAAGCGTAAACGATTGGCTCAACTTGGCACCTTCTCCCCAAAATCACAGGAACTGATTGAATCGATGGGGTCTCAGGTGGATTTACAATCATTATTTAAATTCCATGGGGAACTTTTGAATAAAGAAACAAGAATCTGGTGGGACATGTCCACCTTGTCAAAATATATAGATGACCAGATGATTCCCCGTGGCCTCAGGATAAAAAAGTTCTCTACCTTCGAATTTCCTGAAGCATTTAAAACAAGATGGAATAAAGCATTGGATATTTTAAGGAGTGCGAACCTTTCCATTCTGAGTCCTGACCTCTAACATCCTGACCCACAACCTTTCCATTCTGAGTCCTGACCTCTAACATCCTGACCCACAACCTTTCCATTCTGAGTCCTGGCCTCTAACATCCTGACCCACAGCCTTTTTATTGAGTCCTGACCTCTAACATCCTGATCCACAACCTTTCCATTCTGAGTCCTGACCTCTAACATCCTGACCCACAGCCTTTTTATTCTGAGTCCTGACCTCTAACATCCTGACTCACAACCTTTTTATTCTGAGACCTGACCTCTAACATCCTGACCCACAGCCTTTTTATTCTGAGTCCTGACCTCTAACATCCTGACCCACAACCTTTCCATTCTGAGTCCTGACCTCTAACATCCTGACCCACAACCTTTTTATTCTGAGACCTGACCTCTAACATCCTGACCCACAACCTTTCCATTCTGAGTCCTGACCTCCAACATCCTGACCCACAACCTTTCCATTCTGAGTCCTGACCGCTAACATCCTGACCCACAACCTTTGTATTGAGTCCTGACCTCTAACATCCTGACCCACAACCTTTGTATTGAGTCCTGACCTCTAACATCCTGACCCACAACCTTTGTATTGAGTCCTGACCTCTAACATCCTGACCCACAACCTTTGTATTGAGTCCTGACCTCTAACATCCTGACCCACAGCCTTTTTATTCTGAGTCCTGACCTCTAACATCCTGACCCACAACCTTTCCATTCTGAGTCCTGACCTCTAACATCCTGACCCACAACCTTTTTATTCTGAGACCTGACCTCTAACATCCTGACCCACAACCTTTTTATTCTGAGTCCTGACCTCTAACATCCTGACCCACAACCTTTCCATTCTGAGTCCTGACCTCTAACATCCTGACCCACAACCTTTTTATTCTGAGACCTGACCTCTAACATCCTGACCCACAACCTTTTTATTCTGAGTCCTGACCTCCAACATCCTGACCCACAACCTTTCCATTCTGAGTCCTGACCTCCAACATCCTGACCCACAACCTTTCCATTCTGAGTCCTGACCGCTAACATCCTGACCCACAACCTTTGTATTGAGTCCTGACCTCTAACATCCTGACCCACAACCTTTGTATTGAGTCCTGACCTCTAACATCCTGACCCACAACCTTTCCATTCTGAGTCCTGACCTCTAACATCCTGACCCACAACCTTTCCATTCTGAGTCCTGACCTCTAACATCCTGACCCACAACCTTTTTATTCTGAGTCCTGACCGCTAACATCCTGACCCACAACCTTTTTATTCTGAGTCCTGACCTCTAACATCCTGACCCACAACCTTTCCATTCTGAGTCCTGACCTCTAACATCCTGACCCACAGCCTTTGTATTGAGTCCTGACCTCTAACATCCTGACCCACAACCTTTTTATTCTGAGTCCTGACCTCTAACATCCTGACCCACAACCTTTATATTCTGAGTCCTGACCTCTAACATCCTGACCCACAACCTTTTTATTCTGAGTCCTGACCGCTAACATCCTGACCCACAACCTTTATATTCTGAGTCCTGACCTCTAACATCCTGACCCACAACCTTTTTATTCTGAGTCCTGACCTCTAACATCCTGACCCACAACCTTTATATTCTGAGTCCTGACCTCTAACATCCTGACCCACAACCTTTTTATTCTGAGTCCTGACCTCTAACATCCTGACCCACAACCTTTTTATTCTGAGTCCTGACCGCTAACATCCTGACCCACAACCTTTTTATTCTGAGTCCTGACCTCTAACATCCTGACCCACAACCTTTTTATTCTGAGTCCTGACCTCCAATATCCTGACCCACAGCCTTTTTATTCTGAGTCCTGACCGCTAACATCCTGACCCACAACCTTTTTATCCTGAGTCCTGACCTCCAATATCCTGACCTCTAACATCCTGACCCACAACCTTTTTATTCTGAGTCCTGACCGCTAACATCCTGACCCACAACCTTTATATTCTGAGTCCTGACCTCTAACATCCTGACCCACAGCCTTTCCATTCTGAGTCCTGACCTCTAACATCCTGACCCACAACCTTTATATTCTGAGTCCTGACCTCTAACATCCTGACCCACAACCTTTTTATTCTGAGTCCTGACCTCTAACATCCTGACCCACAGCCTTTTTATTCTGAGTCCTGACCTCTAACATCCTGACCCACAACCTTTTTATTCTGAGTCCTGACCTCTAACATCCTGACCCACAACCTTTTTATTCTGAGTCCTGACCTCTAACATCCTGACCCACAACCTTTTTATTCTGAGTCCTGACCTCTAACATCCTGACCTCTAACATCCTGACCCACAACCTTTTTATTCTGAGTCCTGGCCGCTAACATCCTGACCCACAACCTTTTTATTCTGAGTCCTGACCTCTAACATCCTGACCCACAACCTTTGTATTGAGTCCTGACCTCTAACATCCTGACCCACAACCTTTTTATTCTGAGTCCTGACCTCTAACATCCTGACCCACAACCTTTGTATTGAGTCCTGACCTCTAACATCCTGACCCACAACCTTTCCATTCTGAGTCCTGACCTCTAACATCCTGACCCACAACCTTTGTATTGAGTCCTGACCTCTAACATCCTGACCCACAACCTTTGTATTGAGTCCTGGCCTCTAACATCCTGACCCACAACCTTTTTATTCTGAGTCCTGACCTCTAACATCCTGACCCACAACCTTTGTATTGAGTCCTGACCTCTAACATCCTGACCCACAACCTTTCCATTCTGAGTCCTGACCTCTAACATCCTGACCCACAACCTTTGTATTGAGTCCTGACCTCTAACATCCTGACCCACAACCTTTGTATTGAGTCCTGGCCTCTAACATCCTGACCCACAACCTTTTTATTCTGAGTCCTGACCGCTAACATCCTGACCCACCACCTTTTTATACTGAGTCCTGACCTCTAACATCCTGACCCACAACCTTTCCATTCTGAGTCCTGACCTCTAACATCCTGACCCACAACCTTTCCATTCTGAGTCCTGACCTCTAACATCCTGACCCACAACCTTTTTATTCTGAGTCCTGACCTCTAACATCCTGACCCACAACCTTTTTATTCTGAGTCCTGACCTCTAACATCCTGACCTCTAACATCCTGACCCACAACCTTTTTATTCTGAGTCCTGACCGCTAACATCCTGACCCACAACCTTTATATTCTGAGTCCTGACCTCTAACATCCTGACCCACAACCTTTTTATTCTGAGTCCTGACCTCTAACATCCTGACCCACAACCTTTTTATTCTGAGTCCTGACCGCTAACATCCTGACCCACAACCTTTATATTCTGAGTCCTGACCTCTAACATCCTGACCCACAACCTTTTTATTCTGAGTCCTGACCTCTAACATCCTGACCCACAACCTTTTTATTCTGAGTCCTGACCGCTAACATCCTGACCCACAACCTTTTTATACTGAGTCCTGACCTCTAACATCCTGACCCACAACCTTTCCATTCTGAGTCCTGACCTCTAACATCCTGACCCACAGCCTTTGTATTGAGTCCTGACCTCTAACATCCTGACCCACAACCTTTTTATTCTGAGTCCTGACCTCTAACATCCTGACCCACAACCTTTTTATTCTGAGTCCTGACCTCTAACATCCTGACCCACAACCTTTCCATTCTGAGTCCTGACCTCTAACATCCTGACCCACAGCCTTTGTATTGAGTCCTGACCTCTAACATCCTGACCCACAACCTTTTTATTCTGAGTCCTGACCTCTAACATCCTGACCCACAACCTTTTTATTCTGAGTCCTGACCTCTAACATCCTGACCCACAACCTTTTTATTCTGAGTCCTGACCGCTAACATCCTGACCCACAACCTTTATATTCTGAGTCCTGACCTCTAACATCCTGACCCACAACCTTTTTATTCTGAGTCCTGACCTCTAACATCCTGACCCACAACCTTTTTATTCTGAGTCCTGACCTCTAACATCCTGACCTCTAACATCCTGACCCACAACCTTTTTATTCTGAGTCCTGACCGCTAACATCCTGACCCACAACCTTTATATTCTGAGTCCTGACCTCTAACATCCTGACCCACAGCCTTTTTATTCTGAGTCCTGACCTCTAACATCCTGACCCACAACCTTTTTATTCTGAGTCCTGACCTCTAACATCCTGACCCACAACCTTTTTATTCTGAGACCTGACCTCTAACATCCTGACCCACAACCTTTTTATTCTGAGACCTGACCTCTAACATCCTGACCCACAACCTTTTTATTCTGAGTCCTGACCTCTAACATCCTGACCCACAACCTTTTTATTCTGAGTCCTGACCTCTAACATCCTGACCCACAGCCTTTTTATCCTGAGTCCTGACCTCTAACATCCTGACCCACAACCTTTTTATTCTGAGTCCTGACCTCTAACATCCTGACCCACAACCTTTTTATTCCGAGTCCTGACCTCTAACATCCTGACCCACAACCTTTCCATTCTGAGTCCTGACCGCTAACATCCTGACCCACAACCTTTTTATTCTGAGTCCTGACCTCCAATATCCTGACCCACAACCTTTTTATTCTGAGTCCTGACCTCTAACATCCTGACCTCTAACATCCTGACCCACAACCTTTTTATTCTGAGTCCTGACCTCTAACATCCTGACCCACAACCTTTTTATTCTGAGCCCTGACCTCCAATATCCTGACCCACAACCTTTTTATTCCGAGTCCTGACCTCTAACATCCTGACCCACAACCTTTTTATTCTGAGTCCTGACCGCTAACATCCTGACCCACAACCTTTTTATTCTGAGTCCTGACCTCTAACATCCTGACCCACAACCTTTCCATTCTGAGTCCTGACCGCTAACATCCTGACCCACAACCTTTATATTCTGAGTCCTGACCTCTAACATCCTGACCCACAACCTTTTTATTCTGAGTCCTGACCTCTAACATCCTGACCCACAACCTTTATATTCTGAGTCCTGACCGCTAACATCCTGACCCACAACCTTTATATTCTGAGTCCTGACCTCTAACATCCTGACCCACAACCTTTTTATTCTGAGTCCTGACCTCTAACATCCTGACCCACAACCTTTTTATTCTGAGTCCTGACCTCTAACATCCTGACCCACAACCTTTCCATTCTGAGTCCTGACCGCTAACATCCTGACCCACAACCTTTATATTCTGAGTCCTGACCTCTAACATCCTGACCCACAACCTTTTTATTCTGAGTCCTGACCTCTAACATCCTGACCCACAACCTTTATATTCTGAGTCCTGACCGCTAACATCCTGACCCACAACCTTTATATTCTGAGTCCTGACCTCTAACATCCTGACCCACAACCTTTTTATTCTGAGTCCTGACCTCTAACATCCTGACCCACAACCTTTTTATTCTGAGTCCTGACCTCCAATATCCTGACCCACAACCTTTTTATTCTGAGTCCTGACCGCTAACATCCTGACCCACAACCTTTATATTCTGAGTCCTGACCTCTAACATCCTGACCCACAGCCTTTTTATTCTGAGTCCTGACCTCTAACATCCTGACCCACAACCTTTATATTCTGAGTCCTGACCTCTAACATCCTGACCCACAGCCTTTTTATTCTGAGTCCTGACCTCTAACATCCTGACCCACAGCCTTTTTATTCCGAGTCCTGACCTCCAATATCCTGACCCACAACCTTTTTATTCTGAGTCCTGACCTCCAACATCCTGACCCACAATCTTTTTATTCTGAGTCCTGACCTCCAATATCCTGACCCACAACCTTTTTATTCTGAGACCTGACCTCCAATATCCTGACCCACAACCTTTTTATTCTGAGACCTGACCTCTAACATCCTGACCCACAACCTTTTTATTCTGAGTCCTGACCTCTAACATCCTGACCCACAACCTTTTTATTCTGAGTCCTGACCTCTAACATCCTGACCCACAACCTTTTTATTCTGAGTCCTGACCTCCAACATCCTGACCCACAACCTTTTTATTCTGAGTCCTGACCTCTAACATCCTGACCCACAACCTTTTTATTCTGAGTCCTGACCTCTAACATCCTGACCCACAACCTTTCCATTCTGAGTCCTGACCGCTAACATCCTGACCCACAACCTTTATATTCTGAGTCCTGACCTCTAACATCCTGACCCACAACCTTTTTATTCTGAGTCCTGACCGCTAACATCCTGACCCACAACCTTTCCATTCTGAGTCCTGACCTCTAACATCCTGACCCACAGCCTTTTTATTCTGAGTCCTGACCTCTAACATCCTGACCCACAACCTTTTTATTCTGAGTCCTGACCTCTAACATCCTGACCCACAACCTTTTTATTCTGAGCCCTGACCTCTAACATCCTGACCCACAACCTTTTTATTCTGAGTCCTGACCTCCAACATCCTGACCCACAACCTTTCCATTCTGAGTCCTGACCTCTAACATCCTGACCCACAACCTTTCCATTCTGAGTCCTGACCTCTAACATCCTGACCCACAACCTTTTTATTCTGAGTCCTGGCCTCTAACATCCTGACCCACAACCTTTCCATTCTGAGTCCTGACCTCTAACATCCTGACCCACAACCTTTCCATTCTGAGTCCTGACCTCTAACATCCTGACCCACAACCTTTTTATTCTGAGTCCTGACCTCTAACATCCTGACCCACAACCTTTTTATTCCGAGTCCTGACCTCTAACATCCTGACCCACAACCTTTTTATTCCGAGTCCTGACCTCTAACATCCTGACCCACAACCTTTTTATTCTGAGTCCTGACCTCTAACATCCTGACCCACAACCTTTTTATTCCGAGTCCTGACCTCTAACATCCTGACCCACAACCTTTTTATTCCGAGTCCTGACCTCTAACATCCTGACCCACAGCCTTTCCATTCTGAGTCCTGACCTCTAACATCCTGACCCACAGCCTTTTTATTCTGAGTCCTGACCTCTAACATCCTGACCCACAACCTTTTTATTCCAAGTCCTGACCTCTAACATCCTGACCCACAACCTTTTATTCTGAGTCCTGACCTCCAACATCCTGACCCACAACCTTTTTATTCTGAGTCCTGACCTCTAACATCCTGACCCACAACCTTTTTATTCCAAGTCCTGACCTCTAACATCCTGACCCACAACCTTTTTATTCCGAGTCCTGACCTCTAACATTCTGACCCACAACCTTTTTATTCCGAGTCCTGACCTCTAACATCCTGACCCACAACCTTTTTATTCCGAGTCCTGACCTCTAACATCCTGACCCACAACCTTTTTATTCTGAGTCCTGACCTCTAACATCCTGACCCACAACCTTTTTATTCCGAGTCCTGACCTCTAACATCCTGACCCACAACCTTTTTATTCTGAGTCCTGACCTCTAACATCCTGACCCACATCCTTTTTATTCTGACTCCTGACCTCTAACATCCTGACCCACAACCTTTTTATTCTGACTCCTGACCTCTAACATCCTGACCCACAACCTTTTTATTCTGAGTCCTGACCTCTAACATCCTGACCCACAACCTTTTTATTCTGAGTCCTGACCTCTAACATCCTGACCCACAACCTTTTTATTCTGGGTCCTGACCTCTAACATCCTGACCCACAACCTTTTTATTCTAAGTCCTGACCTCTAACATCCTGACCCACAACCTTTCCATTCTGAGTCCTGACCTCTAACATCCTGACCCACAACCTTTTTATTCTGAGTCCTGACCTCTAACATCCTGACCCACAACCTTTCCATTCTGAGTCCTGACCTCTAACATCCTGACCCACAACCTTTTTATTCTGAGTCCTGACCTCTAACATCCTGACCCACAACCTTTTTATTCTGAGTCCTGACCTCTAACATCCTGACCCACAACCTTTTTATTCTGGGTCCTGACCTCTAACATCCTGACCCACAACCTTTTTATTCTGGGTCCTGACCTCTAACATCCTGACCCACAACCTTTTTATTCTGGGTCCTGACCTCTAACATCCTGACCCACAACCTTTTTATTCTGACTCCTGACCTCTAACATCCTGACCCACAACCTTTTTATTCTGAGTCCTGACCTCTAACATCCTGACCCACAACCTTTTTATTCTGGGTCCTGACCTCTAACATCCTGACCCACAACCTTTTTATTCTGAGTCCCGACCTCTAACATCCTGACCCACAACCTTTTTATTCTGGGTCCTGACCTCTAACATCCTGACCCACAACCTTTTTATTCTGGGTCCTGACCTCTAACATCCTGACCCACAACCTTTTTATTCTGAGTCCTGACCTCTAACATCCTGACCCACAACCTTTATATTCTGAGTCCTGACCTCTAACATCCTGACCCACAACCTTTTTATTCTGACTCCTGACCTCTAACATCCGGACCCACAACCTTTTTATTCTGACTCCTGACCTCTAACATCCGGACCCACAACCTTTATATTCTGAGTCCTGACCTCTAACATCCTGACCCACATCCTTTTTATTCTGACTCCTGACCTCTAACATCCTGACCCACAACCTTTTTATTCTGAGTCCTGACCTCTAACATCCTGACCCACAACCTTTTTATTCTGAGTCCTGACCTCTAACATCCTGACCCACAACCTTTTTATTCTGGGTCCTGACCTCTAACATCCTGACCCACAACCTTTTTATTCTGGGTCCTGACCTCTAACATCCTGACCCACAGCCTTTTTATTCCGAGTCCTGACCTCTAACATCCTGACCCACAACCTTTTTATTCCGAGTCCTGACCTCTAACATCCTGACCCACAGCCTTTTTATTCCGAGTCCTGACCTCTAACATCCTGACCCACAACCTTTTTATTCTGAGTCCCGACCTCTAATATCCTGACCCACAACCTTTTTATTCTGGGTCCTGACCTCTAACATCCTGACCCACAACCTTTTTATTCTGGGTCCTGACCTCTAACATCCTGACCCACAACCTTTTTATTCTGGGTCCTGACCTCTAACATCCTGACCCACAACCTTTTTATTCTGAGTCCCGACCTCTAACATCCTGACCCACAACCTTTTTATTCTGGGTCCTGACCTCTAACATCCTGACCCACAACCTTTTTATTCTGGGTCCTGACCTCTAACATCCTGACCCACAACCTTTTTATTCTGAGTCCTGACCTCTAACATCCTGACCCACAACCTTTTTATTCTGACTCCTGACCTCTAACATCCGGACCCACAACCTTTATATTCTGAGTCCTGACCTCTAACATCCTGACCCACATCCTTTTTATTCTGACTCCTGACCTCTAACATCCTGACCCACAACCTTTTTATTCTGAGTCCTGACCTCCAATATCCTGACCCACAACCTTTTTATTCTGAGTCCTGACCTCTAACATCCTGACCCACAACCTTTTTATTCTGAGTCCTGACCTCTAACATCCTGACCCACAACCTTTTTATTCTGAGTCCTGACCTCTAACATCCTGACCCACAACCTTTTTATTCTGAGTCCTGACCTCCAATATCCTGACCCACAACCTTTTTATTCTGAGTCCTGACCTCTAACATCCTGACCCACAACCTTTTTATTCTGAGTCCTGACCTCTAACATCCTGACCCACAACCTTTTTATTCTGGGTCCTGACCTCTAACATCCTGACCCACAACCTTTTTATTCTGGGTCCTGACCTCTAACATCCTGACCCACAACCTTTTTATTCTGGGTCCTGACCTCTAACATCCTGACCCACAACCTTTTTATTCTGGGTCCTGACCTCTAACATCCTGACCCACAACCTTTTTATTCTGAGTCCTGACCTCTAACATCCTGACCCACAACCTTTATATTCTGAGTCCTGACCTCTAACATCCTGACCCACAACCTTTTTATTCTGAGTCCTGACCTCTAACATCCTGACCCACAACCTTTTTATTCTGACTCCTGACCTCTAACATCCGGACCCACAACCTTTTTATTCAGAGTCCTGACCTCTAACATCCGGACCCACAACCTTTTTATTCTGACTCCTGACCTCTAACATCCTGACCCACAGCCTTTTTATTCTGAGTCCTGACCTCTAACATCCTGACCCACAGCCTTTTTATTCTGAGTCCTGACCTCTAACATCCTGACCCACAACCTTTGTATTGAGTCCTGACCTCTAACATCCTGACCCACAACCTTTTTATTGAGTCCTGACCTCTAACATCCTGACCCACAACCTTTTTATTCCCAGTCCTGACCTCTAACATCCTGACCCACAACCTTTTTATTCTGAGTCCTGACCTCTAACATCCTGACCCACAACCTTTTTATTCTGAGTCCTGACCTCTAACATCCTGACCCACAACCTTTTTATTCTGAGTCCTGACCCACAACCTTTTTATTCTGAGTCCTGACCTCTAACATCCTGACCCACAACCTTTTTATTCTGAGTCCTGACCTCCAATATCCTGACCCACAACCTTTTTATTCTGAGTCCTGACCTCCAATATCCTGACTCACAACCTTTTTATTCTGAGTCCTGACCTCCAATATCCTGACTCACAACCTTTTTATTCTGAGTCCTGACCTCTAACATCCTGACCCACAACCTTTTTATTCTGAGACCTGACCTCTTGAAGGAGATGAGATGAAATATATAGGCCAGGGGCTTTTTTTTTGCTGGAGCTGGAGCAGATCATTCGAATGTCAGCAGTTCCTCCTATCTCCAGCAAGGGAGCAGCAATCTCAGCGGCATGGATGTGAGGAGGAGGCTCATGGCAGTAAACAAGGCAAGCTAACAAATAACCGATCGCTGACACAGGCCGGGCTCTCCGTGCAGCGCTCACATTGTTCGGTTACCATGGTGACGGCAGCTGTGGGCGCGGCGACGAAGTTTACTTTGTTGCAGAGTCTTGAAGTTGTTACTAAGCAACGGCTAAAGCTTTCCTGAAAGGAGCGGGACGTCGGAATCCAGTGAGGAGAAGTGGCCGAATCCGGGTCACCGCTCGCTTCTCAGGTGAGGTCTGGCCGTTATGTCACTTTCCAGGGCCGGCTTCAGCACCCGGCAAGGAGGGGAGGGTGGGCACTGACAGCTGGCACAGATGCAGGAGGGGGCCTGCAGCATCCAGCATCAGGCAAACAGCGGCGTCAGACCTTCCCAGCCCCCCGGCTCTCCCCCAGAGCCCCCCTTCCCCGGCTCTCCCCCAGAGCCCCCCTTTCGCGGCTCTCGCCCAGAGCCCCCCTTCCCTGCCCTCCCCCACAGCCCCCCTTCCCCACTCTCCCCCAAAGCCCCCCTTCTCCAACTCTCCCCCAGAGCCCCCCTTCCCCACTCTCCCCCAAAGCCCCCCTTCTCCAACTCTCCCCCAGAGCCTCCCTTCCCCAGCTGTCCCCCAAAGCCCCCCTTCCCCGGCTTTCACTTGCTGGGACACGGCCAGATAGCAAGGAGATGCTGGCAGCCTCAATTCCCTTCCTGTCAGGTGTGTTCCTCAATAAACTTTGTGTAACCCTTGCCAGCCCTGGCCCCTTCCATGCTCTTGTAGGAAGAACATTCTTTTGTTAGAGCCCTTGGTGGACTCTCAGAGAAGAAAAGTTTAACCTTCCTAACCCTGCTGTCTGCTCTAGTTTAGAGGGACTAGCCTTACTGATCTTTAAAGTGGACCAAAACCCATCCTGTCGTCCCTCAGAGCTCACCCTCCTGCCTGCCCTAGGTGCATGCACATGCTTTCATCCAGTCACCAGTGTATGCCACTTATATTAATGCTCCGGCAAAAGGAACGGCCGCATTCCTGGTTTCCCTGCGGTCCGAGACACGCTCCCATCCTCAGCCTCCCATTTGAATGGCTGGGCACAGAAGCTAGCCTCAGCCACAAGATGCTGGAGATACAGTCCGCACATGTGCAGTAGGATCGCCAGAAAGGTTAGATTCACAGGTAATTGCACACAGTGGGGCATCCCAGTTTGGTACTGCAAGGCTGGCCAAATAACAGACTTCCCATCCACACCTAAACACCACCTCCTGCCATCCCTTGATCTACCATACTTACCTCTTCTCCTGGGTCGGTGAGCCTGGGGACCAGAAGCCACAATAGCTAGAATATCTTTTGGGAGAAATTGCTGAGGACTTCTGGTCCCCAAGTGCATAGCAACCAGGCAGCAGAAAAGGTGCTTATGCTGTGCTGGGGAGACAGAGAGCGAGGACAGAGCGAGAGAGGGAGCGAGAGAGGGGGAGAGAGCAAGGAGAGAGAGAGAGAGGATGAGGAGACAGAGAGCGAGGACAGAGCGAGAGAGGGGGAGAGAGCAAGGACAGAGCGAGAGAGGGGGAGAGAGAGGGGGAGAGAGCAAGGAGAGAGAGAGAGGATGAGGAGACAGAGAGCGAGGACAGAGCGAGAGGAGGGGGCGAGAGAGGGGGAGAGAGCAAGGAGAGAGAGAGAGGATGAGGAGACAGAGAGCAAGGACAGAGCGAGAGAGGGAGCGAGAGAGGGGGGGGAGCAAGGAGAGAGAGAGAGGATGAGGAGACAGAGAGCAAGGACAGAGCGAGAGAGGGAGCGAGAGAGGGGGGGAGCAAGGAGAGAGAGAGAGGATGAGGAGACAGAGAGCAAGGACAGAGCGAGAGAGGGAGCGAGAGAGGGGGGGGAGCAAGGAGAGAGAGAGAGGATGAGGAGACAGAGAGCAAGGACAGAACGAGAGAGGGAGCGAGAGAGGGGGAGAGAGCAAGGAGAGAGAGAGGATGAGGAGACAGAGAGCGAGGACAGAGCGAGAGAGGGAGCGAGAGAGGGGGAGAGAGCAAGGAGAGAGAGAGAGGATGAGGAGACAGAGAGCGAGGACAGAGCGAGAGAGGGAGCGAGAGAGGGGGAGAGAGCAAGGAGAGAGAGAGAGGATGAGGAGACAGAGAGCGAGGACAGAGCGAGAGGAGGGAGCGAGAGAGGGGGAGAGAGGGGGAGAGAGCAAGGAGAGAGAGAGAGAGAGGATGAGGAGACAGAGAGCGAGGACAGAGCGAGAGAGGGGGGGAGCAAGGAGAGAGAGAGAGGATGAGGAGACAGAGAGCGAGGACAGAGCGAGAGAGGGGGAGAGAGCAAGGAGAGAGAGAGAGGATGAGGAGACAGAGAGCAAGGACAGAGCGAGAGAGGGAGCGAGAGAGGGGGAGAGAGCAAGGAGAGAGAGAGAGGATGAGGAGACAGAGAGCGAGGACAGAGCGAGAGGAGGGGGCGAGAGAGGGGGAGAGAGCAAGGAGAGAGAGAGAGGATGAGGAGACAGAGAGCAAGGACAGAGCGAGAGGAGGGGGCGAGAGAGGGGGAGAGAGCAAGGAGAGAGAGAGAGGATGAGGAGACAGAGAGCGAGGACAGAGCGAGAGAGGGAGCGAGAGAGGGGGAGAGAGCAAGGAGAGAGAGAGAGGATGAGGAGAAAGAGAGCGAGGACAGAGCGAGAGGAGGGAGCGAGAGAGGGGGAGAGAGGGGGAGAGAGCAAGGAGAGAGAGAGGATGAGGAGACAGAGAGCGAGGACAGAGCGAGAGGAGGGAGCGAGAGAGGGGGGGGAGCAAGGAGAGAGAGAGAGGATGAGGAGACAGAGAGCGAGGACAGAGCGAGAGGAGGGAGCGAGAGAGGGGGAGAGAGCAAGGAGAGAGAGAGAGGATGAGGAGACAGAGAGCGAGGACAGAGCGAGAGGAGGGAGCGAGAGAGGGGGGGGAGCAAGGAGAGAGAGAGGATGAGGAGACAGAGAGCAAGGACAGAGCGAGAGAGGGAGCGAGAGAGGGGGGGGGAGCAAGGAGAGAGAGAGAGGATGAGGAGACAGAGAGCGAGGACAGAGCGAGAGAGGGGGAGAGAGCAAGGAGAGAGAGAGAGGATGAGGAGACAGAGAGCAAGGACAGAGCGAGAGAGGGAGCGAGAGAGGGGGGGGGGAGCAAGGAGAGAGAGAGAGGATGAGGAGACAGAGAGCGAGGACAGAGCGAGAGAGGGGGAGAGAGCAAGGAGAGAGAGAGAGGATGAGGAGACAGAGAGCAAGGACAGAGCGAGAGAGGGAGCGAGAGAGGGGGGGGAGCAAGGAGAGAGAGAGAGGATGAGGAGACAGAGAGCGAGGACAGAGCGAGAGGAGGGAGCGAGAGAGGGGGAGAGAGCAAGGAGAGAGAGAGAGGATGAGGAGACAGAGAGCGAGGACAGAGCGAGAGGAGGGAGCGAGAGAGGGGGGGGAGCAAGGAGAGAGAGAGGATGAGGAGACAGAGAGCAAGGACAGAGCGAGAGAGGGAGCGAGAGAGGGGGGGGAGCAAGGAGAGAGAGAGAGGATGAGGAGACAGAGAGCGAGGACAGAGCGAGAGAGGGGGAGAGAGCAAGGAGAGAGAGAGAGGATGAGGAGACAGAGAGCAAGGACAGAGCGAGAGAGGGAGCGAGAGAGGGGGGGGGGAGCAAGGAGAGAGAGAGAGGATGAGGAGACAGAGAGCGAGGACAGAGCGAGAGAGGGGGAGAGAGCAAGGAGAGAGAGAGAGGATGAGGAGACAGAGAGCAAGGACAGAGCGAGAGAGGGAGCGAGAGAGGGGGGGGAGCAAGGAGAGAGAGAGAGGATGAGGAGACAGAGAGCGAGGACAGAGCGAGAGGAGGGAGCGAGAGAGGGGGAGAGAGCAAGGAGAGAGAGAGAGGATGAGGAGACAGAGAGCAAGGACAGAGCGAGAGAGGGAGCGAGAGAGGGGGGGGAGCAAGGAGAGAGAGAGAGGATGAGGAGACAGAGAGCGAGGACAGAGCGAGAGAGGGGGAGAGAGCAAGGAGAGAGAGAGAGGATGAGGAGACAGAGAGCAAGGACAGAGCGAGAGAGGGAGCGAGAGAGGGGGGGGGAGCAAGGAGAGAGAGAGAGGATGAGGAGACAGAGAGCGAGGACAGAGCGAGAGAGGGCGCGAGAGAGGGGGGGAGCAAGGAGAGAGAGAGAGGATGAGGAGACAGAGAGCGAGGACAGAGCGAGAGAGGGAGCGAGAGAGGGGGAGAGAGCAAGGAGAGAGAGAGGATGAGGAGACAGAGAGCGAGGACAGAGCGAGAGGAGGGAGCGAGAGAGGGGGAGAGAGCAAGGAGAGAGAGAGAGGATGAGGAGACAGAGAGCGAGGACAGAGCGAGAGGAGGGAGCGAGAGAGGGGGGGGGGAGCAAGGAGAGAGAGAGGATGAGGAGACAGAGAGCAAGGACAGAGCGAGAGAGGGAGCGAGAGAGGGGGGGGGAGCAAGGAGAGAGAGAGGATGAGGAGACAGAGAGCAAGGACAGAGCGAGAGAGGGAGCGAGAGAGGGGGGGGAGCAAGGAGAGAGAGAGAGGATGAGGAGACAGAGAGCGAGGACAGAGCGAGAGAGGGGGAGAGAGCAAGGAGAGAGAGAGAGGATGAGGAGACAGAGAGCAAGGACAGAGCGAGAGAGGGAGCGAGAGAGGGGGGGGGGGGAGCAAGGAGAGAGAGAGAGGATGAGGAGACAGAGAGCGAGGACAGAGCGAGAGAGGGCGCGAGAGAGGGGGGGAGCAATGAGAGAGAGAGAGGATGAGGAGACAGAGAGCGAGGACAGAGCGAGAGAGGGAGCGAGAGAGGGGGAGAGAGCAAGGAGAGAGAGAGGATGAGGAGACAGAGAGCGAGGACAGAGCGAGAGGAGGGAGCGAGAGAGGGGGAGAGAGCAAGGAGAGAGAGAGAGGATGAGGAGACAGAGAGCGAGGACAGAGCGAGAGGAGGGAGCGAGAGAGGGGGGGGGGAGCAAGGAGAGAGAGAGGATGAGGAGACAGAGAGCAAGGACAGAGCGAGAGAGGGAGCGAGAGAGGGGGGGGAGCAAGGAGAGAGAGAGAGGATGAGGAGACAGAGAGCGAGGACAGAGCGAGAGAGGGGGAGAGAGCAAGGAGAGAGAGAGAGGATGAGGAGACAGAGAGCAAGGACAGAGCGAGAGAGGGAGCGAGAGAGGGGGGGGGAGCAAGGAGAGAGAGAGGATGAGGAGACAGAGAGCGAGGACAGAGCGAGAGAGGGCGCGAGAGAGGGGGAGAGAGCAAGGAGAGAGAGAGAGAGGATGAGGAGACAGAGAGCGAGGACAGAGCGAGAGAGGGAGCGAGAGGGGGGGGGGAGCAAGGAGAGAGAGAGAGGATGAGGAGACAGAGAGCGAGGACAGAGCGAGAGGAGGGAGCGAGAGAGGGGGGGGGAGCAAGGAGAGAGAGAGGATGAGGAGACAGAGAGCGAGGACAGAGCGAGAGAGGGAGCGAGAGAGGGGGAGAGAGCAAGGAGAGAGAGAGAGGATGAGGAGACAGAGAGCGAGGACAGAGCGAGAGAGGGAGCGAGAGAGGGGGGGGAGCAAGGAGAGAGAGAGGATGAGGAGACAGAGAGCGAGGACAGAGCGAGAGAGGGAGCGAGAGAGGGGGGGAGCAAGGAGAGAGAGAGAGGATGAGGAGACAGAGAGCGAGGACAGAGCGAGAGAGGGAGCGAGAGAGGGGGAGAGAGCAAGGAGAGAGAGAGAGGATGAGGAGACAGAGAGCGAGGACAGAGCGAGAGAGGGAGCGAGAGAGGGGGAGAGAGCAAGGAGAGAGAGAGAGGATGAGGAGACAGAGAGCGAGGACAGAGCGAGAGAGGGGGAGAGAGCAAGTAGAAAGAGAGGATGAGTTACAAAATCAGAAGATAAAAGGTCTAGAGGGTTTCTGGGGTCACCTATAGAAGATCGGAAAGTGGAACAAAACCTGTGATTTGGACTTTTCTGGGTTTTGCTCCTGTGATACCATCCAGAAACCACCCAGAAATCCCAGTAAAACTTAACTTTCCCAACTCCCAACAGCACATGCGCGGGCACTCGTCCATTTAGAGCCCTTTGCCCTTTGCAAATGAATGGGGAATGAATGACTGACTGGATGAAAGAATGACTGGGGCGGGAGCGCATGCACGCCGCTGGGTATACCGGGGATGTGGCAGCGCGTGCTGCTGCAGATGAGAGCCATCTGCTAAATGATGTAGTCATTGAATGAGAGCCCGCACATGCGCCGTTGGAGAGTCAAAAGGTGAGTTTTTACAGGCACCCTGAGGGGTTTCACACAGCAAGGCATCCCAATTGGGGAGTCCATGGAGGCTGGTGGATTTTGTTCTACTCTAAGGGTGCAGTACAGGAGGTTCAGGCCGCGACAAAGTCAAAGTTTCACTATCCTGGTGACTGGTTCTTGCCCTGGGGGCATCCCGATTTGGGGGTTTCCCGCTGTGTGAAACCCCCAGATTGCCCACATCATTTACCTTACACAGGTTTGCAGGTGATCTTGGGGGTTCACACAGTGGGGCATCCCTGGTTGGCCGCGGCAGTGATTGGGACACTTTAAATAGGTACATCCATCACTGTGGCTGACCATGGAGTCTAAAGGATGCCTTAAAAGCCAGGCAACGTGGGATGCCCTGTTATGTGAAACCCCCCAGGAACCCCTCACAATCAGTCTCCTTTCCAGGGTCCTGTGCTGCATTCGTGCACACAGCAGAGCATCCCAATTTGGGATGCCCCGTATGACTTTTAGGGTGGTTAGTCCTCTCTAAATTCCATTGGCGGGTGGCCAGGGGGAGAATGGAATAAAGGCAGGAGATCGACAACCGGCAGAAGAACGCCAGCTGTGCGGGAGATGCTGGGGATGCAGTTGACATTGTTTACACTGTCCTCTGAGCCAAAGCAAAGTTTTGCGGCAACCCGGGGGGTTCACACAATGTGGCGTCCCGAATCACGATGCCCCAAGCATGGAGAAAACCGGCCACCTCAGAAACACCCTACAAACATGCACATCAGTAACCCACCCACAATCAATAAACCCCCAAACATACATACCAGTCACCCATTAAAGTGGACCTATCACCAGGATTTTGACTATCCTGCAAGGTCCTTGTCGCTGCGGCATCCCAATTTTGGGTGAAACCCCCTATATTACAGGCCTCTGCAGGGGGCTCACACAATGAGGCATCCGGAATCGGGATGCCCCAGGAGCACTCACAGGCACCTTGGTGACAGGCCCATATTAACCCCCCTACACTTCAGTTACCCCATCACCTGTTACCCCCACACCTCCCTTATGGATGATCTTACCTTTTTCCTTGAGGGCAGACTTCTCTCTTATGATGGAGGCAGATGGCAGACATGAAGGCAGAGGGGGTGGGGGGCATTGGTAAGCCAGCCAGCTGTGCCTGGCTCCCTCTAATGACAGGAGCAGCAACGGCGACTTCTTCGTGCAGCCGAGCCAGGAGACATGGGGGGCAGGAGTCGGGACGGGGAGTGGGAGTCATGGGAGACAGGTGGGGGGAGCGCTTGGCTCCTTCTTATGACAGGAGCAGCACTGCCATCTGTTTGGGGATGGGCTGAATCATGGGCCGGACGGGATGTTCGGAGGATCAGTGTCTGGGTGATCGGAGCCGGGGGGGGGGGGGGTGGTCTGCGGCCATGTGGATGTTTGGGGTATCAGCAGCTGGGCAAAATCAGTGGAAGGGCAGGACTTTGGCCCCTGGCCCCACCTGGCCATGAGGCCCCGGCATGTGACTGTGTTTGCCGCCCGCTGGCTCCGGCCCTGGATGCTGGTAAGGTGACTAAGCAATCGGGGAATTCCCGGGAATTCACATAGTGGGGCATGTAAAATCAGGATGCCCAAGGGAGGAGGAACAAAACACAAAATCCCAAGTTTTGTTCCTCCTTAACATTATTGCAGCATTAGTTCTACAGAGAGACACCACCGGGGAGTTCCACTTTAACAGGGATTTGTTACTTTCCTGCACAGCATCCTAACTTGGGATGCCCGGCTTTGTGTATCCCTGAGGATTGGCTGGAAAAAAACGCGCTTTCCTGTGATTCCCACGTCACATGCACAGCTTGCCAACGAATCATCGGTCATGCTCCATTCATACTTTCCATAGCAGACTTCTGAATAGAGCATGGTTGCAGATGACTACACCCTGTGTACCTGAGTCAGCCATTTAGAAATGCCTGATGGGGATATATATCTCAGAGGTATAGTGGCTGCACATGTTCCATTGGATCTCCAGCTTTGCAAATATACCGGGTGTTCTCTGGGGTTTACAGAGTAAGGCATCCCAAACCCCACGGATGAGGATATTGGCTGTTCTGTACAACAGATTGTAATGTGGGTGGGCAGTACAGCATTAAATTGTACAACCAGAATGTAAGGTGATCTGCCAATTGACACAAGTCTAATGGTGATTGCACCCACTTACCTTACAATCTTCATCTCCTATATGCGATGTGCTTCGTCTCATATATGTACATTGCTGCTCTTTGTGTCATATGTACTGTGTTGCACTTTGTGTAATATACATGCTGTGCCGCTCTTCACCTCATATGTACTGTGTTGCACTTTGTGTAATATACATGCTGTTCCCCTCTTCACCTCATATGTACTGTGTTGCACTTTGTGTAATATACATGCTGTGCCGCTCTTCACCTCATATGTACTGTGTTGCACTTTGTGTAATATACATGCTGTGCTGCTCTTTGTGTCATATGTACTGTGTTGCACTTTGTGTAATATACATGCTGTGCCGCTCTTCACCTCATATGTACTGTGTTGCTCTTATATGTGCTGGACTTCGTCTCGTGTTGCTCTTAGTCACATATATGTACTGCTCTTAAACCAGACCTTCAGCATGAAAAGCCCAAATCCTTAAAAAACTATTCTTTGGCATCTAAAATTAATATATTTTACGTTTTTAGTCACTTATTCTTTCGCCCATCGGGCTGCAACTCTGTTCAGGAATCCAGGATACGGGCGCCGCTATCTTGACTTGATAAAGTGCAGGGGTCGGGGTTATAACTGTGTTTTGCACAGACAGAACACAGCTGGGTTCAGGGAAAGAACAGCAATCCCAGAATTCAGAGTGACACAGTCAGAAGACACTTCCTGTTTGCAGGCTGCCTGATGCTTTATGAGCTGCCATCTTGGATGTTTAAAGGTTCATAACATGCAGCAGGTGTAGGTAGGATGATTTTTAATGTGAGCAATCTGTATGTATGGGGTGTGGGGAACATAAGATATGCTCTTATTCAGGGTGAAGGTCCGCTTTAAGCAAAAAAATATGCTGTGTTGTGTTTCATCTCATATGTGCTGTGCTACACTTTGTCTCATATATATGCTTTACTGCACTTTATCATATATGCGCCATGTTGCTGGGACCTAAACTAATAGCCCATTTCCAAGAACAGATGGACCGTGCGTTGAGTGAACAAACATACAACACATATGTGAGCGGAAGACTTTTGGACTAATTGTTTGTTAAAGTGATCACAAATAAAGTGTAGCAAAGGCAGACTTGGGGTCTAAAAGAATCCAGCGCTGCCTGATTCCCTCTCCTTGGGGCATCCTGATTCACAATGTCCCGCTGTGTGAAACCTCAACGTTGCATGCACGGGCCGCAGCCGGGCTCCAATATATCTTTACCCAGACATGTCCCCGTGCCAGGCATTTGTTAATGACTGGCGCAGGTACACCCCTCAGCTAAAGGCTAGCAGGAATGTGGCTGTCAATGTGCTTGGCTCCATTCGATCCTTAGCCGGCGTGACGTTGCGTCGACTACGAGATGCCGAATGGAGCCTAGTGCACTGATTGGCGGTGCGCTCGCGCAGCCGCTATTGGATCAGTGAATCAGTAAGTTTCTGTGATGATCCTGGGGGGTTCACACAGGAAGAGGGACAGAATCCTGGATTTTGGTCCACTGCAGTGTCTATACACGCTGAGGGAATATATATGCTTGCTGTTTTAGTTTCTGATCAAGACAGGGAAAGGAAAAGTTTTTGCTTTGTGTCTGTGGTGTTTAAATAGAAATTCATAGGCATAAACGGGTCAGAGAGGGGTTCCTGGTAGGGATGAGTGAACCCATGGTAGTTCAGGTTTTCCTGTGCCCTGGACCCTATAGAGGTCAGTGGGGAACTGAACTTTAGTGGTGTAAAATGGTCATTGTAAGGGCTAGGGGACTGTGGGTGGGGCAAGGTGCAGGATCCCCTTTCGGCTTCTGTAAGTAGTGTGGGTTTTTTGTTTATATATTTTTTTAAATGCAAAAAATATTTTAAAAAGTTACTAACCAGCCTGGCACACCAAGCATAGGGGTTCAGTGACCAGCCCCCAGCCCTGGGTCATTACCGGTCCCAATGCCGCTATTCCAGTAAGAGCGCCAGCTCTGTGCCAATGGGCACTGGGCTCTTCCGCACCCCCGGCTGTTGCTAGGGGGTGCGGGTAATAGGGCAGATACAATATTCCCCCATCTGTGTTTGCCAGCTGCTCAGGTTTCCCTAATGACAGCTTTTATATGCTTAAAGACAGGGGATGGAGGGGTTTTCCCCTTGCCCTGCCCTCCAGTGAAGCCGCCTTTACTGGCGAGTGAACAGGTTACCCAGCTCTTTAAATGCCAGTTGGAGCAGTCATACTGACCACTTTTCAGTCATTTGAAAAGCTGGGAGACCTGTTATCTTGCCAGTAATTAAATCCCCGGTGACGAGAGCTGTTTTATTCTCCGAGGCAGGGTCTCAAAGCATCTGTTACTGGATTGCAGGGCATGGATAGGTATCTGCTCTACCTCTGAGCATATAAGAGCAGTATCTGTAGGAAACCCCAGTAGTGTGGGGACAGCTGACCACACATCCAGTTTCCCCAACTTCCTGGAGCACTGCTGAAAGCTGGAATATGCAGCTGAATGTGCATCCATGTCCCCTTCCTCTCTAGCAGCGATGAACTCTGAACATGAACACAAACTTCAGTGAGAAGTTCATGTTCAGGGACAGAGACAACCAGACTTTACAGTTTGGGTTCACTCATCTTTAGTTCCTGGTCGGACCCATCATTTATTCCCAATGAAAACCTTAGATTTTTTACTAACTAAAGTTCCTGTTTGATAACCAGACAGGAAGTGGGATTGGATCCACCCAATGGTATACCAACTCTCATGCCCTAAAGCAAATCTGATGAAAAAGGGGAAACTGGACAGTGAAACTCTTTGCTGGATGTTTGTATTGAGTGGACTCTATTAAAAAAACATATAGGAATTCACAGATCTACTAAAATAATTCTTGAAATAAATTTCCATTCAAGTGACTGGTAAAGCTGTTTAAAATAATTCACAAACAGTGAAATAAGATTGACCCGCTAAACTGAGAAGTCTGTGACTGGAATTAATGCACAATGAACAGGATTATCCCATCAGCACAGGTTTCTGCAAGATGATCAGCAGTAACTGCGAGGAAAATTAGATTTAACAGTGCATTAAATTGCATATTTAGGAGGCATCTACCAGTAGATTATTTCCAAATACCGAGTCATGCTTTTGAAAATGAAAACCAAGGCTGGTGAAAGAAAGCTAATGCTCTTGTTAATTTATTATACAGGGAGAGATGGAAGAGATGTCATACGGACAGGAGCATTTGCATTTTAGACTCAATTATGCAGAGGAGTTAGGAATCAAGAAAGAGCTGGAAGAATTGCTTAAGCCTTCTCAGAAGACTGTCAACCAGAAACCTAACAATTAAGAATCAGAACAAAACCCAAAGAAAAATAAAAGACAATACTAATCGAGAAAGAAGCTGAAGAATTGCTTAAGCCTTCTCAGAAGACTGTCAACCAGAATCATGTGGGATTCCGAAGTAACTCACCTCTATCACTAATGCAGGGTCCTTCTTTATCTCAATTTAGTCAGCTTAATTTGGTCTCCCGTCCAAGATCTAAGGTCATGGGCAAGTTGGCTCAGCCCACTTGTCAATCTCCTACAGTGGCTGCGGATTCTGTTTGTAAGAACTCAGAGAAAGAACATCCAATACCTGCTTCATTATCAAAAAATGCAATGACTTCCTCAAAAAATCAGAAACAGTTACAAAATGCCCGCTCTGCCAAACCTAAAGATTTAGAGGAAATTCACCAGAGAGTAAAAAGACCCGCTATTTCATCAGTGTGTGGAACCACCAAGCCTATATCAGTTTTTAATCGACCAAAACCACCTATAAAGTTCAGGTCTAATTTACCCCAGAGTTGTATCAAGCTACACACTTCTGAGAAGCCGACAAAAACACAGAAGAGGGTGAAACAAATATCAAGGGTGGCACAAGCTCCCTTAACTAAGAAAAGAACAGCTTCTGATGAGAGGTCAACTGAGGACAGCACCGACAGCAATTGCTCCTCAAGTTCTGACTCGCCAGACAGTGATGACTCAAACAAAAGGACAAGAAATAGAAGGAGAAAAAAGAAAGTCTTGGCAATGAAAACAGATATGCTGGCAATACCAGACAAAGATATCAATGATGCCCATAATGAAAACACTGCTGCACGGTTAACAGAGGAACTTGCTAAAGTTGCTGAAGCATCTCCTATGCTTGTCACCAGTGAAAGGGGTAATTACCAGGAAACAGCAGAGAAAACAAGAACTTCTTATCCTCCATTACTACCACTAAAGACCACTGCTAGATCAGTAGATGAAATAATTGCATCGCTACGCTCTCCACAGACCCAAACTGCCTCAGATCTGATGATTAAACAGTTAATGGAGAGTGTATGGGGCCTAGACTACAACATGACATATAAGGTATGTTTTTTTAACTTCTAAAAACAGCAGCTTAACTTACCAAGCATTCCTCCAGTGCTGTGCCTCCTCTCAGCTTGGCACCCTGAATGAGGAAATATACTACCTCATCTGCCCCTCCAGTGCCACCCTGCCAATGTGGGCCACCAATACTAGCTTGAGGAGATAGTCCAGACAATGCCCCCCTCTAGCTAACTCCTCCCTCCTCTCCATCCAGCCTCCTCCTATCAAGCGCTCTCCTTCACAGTGCCGCCCCACCATTTATGCTGATTATTATGCAGCATCTCCACTCCAAGGGCTATGCCCACTTGCTTCAGAAAAGAAATCACAAGGTAAAACTGTAAACCTTGATATTGCGCCCATTTTTTCTTCAATTCAAAAAGCAGAAAACAGTTTACCATAGTTTAAATCGTAGCCCAATACAATGGTCTAACAACTGCATTTGCCTGAAAAATAACTTTAATTTACATGCAAAGTGTTGGAAGGCCCTGGGGTTTATTTTGTTATATAGCTGAGGAAATGAACCCTTCTTGTTTGCTTTGAAAAATAAAACATTTTTATATACTGTATAACGTAAAAGTATAACCTTTTTTATGACACTGAATTATTTTTTAGATAAACTCAAGTTATTTTCCTCAATGAGTTAAAACACAAAGCTGATTTACACTAAGGCTGGTTTCACACCAGGTGAGCACCCGGCATTCGCCTGTGAAATGCTGCCCATAGTAATCCAAGGGGTGCTTTCACATATGCTTTTGGCATTTAAGGAGCGATCAGATCATTCGGCAAACGCCTTGCCAGCAGTGTCTGGAGGGTGTGGCAATAGCCATGCCTCTCCATGTGTATGGAGTGTAGAGCGCAAATGCTAACTCCTCCGCGCGCTGACATCAGTGATTGGGGTGTGCTTGCCCAAAAGAGTGAGCTCCCTGCAATCATGCTGGTCTGAAACCAGCCTAAGAATGTCTAGTTTGTTCAGGCTTCAGGCACAAAACAAAACCTTTTGTCCCCAGTAGCTCCTCTGTTTTGCTCCGGACAATTAAAATGTTGCAATTAAAAATCAATTGCTTAGATTACCCCGCCGTCCAGCATTGGTCTTTATTCACAAGGGAATGGCCACCTCCCCTAAGATGGACAGCCACCCTTCAACGCAAGTACTAGACCTTCTCAACGGTATGTTTTAACCCTTATAGTACATAGTAACATAGTGTGTAAGGCTGAATAAAGACTTTAGTCTATCCATTTCAGCCTATTTATCTTCTTCCAGTTGTCTAGTAGCCATAGCTGGAAATGTTATTACATGCAAGGAAGGCGTTTTTACTGTATCCATCATTACTACCTCCTCTGGCAGCGAGTTCCGTAGTCTCACTACTCTTACAGAGAAGAATCCCCTCCTATGTCGGTGGAGAAAGCACCTTTCCTCTAACCTTAGTAGATGCCCTCGGCTTATGGTTATACTTCGGAGTATAAATAGATTGTGGGACAGATCTTTGTATTGACCCGAATATATTTATACATAGTTATTAGATCACCCCTCAAGCGTCTTTTTTAGAAATAAACCTAACTTTGACAATCTTTCAGGGCACTCTAGCCCCCGCACTCCTTTTATTAACTTTGTTGCCCTTCTTTGAATGCGCTCCAGTTCTAATATGTCCTTTTTAAGCACAGGTGCCCAGAACTGTACACAGTATTCCATATGGGGTCTGACCAGTGACTTGTACAGGGGTAAAATGATGCTCTGGTCATGAGCACCTATGCCCCTCCTGATGCACCCCATGATCCTATTTGCTTTGGCAGTTGCTGCCTGGCATTGATTACTACAGTTGAGCTTAAAGTGGACCGTAACCCAGGGGTGATCGGCCCGGGAATCTATAAGATTCCCGGGTCGATCACCTCCCTCACCGCGGGACATCCGAGATCGGGATGTCCCGCGGTGAGGGACCCCCCCAAAACCCCCCCAAAACTTACCTCGACGGCAGCGGCGGCCGCCGCCTCCCGCGCGCCCCTCTAGACGTGCGCGCTCCCGCGCCGGCCGTTTGTGAATGGCCGGCGCGGGCGCGCGCACTGTCAGAGGGGGCCCGGGAGGCGTTGAGGTGCGGGAGGCGGGAGGTGTTGTCCGCCGCTGTCACCGGCTTGTCCGTCGGCGGTGATTGGTCAGCGCGGCCACGTGGGAGCATGGTGAGGTGAGTTTTGGGGGCTTTCTGGGGGGTTTCAAACAGCGGGGCACCCTTAATCGGGGTGCCCCCCTGAAGTGGACCAAAACCCAGGATAGTCAAAATCCTGGGTGTTGGTCCACTTTAATGTTAACTAAAACCCCTAGGTCCTTTTCCATTGTTGTTTTACCAAGTGTTTCTTTACTTAGTATGTAATCATGACACATATTTCTCCTTCCCATGTGCATAACCTTAAATGTATCTGTGTTAAACTTAATTTGCCATTTATCTGCCCATGCTTCCAATTTATCTAAATCTGTTTGCAGCTGCCTGCTGTCCTCGTTTGTTTTTATTACTTTGCACAGCTTAGTATCATAGTATCATCTGCAAAGATTGAGACTCTACTGTTTAATCCGTACCCAATGTCATATATATATATATATATATATATATATAATAATTGGTCCCAGAACTGGCCCTTGTGGTACTCCACTAGTAACAGTGACCCAATCTTAGTGTGTGCCATTTATAACCACCCTCTGCTTCCGATCATTAAGCCAATTTCTCATCCATCTGCACGCGTTTTCCCCCAGTCCAAGCATTCTCATCATTTGTACCAGCCTTTTATGTGGCACAGTATCAAATGCTTTAGAAAAGTCAAGATATATGATATCCAATGATTCCCCGATCCAATCTTGAACTTACCTCCTCATAAAAGCTGATCAGGTTTGTCTGGCAGGAGCGATTCCTCATAAATCCATGCTGATATGAAGTAATAAGGTAATTTTCCCCAAGATGCTCCAGGATAGTATCCCTTAAGAAACCTTCAAGCAGCTTGCTCACCACAAATGTTAAGCTTACGGGTCTGTAGTTCCCAGGTTCCCCCCTAGATCCCTTTTTGAATATTGGCACCACATTTGCCAAGCGCCAGTCCCTCTGGACAGCCCCTGTAGTTATTGAATCCACAAATATTAGAAATAACGACTTGTCTATTACTGTACATAACTCCCTTAAAACACGAGGATGTATCATCTGGTCCCGTGAGCCTCACATAGTCGCCTCTCCTACCGTTAAGTGGCAGCTACATGAGATTCACATAGCTGATTTTAAACCACCACAGAAAAAAGTATAAAAGTTAAAAGCTCACCTGACCCCTCGTTGTATTGGGACAGGTCTTCTCTTCACCCAAGGGTATCTGATCCGCCCCGAGGCTCTTCTCGCTTCAGTAGAGCGCCAAAAACTGTAAATAAAAAAGACATTTACCCACCTGCGGCTGCGATCCCTCCCGCTGGGCCTTCTCTTCACCGGGGGCGGGCGATCGCCCCCCGGCTCTTCTGCCGGTGAGGAGAGGGCATCATCGGCTGCATCTGTGGGTTGTCGGCTGCTAGCCCCGCCCTTTGTGGACGGGTCGGGTGACGTCATAGATGACATCACCCAGCACCTCGCATCCTCCCCAAGAAGCTCAGTCGCTCTAGGTGATTGGAGGAGGAAGGTTGGCCTCCCCAGCCCTCCTCCACCGATAACCCAGCAGCTGTTATCTGAGCTTCGTGAGACATGATCGCCGGGGGACAGCGGAGGATCGGAGGTGAGTAAAGAATAAAAAATAATAAATGTCATTTTTTTTTATTATGTGTGGTGTGTTTATTTTTACTGTTAATCTCTTGTGAATTGGTAAGGGATCCATGAGACCCCTATACCAGTTCACAAGACTGGGGCTGGCAAGTCACCTGCGGCTAGCATTGACCCCTGGCACCCCAATTACCTGCCTCCCCAAAGCCCGGGGGGGCAGCAGAGCCTGGGCCCACCAAAGCTGGCCCCTGCGCCCTGTACTACAAGCCCTGCATAGCTAATCCCGGGCTGGTTATACTGAGTAGGCCGGACTACCCTTAAAATTGAAAAGAAAAATGGGGGGACCCTATGTATTTTTTTTTTTTTTAAAAAGGCTTCCAGCAGCAGGAGTGATCAGCGTGGGACACAGTGCCCGGGGATGGATGGGATGTAAGTATTAAAAAAAAAAACAATAAATAAAATATTTTTTCTCCTCATCACCTTTGAGAACCGGTAAAGGATCCATGAGACCCCTATACCGGTTTGCAAGGCTGGGGTCTGGCAAGTCACCTGCGGCTAGCGGATAAAATATTTTTTTCTTAGTGTGTGTTTTTTTATATTTAACCCGTTGTGAACTGGTAAGCGGCCCATAACTTGCTATTAACCCGACCACCATTTTCCTATTGCATGGCACGGCCTGCTTCTAGAAGTCCTTACGTATGGGATATTCCGCCACAAGGTTGCGCAGTGTACTGCAGAAGAGTTGTGGCTCCTCCCGGTACCATATAAAAATAGGATCACCAATAGACCTCTCCAGTGTTTTTTCTGCAGTGATACTGCGAAGATAGAAGATGACTCTTTATATTGCGCAGGTGAGCGGGGCAACCAAGCCTGCGACCCTGCATGTCTATTTCCACCCGTTTCTGGACCCTTTGTGCCTCCCAGCCTCGGCTGATGGATCGGGTGAAGGTAGAGGAGCACTAGGGTCAGGTGCTCAAGGAGCGCTACTCCAAGCTGCAGACCCTGTACCACAAAGGGTAGCCGGCCATAGGCTTTATGGTGAGCCTACTGAGGGATGCGGAGTTCCTGTCCTAGATTCTGAGGGCTGAGGGGGTGAGTGTTTTGGGGACTGTGTGCCTTGTTTCTCTGGTTTCTGGGGTCCCCCTCCCCTCCCTGGCTGCCTGCTTGCTCTCCTCCCCCCCTCTCCCCGGCGTGTGTTCAGGGGGGGGGGCGGATGGTAGTGGCGACTGGGTTTAACGGTGTTTTTCGCCCCCGTTGCCGCTTTGTACTCCGCTCTGTGGTGGGCGGCTCTATAACTGTGAGGCGTTTTTGTATTGCGATGGCGCCGGCTCGGTCACGTGAGCGCCGATTTCGTCCGGGGAGGACTCATGGTTCCCTGATGACACTAATAGACTGTTGTCTGACATTTTTGAAATCTTGCACATTCCCCCCCGAGGTGGCTAAGAGGAAGCAGGGTGAGCTCTTTCGTACTGATAAACAGCGTCTGGAGTTCCCTGAGCAGGGCCTTTTCTCTAATATGGTGCTCAAGGAGTGGGAACGTCCTAATAGATTGCCCGCGGTGCCCAAAGGGTTGGATAAGAGGTATCCCTTTCCTGCTGACCTGTTCAAGCGATGGTCGTGTCCCCCTGAGGTGGACGCTTCCGTTCTAGGGCTGTCCAACACCTCGGTCATGCCTTCCCCTGACACTACTACACTGCGGGACAGCGAGGACCAGCGTATGGATCAGCTGGCATGCCATGTTTTTACATTTGTGGGGGCTGGGCTGCGTCCGGTCTGCGCCGCTGCCATTACAGCTATTGCCCTTAAGAAAAAGCTCAAACGTCTCACTGATGGCGCTATGGCTGGTA
Organism: Gastrophryne carolinensis; assembly: GCA_027917425.1. Classification (NCBI taxonomy): domain Eukaryota; kingdom Metazoa; phylum Chordata; class Amphibia; order Anura; family Microhylidae; genus Gastrophryne; species Gastrophryne carolinensis. The sequence continues at coordinate 90,635,682 of CM051244.1, read as the reverse complement.
GGAGGAGGGAAGATTATAGGGCCCTCTTGCTTTGCTCTGATTTTGTTGCCTTTATCCTTACTGCCATGGATGATGCGGTACGGCTGGGTGGTAGGCTATGCGCCGCTCTGTTTGGTTGCGTTAGTGGGCAGCTGACGCTGCTGCTAAGAAGGCTCTCACTGGGCGCCCCTTTGCAGGGCTGCGGCTATTTGGTGAGCATCTGGATGTTCTAGCCAAGGATGGTAGGCTACCTCAGTGTAGGAAGCAGCCTCGGCCCTTTCGGGGTCCCTCCTCTTCCCTCCCCTTCTTTCGTGCTCCCAGAGGAGGTCATGGCTCCCTCTTCTCGGGTAGCCGCAGAGATTCTGGGGGCTGTGGCAGATCTTGTGGTCGTCCCAGTCTCTCATGGGGTTCCAAGCCCAAACTCCCTCCCAAGCCCCCTCAGGCATGAGGAGGCACCCTCACCCATCCGGGTGGGGGGACGGCTTCAGCTATTTGCTCACATCTGGAGGCTCCGCGTCTCAGACTGGTGGATTCAGGAGGTGGTGTCCTCCGGTTACAAGATAGAGTTTGCAGCCTGGCCGCCCCCAAGATTCCTCAGATTCCTGATGTCTCAAAACCCTCTGTCAGCTCAGGGTTTGTGCCTTGCAGTTCAACGCCTGTTGGAGTCAGGAGTCATTTGCCTGGTGCCTCCCCAGGAACGGGGTCAGGGGTTCTACTCTCTTCTAATCTTTTCACGGTTCCCAAAAAGGACGGGTCTTTGAGGCCCATCCTGGACTTGAAGGGTCTCAACAAGTTTTGTCAGGTTCAAGCACTTTCGCATGGAGACGCTACGCTCGGCTGTCAGTACCCTTCGGCCGGGCGACTTCATGACCTCCGTGGACATCAAGGATGATTATCTTCACGTGCCAATATTTCCGGGTCATCAGAGATTCCTAAGGTTCGCTCCAGAGGATCAGCATTACCAGTTTGTGGCTTTACCTTTCGGTATCACCTCAGCGCCTTGGGTGTTCCCCAAGGTGCTGGCGGGCGTGATGGCTCTGCTGCGGAATCAGGGCATTCGCATCCTCCCTTACTTTGACGACATTCTGATTGCGGCTCAGTCTCTTCATCAGGCCGAGAAGGACACTCAGGTGGTGACCTCCACTCTCGAGTTCTTCGGCGGGGTGATCAACTTTCCCAAGTCTTCACTGTCTCCGTCTTTGGTGAGGTCCTTTCTGGGCGTGATTCTGGATACCTCTCAGGTCAAGGTGTTCCTGCCTCAGCAGAAAGTGGAGGGCCTTCAGAAGCAGGCACGGGCTCTGCTCTTGTGTCCCCATCCCTCCATCCGGCAAGGGATGCAGTTAGTGGGCCTGATGGTGTCCTGCTTCGAGGCAGTCCCCTTTGCTCAGTTCCACATGAGACCTCTTCAGTTGCACCTCTTGTCAGTTTGGGATCGGGACCCTGTGTCCCTGGATCAGGAATTTGTTCTGTCCCCCCTGGCCAGACAGTCCCTCTCGTGGTGGCTGGACTCAAGGAACCTTCTAGTGGGCAGGGCCTTTCTGCCTCCGTGCTGGGAGACTGTCACCACAGATGCCAGTCTGACCGGTTGGGGGGGGGAGGGGGTTGGAAGTCACTGAAGTTCCAGGGTCGGTGGGGCCCCCAGGAGACTCATGCTCCCATCAATGTCCTGGAACTGAGGGAGATCAGGTTGGTTCTTTCTCAGCTGACCACACACCTTCGGGGTCGGGCTGTTCAGATCCGCTCGGACAACCAGACGGCGGTTGCCTACATCAATCATCAGGGAGGGACTCGGAGCAAGTGAGCCCTCAAGGAAGTGTCCCTGATACTGTCTTGGGCAGAAGAGAATGTCCCTTGCATCTCGGCGGTCTACATTCCGGGGGTGGAGAACCAGGAGGCAGACTCCCTGAGCAGGGGGATGTCTCGGCTGGGGGAATGGTCCCTCAGCAATGAGGTATTTCACTCCCTGTGTCATCGCTGGGGTCAGCCGGATTTGGACCTGTTTGCGTCCCGCCACAATGACAAGCTTCCAAGATTTGTCTCTCTGTCGCAGGATCCTCTGGTCTTTGCCACGGATGCGCTATCAATGCCTTGGACGGAGTTTCCGCTCCTCTATGTGTTCCCTCCTTTTCCTCTGCTGGGCAGGGTGCTGCGCAAGATAGCCCAGGAGGGGGTACCAGCCATCCTGTTGGCCCCCTGTTGGCCAAGGAGGGTGTGGTTCGCAGATGTCGTGCAGTTGTCAGTAGATCGGTACGTCTTGCCCAAGGATCCAGATATTCTCACTCAGGGACAGCTGCGCCATCCCAATTTACAAACGCTGGCTTTAACGGCTTGGCTGCTGAAACCTCCATCTTGATGGATAAGGGGTTGCTGGCCTTTGTTGTTGATACTATGCTTCGGGCTAGGAAGAAGTCCTCGTCCTTTATCTACTACAGGGTCTGGCATGCTTACATTGCCTGGTGTGAGTCCAAGTCTCTTCCTTGTTGGGTGTTTTCTATCCCCAGGATTCTGGAATTTTTGCAACCTGGTTTGGATTCGGGCCTTCAACTTAGTACCCTCAAGGGACAGGTGTCGGCTCTGGCAATTTTTTTCCAAAGATCCTTTGCCAATCACCGGTTGGTAAAGACTTTTTTCCAGGGAGTTACTCATGTGCGTCCGCCACGTAAACCTATGCTACTGATTTGGGACTTGAATCTGGTGTCTGCTCTGCAGGATCCTCCCTTTGAGTCTATCCGTGGGGCTGCATTGCCCATTCTGACTCTTAAGGTGGCCTTTTTGGTGGCTATTACTTCAGTCAGGCGAGTTTCTGAGCTGGCGGCCATTTCCATCAAGCCTCTTTATTTTGAGCGGCATCAGGATAAGGTGGTGTTTCGGCATAAGCCAGATTTCTTGCCTAAGGTTGTGTCTGCTTTTCATCTCAATCAGGACATTGTATTACCTTCTTTGTGTCCTAACCCTGCTAATTCCAAGGAGCGGACCCTTCATTCTCTGGATGTTGTCATGCTCTGAAGTTTTATTTGGTTGCTACTGAGTCTTTCAGGAAATCTGATGCTCTTTTTGTTCTTCCTGCTGGACCTAGGAAGGGTTTGCCTCCGGCTAAATCTACTATCAGCAAGTGGATCCATCAGGCGGTTGAGCAAGTCTATTCTGATAGGGGGAAGTTTCCTCCTATTAAGGTTCTGCTCATTCCACTCGTGCTATTGGTGCTTCTGTTGAACCAACAGCACCAAGCTTCTGTTGAACAAGTTTGTAAGGCCGCAACTTGATCTTCTGTTCATACCTTTTCCAAGTTTTACAAGGTTGATGTTAAGGCCTCGGCTGATGCTGCCTTTGGTCGCAAAGTACTTCAGGCGGTGGTGGTTTGAACTGCCTGCTGCTACTTCTTGGGGATCCCACCCTACCTTACGGACACTGCTGTTGGACGTCCCATACGTAAGGACTTCTAAGCAGGCTGTGCCATGCAATAGGAAAAATGCAGTTCTGTGAGTACTCATCTGTAGAATTGTTTTTACAATGCATGACACGGCCTGCTTCACCCCACCCTTGTTTTTCGTTATTCATGGTTGCCTCTTTATGGTGATTGTTCCAAGTTAGTTGGGGTTGTTACCTTTTTTGCCTTTTTTACCTTTATTATTTCTTGGCTTCTTGTATAACTGCTTGTCAACGCTGGAGAGGTCTATTGGTGATCCTGTTTTTATATGGTACCGGGAGTAGCCACAACTCTTCTGCAGTACACTGTGCCACCTTGTGGCGGAATATCCCATACATAAGGACTTCTTGAAGCAGGCCGTACCATGCATAGTAAAAACAATTCTACAGGTGAGTACTCACAGAATTGTATTTTTTAACCCTTTATAGTGTGGATAGTAGTTATATTTTATTTCTAAATGTTATTAAGTGCTCTTTTCAGTTTGGGCACGAATGGGGGGGCTACAGATACATATGTGGTACCGTTGTAATCGGGAGAAATGGGGCTATCGCATTCAATATGGGTTTCTTTAATAAAACAAATGTTTTATTTAAAATAATGGAGACAATTTTCTAAAAAATATTTTGTTTTTTGTTTTTTTTTATGCAAAAATATAAAAAAAAACAGTAGAAAAAAACAAGACATTTCAGGTTAAAGCCTAAACTCTGCTGCAATATATATATATATATATATATATATATATATATATATATATATATATATATATATATATATATATAAATACTGAGCTGTTCCTTTGTGTGTAACCCAGGCCTTAAACCGGACCTTCACCATGATTTATTGAAAAGCCCAAACCCTTAAAAAACAATACCCCAGTATCTAAAATGAATATATTTTACGTTTTTAGTCACTTCCTTATTATTCTTTTCCCCACTGGGCTGCATCTCTATTCAGGGTGAAGGTCCGTTTTAAATAAACTGTATGAATAATATTGATGGAGCAACTCCCCCACCTTTACGTAGTTTGAATTTTCAAGTTTGCATTCCTGAATGTATTTCTATATCAGATACCTATGGGGCTGATTTAGTTGTTGATTCTAATAATATATTCATTTTTTTTCGAAGAAAGAAGATAAAAATGGACCAGAGATTCAATATCCGAAACAGGAGGACGGAAACCATTTATCTTCAAAACAGGTAGCAACAATTTTCCATAGTAACCTGGCTTAAATTGAAACACACATTTTTTACAAAATGGATGTTGTTCCCAGCGCAGGCCCCTCCTTGCCGATGCCCCCTTGTGCATTCACTCTGTTACACCAGAGAAGTCTTACCTTTCACCTTTGGCCCCGTGGTAAAATCAAGCACTTTGACTGGCTGCAGCAGTCATGTGGTTGCTGGAGGCCAGATACAAGGACGAAGCCTGCTGACCATGTGACCACTACAGCCAATCATAGTGCTCCATTTCCCTTGGAGACTGAGGAGAAAGGTAAATTTTTTTTGGTTTAACAAGGTGAATGTGCAGGGGATATCAGCAATTGGGTTGACCATGGTGTAAGAACAACACGCATTTTGTGAAAAATGGGTGTTGTTCCAGTTTAAGTATGGATAGGGGAAGTCACCAACATGTGTAAACATTCTTGCTACAGTTTTTCTTTGGTGCAGACTGGTTTAATTCTTCCTTTCTTTTCTGGCTACTATACTTCATCTTGGCTTTATCAAATGTATGTAAGAGATTTCCCTGTTCAAACAGTATCAGGTGCCCTTAAAATGCTGTAAAAAGTGAACTGATATAAGGATCGATTCAGCACCGTGTGATGACCATAAACCAACTTCCATCATTATAAATATCAATATTCAGAGATGCACCCTATTATTTTAAGCACGTGAGAGATGGTGGGATCTCACATACAAGTTTGTTGCGACTTGCGGGAGAGATTTTCATTGGACTTCTGTATCAGCGGGAATAAAATGAATTACTCTTTTCTCTCAGGGCTCATGGGTCCATTGCTCCTCCAGGGGCTGGAAGTACACTGGGCCTATACCAATGGGCTCTTCATACTGGTGCATCAAGAGAGGGTGCGGCTAATCAGACAGTGGTACTGGCATGGCAACCACCGGTCCTGGAAGGTTTTATGCCGGCTTTCTTACCCTGTAAACCAGGGATGGGCAATTATTTTTTCCATGGGGCCACATGAGAAACTAAAAATATTGCGGAGTGCCAGGCCAAAAGGCTGAAATCAATTCTGCATAATATTAATTGTATTTCTTTAGAAAAAGCAGTAAATAGCATTGTTTTGACAATCTGATACGAGTATATGTTATAGTTAAACAATGAAAAAGCGAGGTTGCCTTACAAAAAAAAATGTAATTTATTAAGTAAACATTTTGTGTGTCCAGTGAGGTCTCACACAGCAGAGCATCCCAAATTAGGATGCCCCAGAGGCATGATGACTGTAACCCAGCCCTGGATTCCTTCACACTTCAAAGGGCTGGGTTACATGGGTTTTGGTTTGCTTTAAAACATCATGCCCAAATCAGGTTAGGATGGAATAACCTCCTTCCTTTACATTATTTTTAAAGTGGACCTTCAGCATGATTTAATGAAAAGCCCAAACCCTTAAAAAACTATTCAGCATCTAAAATTAATAGATTTTAAGTTTTTAGTGACTTACTTATTATTCTTTCCCCCACTGGGCTGCAACTCTGTTCAGGACTCTATGATACGGGCGCTGCCATCTTAACTCAGAAGCATCACACATACTGAGGAGAGGAGAACGGGATAAAGTACAGGGGGCGGGTTATAGCTGTGCTTTGCACAGGCGAAGCAGAGCTGGGGTCAGGAAAAGGACAGCAATCCCAGAATTCAAAGTGACACAGTCAGAAGACACTTCCTGTTTACAGGCTGCCTGATGGCCGCCATCTTGGATGTTTAAAGGCTCATAGCATGCAGTAGATGCAGGTAGGAAGATTTTTAATGTGGGCAATCTGTATGTACAGGGTGTGGAAAACATATAAGATATGCTTTTATTCAGGGTGAAGGTCCGCTTTAAAATAACAGCATGCTCACACTTTTTACTCAGTAGCAATGTAAAAATTGCGGATTTCCTCACATAAAGCAGGACAAAACTCAGAGCGGCCACTGGTCTCCCCCTGGAAATCCCAGATCGGGATTCCCCACTGTGTGAAACCCTTTTTCCTCATTAGCAACATGAAAAATGGCAGACTCCCTCCCTTAACCCTTTCAGTGCCAGCCTACCTGCAGCATTTGCCACTCCCTGTTGCCAGACCATGTTTCACTATTTTGCGCTACACATGTTCAAGTGTCATTTTTGAAAGGATTTCCAGGGATTTCCCAGGAAAATGATATAATGTTTTTTTCAGCAGAGTCTGGGGTTTAACATGAAATGTCTTGTTTGTAATTTTTAGGTGTATTCTCAATATTTTTGGGTGAAATATGTGAAAAAAAATAAAAAAAATATATTTTTTTACAATTTGTAGTGTTTTTTTTAATAAAAAATGTAAGTTTGTCAATAAAATCTTATTGCGTGTGAAATCCCAATTTCTCCCGGTTACAGCGATACCACATATGTATAGGTAGACACCCTTTCCTGCCCAGGAGACTCCCCCAAACTGAAATAGCGCTTTTGGGGATTTTCAGAAAAAATACAACTGTGATATGCGCTATGCGCACCTTGCAGTTTTACCAGAAAAACAACCCTTTACATTTGAAATACCCCCAACAAACTATATATTCTCTGGAAGTACACACCTCAAGCTTTCTAGGTGTACCAGGCATGTTGATGTGCCCACAGTTTTCTGGAAGTAATTCCTCAATGTATTCTTTGGTTGCAAAGAGTTTCCCAAAAAAAGGATAAAAATGCAGAATCAAAGCCACATTTTCCTAAAAAAAACTATATACAAACAAGAAAAAACAAGTTTAATCTGAAAAAGCAACATTCCTCGAACAGAACAACACCCAACATGCATAGGTTCTGTCAAGGGAAGAGTTGCCAAACACCCCAAAGTAAAGCATGAGCATAACGGTAATTTTACTTGAAAATTTCAGTTCTGCAGACAAATGCGCACCTTGCGATTTTTCAACCAAAACAACCCTTTACATTTGGAATATTCCCCATAAACCATATATTCCCTGAAAGTACACATGTTAAGCTTACTAAGCGTACCCAGCTTGTTGTAGTGGGCTCATCTTTCTGGAATTAATTCCTCAAAGAATTCTTTGGTTGCGCAGGGTTTCCCTAAAAAATGTATAAAAAAGCTGAATAAAAAACACCTTTTCCTAAAATATAAATATGCAAACCAAAAAAACAAGCTAAGTCTGAAAGCGCAAGGTCTCCCGAACAGAACAATACCCAACATGCAGAGGTACTATTAACCCTTTTAATTGCCAGCCTACTTGAGATTTTGTCACCCTCTGTTGACAGGTCATTTTTCCCCATTTTGCGCCATGTTTTGCGCCATTTTTGCTGTAATTTTCAGGAAAATTATATTTATATTTTTTTGCAGCAGAGTTTAGGCTTTAACATGAAATGTCTTGTTTGTAAAGTTTATTTAGTTTTTTACAATATTATTAAGTAAAAAATAAAAAAAAATAAATAAATAAAAACATTTTTAGAAAATTGACTCCTTTATTTTAAATAAAAAATGTATTTTATTAAGGAAAACCATATTGCATGTGAAAGCCCCATTTCTACCGATTAGAACGGTACCACATATTTATCGGTAGCCCCCCGTTCCTGCCCAGGAGACCCCCCTAACTGAAACAAGTAATCTATAACATTTACAAATAAAATACAACTACCATCCACACTACAAAGGGTTAAATCGAGAAAAAAAAATGACATAGGGTCCCCCCTCCATTTTTTTTGGGGGGGGGGATTTTTAAGGGTTAAAAACCCTTAAAAATCCCCCCCAAAAAATTGACATGGGGTCCCCCTTACCCAAAGTTACCAGCCCGGGACCAGCTATGCAGGGCATGTAGAAACAGGGCACAGGGGCCAGCTTTTGTGGCTCCTGGCCCTGCAGGCTACAAGCCCGCATAGCCCGTGGGCCCGGGCTCTTCTGCCCCCCCCTGGGCTTTGAGGAGGCAGGTAATGGGGGTGCCAGGGGTTAATGGCAAGTCACCCGCTAGTCACAGGTGACTTGCTACCTCCCCTAGCCCTGTGAACTGGTATAGGGGTCATGGACCCCTTACCAGTTCACAATGGGTTAAATGTAAAAAAAAAAACACACACACACACGCAAAAAGAAAAAATGATTTTATTATTTTTTTTTTTTTTAATACTTACCTCCCATCCATCCTGGAACACTGTGTCCCTCGGCGATCACTGGCTTCTGCTCACCTGCTGGAAGCCTTTTATAGCTGCTGGATGACAGAACACAAAGGGTTAATAAAAAAAAAAAATGACAGGGTCCCCCTTCTCGGGGAGGGGGACAACATTTTTTTTTTGGAATGACGTGGGTCCCACTTACCCAAAGTAACCAGCCCGGGACCAGCTATGGGGGCTTGTAGGCACAGAGTGGGGGGGCCAGCTTTTGTGGCCCCCCCACCCTGCAGCCTACGAGTCCACATAGCCTATGTGGGCCCGGGCTCTTCTGCCCCCCCTGGGCTTTGGGGAGGCAGGTAATGGGGGTGCCGGGGGTTAATGGCAAGTCACCCGCTAGGGCAGGTGACTTGCCACCCCCCCCAGCCTTGTGAACTGGTATAAGGGGTCTCATGGACCCCTTACCAGTTCACAAGGGGTTAAATGTTGAAAAAAAAACTCAGACACATAAATAAAAAAAATGATCTTTATTTATTTATTTTTTTTTTAACTTTACTCTCCTCCGATCCTGTGTCCCCCGGCGATCTCCGCTGACAGCCTGCTCGCTGTTTGGAAGAGAGAGCCTGGGGAGGAGAGAGAGCCTGCTCCTCTGCTCTCTGCTCCAAGCACCGATCAGACTGAGTCTCGGTGCTTGGACTGAAGAAGCCAGCTGCTGGTGACATCACAATGATGTCACCTGGCCCCGCCCGCCATTTTTATTTTTATTTTTTTTTACAGTCAGCAGCTGCTGCTGCCGAAGCAGGGGGTGGGGCGATTCCGGGGGCTCTCCTGGAGCCATCCGACCCCCCACGGGGGATTGGATGGCACCAAATTAAAAAGGAGACCCGGCCGGATCCAACGAGGGGTCAGGTGAGTATTTTTCATTTTTATTTTTTATACTAGAAGCGGGGAAAGTCGAGCACGTAACACCTACAGGCTTGCCACTTAAGGCCCAGTCAAGCCAGCACGTAGGTGTTACGTGCTTGGCACTTAAAGGGTTAAAGCGGAACAAAACCCCGATCTGGGATGCCCAGGAGGAAGACCAGTGGCTGCTTTGGGTTTTGTTCTGCTTTCAGAGAAGGAGTCTGCCTTTTTTCACGTTGCTACTGAGTAAAAAGGGTTTCAAAAAGTGGAGCCCGATTTGTGATGACCTGGGGGGAGAGAGACCAGTGTCCGGGCCTTTGATAAAAGGCTGTGTGAAACCCTTCCCACCTTGCAGCATGTGTCCCTCCCTCGCCCTTCCAAAGGCATAGGTCTGGCCAGAAATGGACGAAATCCAGTGCACCACCAGGCGCTGCGTACGGCATGTAACACATTTGGTGTGGACTACAAGTGCCAGCAGCCTGCAATGTGAGGCACAGACAAGTGGCTGGAGTACCTCCATCTCCGGCATCAGCTCCGCAGCGACTGACACATGCCACACAGTACAGGCCAAGGGCGGGAAGAGAAACTCTGCCCACAGCCAAACTGTCAGGAGGGAGCTGTCCAGTAGGACAGAAGGCTCTAATCCACACACGCCCCCGCTACAAACCCGGCACTATCTTTTCTGGCAAGACTGCGCAAACAGTGGGCGGGACTGTGCGGCGGGGGCTTTGGCAGTGTGCGGCCGCGCACCTTACAGGAAACGCTGATCAGAGCCAATCAAAAGGCTGTATGTGGCCCTGGGGCCTTACAATGCCCAGGTCTGCTGTAAAATTATATAGGGGGTTCCCTGAACCCTTAATCTGTCCACTGGCCCCTTATGAGATCACTGGAAAAGGTAAAAAAAAGACACTACACAAAAAATGTATTAGTCTAAATTTCACTACTTACTGGTTTTCGTCTTGTAACCTCTTCTCGGTTCGGTAAATCTTCTGGATCCCTCCTGGGTATTCTTGGTCCTTTGCTCGCATAATCAATGCCAATGGCAGGGCATCTCTTGAACAGGGGGATTCAGTTCCAATCTGTTTTCATCCCAGCCAGGAGTAATGCCAGGAGCCAGGCAGGGGGGCATTTATAAGCCTCTGTGGTATAAATGCTCCACCCCCCCACCACCTGTCGCTACCCTTGGCTAGACCTGTGTCCCCAATCTGAGATTGACACCCCCTGGCAACATTTAAAGATGGCAGGCGTTGCACCATGGTTGTATTGTTACTGTTGTTGCGTTTCCTCTTTTTGAAAGCTAAATAAAAACTTCTAAAAAAAAAAAAAGCAGGTGTGAATCAGAGGTCAGTTAATTATTTTATATGCACATATGGTAATCAGCAATGGACCTGTGTTGTAGGGCTCAAGGGCTGGGGGCTGACAGAATGGTCCTTGAGCCTTGGCTTACCAGCTCCTATGCTTTGTGCACTGGGCTGGTAAGATTTAGGGGAGGGGCATCAGACCACTGCCTTGGCTATCTTCAAATGATGCCAGCGTGGTGTCAATCCTAGGCACCCCACTGGCATCTGTAGTCAAGGGGGAAACGATCCTCCCTCCTCCTACCTTGGCATCCAGCCAAGGGCAATGACCGTTTCTAAGGGGGGAGCCTTTATACCCGATGGACTGGTGACGTCACTGGAGTTAAGGGGAATGGAAGGGGATACCCGGGAAAAACCCGGGAAAAATCACCTTCTCTGCCTTGATGGGGAATGAAGGGGGATACCCGGTAAAAGCCACCTTCCATACCCCGACTCTTCATTGATGTATTAAGTTACATGGGGTGGGAATCACCAGTGGCTCCTCCCTGCATTACTCCTGTCTAGGAGCCAGAATGGAAAGAGGGGGGGGCTGTGTCGGGAAGAAGACGTCAGTGAAAAGAACCCACCGGTCCGAGTAGAGGATGCACCCAGCGTGGGAGCAGAAGGTGGGTGCGGGACCGGGCCTCAGCCTAGGGCAGCTGGGGACACAGCCACCAGCAAAGACAGCTGGTGCAAAGTGGGTGACATGGGGGTTTCACTAAACTGACCATGTTTTGGGGCCTCAACATGGGACAGCTTAAACCAATTTGTCGGTGATAGAGGTGTGGTTTAGTAGTTTGGCTAATTTATGGGCTTTTTAGGAACAGATATGCACACTGCTGCTTGTGTATAAGTAGGTGTAGCCAGCTCTGCCCCCAGTCACATGCTGTAGGGATATTTTGGTCCTTAAATTATGTTGGTTATTGAGCCAATGCTCAGTTAATCCTTGCATTCTACTACTGCCATTCAGCCAGAGCAGTTGTAAACCGATATCCTGCATGCCATCCTGCATTTGATGGGAAAGTCTTCCCCATAATGTTGGCAAAGCAGAACATGTAGGTGTCCCCAGAGTAGGACTGTCCCACTGAAAGTTGGATGGTGCTGTGCTAGGAAAAGGGGTGTGGGTAGGCTAGAATATTACTTTCCCTCATAAAAATATGGAAAGTATAGGTTCTTTTTAATATCTCTTGTAGCAAATTACTAGTTCAGTGAAAGGAAAGTATATCAATGACCTGGACTTTTGGATGTATATCCTGGAGACGTAACAGCATTTTTAATTTAATAATCTATAAGACTCTAGACCAGGTGATCTCCCCCTTTTCTCAGGCATTCTGAATTAGGATACCCTGCTTAGTGTAGGCCCAGGGATCGTCTGCTACGCTCAACTTGCGGGGTATTCCATGCCGCATCCCCGCTTGACCTGCTGATTGGCTGAGCGGCCTGTACATGTGTTGAGTGTACGAAAAAAAGGCTGCGGGAAATCCTGGGGAATACACACAGCAGGGCATCCCAAATTGGGAAATTGGGATATGCCAGACAGGATGAACATTACCCAGCATAGTGAAAGTCTTGGGTTTTGTTCCTCTTAAAGGCTTTGTTTTATATTTGCTCAAGTTCAACTTTAGACATTGGTCTTGTTTTGACAGATATAATAGCTCAGCACAACATTAGTTATAGCGTGTATTTTACATTTAGCTTTCAATATGGCTTGACTGCCTTTAGTGCACAATCCAGTGTCAGAGGAGCACCATGGTTGTATAGATGGGCTTCGGGGGGCATCCTGATTTGGGAAGCCAATTGCATAAAACCTCCCAGTTCTCCATATAATCACTTTGATATGGCAATCCCTCTGTGTATGCGTGGGCACTATGCATGGCAGACCTGAATGGCCCTGACAGGAACAGACATGCTGCAAATGTGTGTTTCGTAGATGTGGGCATCCGAAATCAGGATGCTCTGAGAGAAATTTGGAACCCCACCTGGAGTCTTTTAGAGTGCCTGATTGTGTCGTGCTTTGAGGCGGTTCCTTATGCTCAGAGGCCTCTGCAACTCCACCTCTTGTCAGTATGGGACAAGGATACCGCATCCCTGGACCAGGTCCTTGCTCTATCCCCCCTAGCCAGGCGGTCCCTCTCATGGTGGCTGGACTCCAGGAACCTCTTGGCGGGCAGATCCTTTCTGGCCCCCTGTTGGGAGACGGTCGCCACGGATGCCAGTCTGTCAGGTTGGGGGGTCTTCTGGAAGTCCCTGCAGTTTCAAGGGCGGTGGGGCCTCAGGAGGCCCACACACCCTTCAATATTCTGGAACTAAGGGCGATCAGGTTGGTGCTGGTTCACTTGACCCAACACCTTCGGGGCCGGCCTGTTCAGGTACGCTCGGACAACTAGACCGCGGTTGCCTACATCAATCATCAGGGGGGGACCCGGAGCAAGGGGGCCCTCAAGGAAGTGTCTCTGATCCTGTCCTGGGCGGAGGACAATGTTCCCTGCATATCTGCTGTGTACATTCTGCAAGCAGACTCTCTGAGCAGGGGGACCTCTCGCCTGGGAAAATGGTCCCTCTGCGAGAGGGTGTTTCACACTCTATGTCACCGCTGGGGCCAACCAGATGTGGATCTGTTTGCGTCCAGTCACAACCACAAGCTCCCGGCCTTTGTCTCCCTGTCCCAGGACCCTCTGGCCTTGGCAACAGATGCTCTAGCAATGTCATGGCAGGACTTTCAGCTCCTGTATGTCTTTCCACCATTCTCCCTGTTGGGCAGGGTTCTGTGCAAGATAGCTCAGGAGGGGGTGCCAGCTATCCTGGTGGCTCCCAGGTGGCCAAGAAGAGTGTGGTTCGCAGACTTGGTGCAGCTGGCAGTAGATCAGTACGCTCTGCCCAGGGTGCCAGACCTGCTCACTCAGGGTAATTTACGTCATCCCAATTTACAAACTCTGGCTTTGACGGCCTGGCTGCTGAAACCTCCATCTTGATGGAGAAGGGGCTGTCTGCCTCTGTTGTTGACACCATAATAAAGGCTAGAAAGAAGTCTTCTTCTTCTATTTACTATAGGGTTTGGCATGCCTACATTGACTGGTGTGAGGCTAGGTCTCTTCCCTGTCGTGTGTTCTCTATTCCCAGGATCCTGGAGTTCCTGCAGCATGGATTGGAGCTGGGGCTCCAACTCAGTACTCTGAAGGGTCATGTCTCTGCCCTGGCTGTTTTCTTCCAGAGGTCCTTTGCCCAGCATTCTCTGATCAGGACTTTTTTTCTCATGTGCTTCCCCCGCGTAAACCTATGTTGCCTGTTTGAGATTTGAACTTGGTCTTGTCTGCCTTGCAGGGTGCTCCTTTTGAACCTGTGCAGGATGTTGCCCTGGCCATTCCTGGCCCCTACTTTGAGAAACACCGGGACAAGGTGGTGTTTCGCTTCAAGCCAGATTTTCTGCCTAAGGTCGTGTCTGCCTTTCATCTGAATCAGGACATTGTTCTTCCTTCCTTGTGCCCTAATCCTAGTAACGCTAAGGAGAGGGTTTTGCATTCCTTGGATGTGGTTAGGTGCCTGAAGTAATATCTGGTGGCTACTGCACCTTTCAGAAAAACTGATGTTCTTTTTGTGGTCCCTTCTGGTCCTAGGAAGGGTTTGGCGCCTGCCAAATCTACTATCAGCAAATGGATCCGTCAGGCTGTGATTCAGGCCTATTCTGCTAAGAGGAAGAATTCTCCCTTCCGCCTTACTGCTCATTCCACTCGTGCTATTGGTGCCTCTTGGGCTTTTCAGCACTAGGCTTCTGTTGAACAAGTTTGCAAGGCCGCTACTTGGTCTTCTGTTCATACCTTTTCCAAGTTTTACAAGGTTGATGTTAGGGCCTCAGCTGATGCTGCTTTTGGCCGCAAGGTTCTGCAGGCGGCAGTGGTCTGACCTGTCTGTTGTTACCTTTGGGGCTCCCACCCTACTTTATGGACACTGCTATTGGATGTCCCAAGTGTAATGATTCTTATCTGAAGCAGGACGTACTGTATACTAAGAATAATACAATTCTGTGATTACTCACATGTAGAATTGTTATTATGAGTATACAGTACGTCCTGCTCCACCCCACTCTTGGTTTGCATTATCCTTGGATCCCCTGTATGGCTGATTTATTTATATATATTATCTGTATTGCAATTGCTTATGGGATCTTTTGCTTATGTCTTACAGGCGGGTCAAACTTTGTGGTTTCTCACGGTCCTATCCCATCTATTTAGTGTTAAATCTTATTGGAGGGCTGTTTCATACCACTACTCCCACTTCCCTAGCGGGTTATTGGGGCATCCCGGGTTGCTTTTATTAGCGTCAATCCCCAATGGCCTGTTGTGCCGTGATAATCACCATATGGAGGCTTCTCAGGATAATGTGCTCGGGGTTCCTTCGGGACAAGCCCGGCTGTGTGTGCCGTGTGGGGTATCCCCTATAAGTGATGATGTCAGGGTGTGTGTACCCTGCGCCCAGCAGGTACTTGTGCTGCAGTCTGGGTTACTTGCGGCTGGGCCTAGTGCTGCGCCCCCTCTGGCTTCGCATACCCCCCCACGCTTACATCTGACTCCCAGTGAGGTGCATACCAGTGGGGAGTCTCAACCTGATTTGGCTACCCGGGTAGCAAGCATTGAAAGGCATATTGCGTCTGGTCCGTAAGTTACTCCTTCTTCCAGGGGAATTATTCTCTGATTCAGAATCATCTGAGGATCAGCCTAGGGGTTATGCTGAGTCTGGATCTGACCCATGGGCTTCAGATGATACTGACAGACTTTTGGCTCACATTTTTGAAGTGCTCTGTATCTCTCCTCCTGCCGCGGTACCGCGGCAGCAGGGGGAGCTGTTTCATACTGTTAAGCCACGTTTGGAGTTTCCTGAACAAACTCACTTTAATAATCTCATTTTCAAGGAGTGGGAACGGCCTAGCCGGCTTCCCGGGGTACCTAAGAGTTGGGATAAGAGGTATCCCCTTCCTGCTGAGATGGTTAAACGCTGGTCATGTCCTCCAGAGGTGGATGCTCCAGTTCTGGGGCTGTCTAACACATCTGTCATGCATTCCCCTGACACTACTACACTGAGGGATAGGGGAAGACAGGCGCATGGATCAGCTGGTTTGCCATGCCTTTGCCTGTGTTGGGACCGCGCTCCGTCCGGTCTGTGCCTCTGCTATCACGGCTGTTGCTATTAAAAGCCTGCTCAGGGGTCTCTTAGATGGGGCCCCTGATGATGCTGGTAGTGAAGAGTATAGAGCTCTTCTGCGTTGTAAAGAATTAGTTGCATATGTTCTCTCTGCTCTGGATGATACCATTAGAATGTGTGGCAGGGCTTCTGCCTTATTGGTGGCGATACGCCGCTCGGTCTGGCTGCGCCAGTGGGCAGCTAACAATTCTGCCAAAAAGGCCCTCACTGGGTTTCCCTTCAAGGGACTGCGCCTCTTTGGGGAACGTTTGGACTTGTTTGCTAAAGGTGGCAAGTTACCTTAGCGTAGAAGGCAGCCCGGTCCTTTCGGGGTTCAGGTGCCTTTTCTCCTTCCTTCAGGGGCTCCAGAATTGGACGGGGAGCTTCCCTTGCTGGTGACCGTGGAGATTTTTGGGGCAGGGGCAGAGGACGTGGCGCCCTGACCCCCACTGGGGTCCCAAGACTAAGTCCTCCCCCAAGCCCCCTCAGGCATGAAGGGGCTCCCTCACCCATCCGGGTGGGGGGACGGCTCCGGCTCTTGGCTCACGTCTGGAGGCGTCATGTCTCAAGATAGACAAGATAGAGTTTGCAGCCTGGCCGCCTGCAAGATTCATCAAATCTCGTTCAGCTCACAGCCCTTTGTCCGCTCAGTGTCTCTCCCTGGCTGTCCAAGGCCTTCTAGACCTAGGGGTCACCTGCCGGGTGCCCTTGAAGGAAAGGGGCAAAGGCTATTATTTATCTTTTCATTGTGCCCAAAAAGGACGGGTCCATCAGACCTATCCTGGATTTAAAGCTTCTCAACAAATTTGTCAGATTCAGACACTTTCGCATGGAGACTCTGCGCTCAGCTGTGACTTTCCTATGCCCAGGGGACTTCATGACCTCTGTAGACATCAAGGATGCTTACCTTCACATTGCTGTTTTTCTAGGTCATCAGAGGTTCCTCAGGTTCGCTCTGGAGGATCAGCACTACCAGTTTGTGGCCTTGCCCTTCGGCCTCACCTCGGCCCCCAGGCTATTCACCAAGGTGCTGGCAGGTGTAATGGCCCTGCTGAGATCTCAGGGCATTCGCATTCTTCCCTACCTGGACAACATGCTTATTGCTTCTCAGTCCTTCCATCAGGCAGAGCTGGACACTCAGAGGTTGGTGTCCACACTGGAGTCATTCGGCTGGGTGATCAATCACCCCAAATCTTCCCTGTCTCCTTCCATGGTGAAGTCTTTTCCGGGCATGATTCTGGATTCAGCTCAGGTCAAGATCTTTCTTCCTCAGCAGAAGGTGGAGGTCCTTCAAGAGAAAGTTCAGCTCCTGCTGTATTGTCCCCATCCATCCTTAAGGCAGGGAATGCAGCTGGTGGGCCTGATGGTGTCCTGCTTCGAGGCGGTTTCATATGCTCAGTTCCACATGAGGCCTCTTCAGCTTCACCTCTTGTCAGTATGGGATTGGGACCCTGTGTCCTTGGATCAGTTGTTTGTCTTGTCCCCTCAGGTCAGGCGGTCTCTAGTGTGGTGGCTGGTCACAGGAAACCTGCTGGGGGCAAGGTCCTTTCTGGCCCCCTGCTGGGAGACTGTCAAAACAGATGCCAGTCTGACAGGTTGGGGGGGATTCTGGAAGTCCCTGAAATTCCAGGTTCAGTGGGACCTTCAAGAGGCCCATGCCCCTATCAACATTCTGGAATTGAGGTCAATCAGGTTGGTTCTCGCCCATTTAACCCCACACATGAGGGGTCAGGCTGTTCAGGTCCGCTCGGACAACCAGACGGCGGTTGCCTACATCAATCATCAGGGAGGGACCCGGAGCAAAGCCCCACAGCCCCCAAGGAAGTGTCCCCGATACTGTCCTGGGCGGAGGAAAATGTCCCCTGCATCTCAGCTGTGTACATCCCGGGGGTGGAGAATCTGGAGGCAGACTCTCTGAGCAGGGGGACCTCTCGTCTGTGAGAGTGGTCCCTCAGCAACAGGGTGTTTCACTCCCTGTGCTACCTCTGGGGTCAGCCGGACGTGGATCTATTTGCGTCCCGTCACAATCACAAGCTTCCAGTCTTTGTCTCTCTGTCCCAGGATCCTCTGGCCTTGGCCACGGATGCCCTGGCAATGTCTTGGACGAGGTTCCAGCTCCTATATGTGTTTCCCCCGTTTCCACTGCTGGGCAGGGTGCTGCGCAAGATAGTTCAGGAAGGGGTGCCAACCATCCTGGTGGCCCCGTGTTGGCCAAGAAGAGTGTGGTTCGCAGACATCGTGCAGTTGGCAGTAGATCAGTACGCCCTGCTACTGGTTCCAGATTTGCTCACTCAGGGACACCTACGCCACCCCAATTTTCAAACGCTGGCTTTGACGGCCTGGCTGTTGAAACCTCCATCTTGATGGAAAAAGGGCTTGCCTGCCTTGGTTGTGAATACTATGATCAGGGCTAGGAAGAGGTCCTCTTCTTCCATCTATTACAGGGTTTGGCGTACTTACATTGACTGGTGCGAGTCTCACTCGCTTCCCTGTTGTGTGTTTTCTATTCCTAGGATTCTGGAGTTTCTCCAACATGGGTTGGATCTGGGTCTTCAGCTCAGTACTCTGAAAGGCCATGTGTCTGCTTTGGCTATTTGCTCAGCATCCCCTGGTCAAGACCTTTTTCCAGGGGGTTACTCACGTGCGTCCCCCACGTAAGCCTATGTTACCAGTCTGGGACTTGAACTTGGTTTTATCTGCTCTGCAGGGGTCTCCCTTTGAGCCCTTGCAAGGGGCTCCTTTGTCCATTCTTACGCTTAAGGTGGTCTTTTTGGTGGCTATCACTTGCGTGTTTCTGAGTTGGCGGCGCTTTCCATCAAGCCTCCTTATTTTGAGAGACACCAGGACAAGGTGGTGTTTCGTTTTAAGCTAGATTTTCTGCCTAAGGTTGTTTCTGCCTTTCATCTCAATCAGGACATTGTTTTGCCTTCTCTGTGTCCTAATCCTAGTAACCCTAAGGAAAGGGTTTTGCATTCTTTGGACGTAGTCAGAACTCTGAAGTTCTATTTGGTGGCTACTGAACCCTTCAGGAAGACTGATGCTCTTTTTGTGCTTCCGTCTGGACCTAAGAAAGGTCTGGCTCTGGCTAAGTCCACTCTGAGAAAGTGGATACGTCAGGCTGTGATACAAGCCTACTCTGCTAAGAGGAAGGAGCCTCCCTTCCGCCTTACTGCTCATTCTACTCGTGCTATTGGTGCCTCTTGGGCTTTTCAGCACCAAGCTTCTTTTGAACAAGTTTGCAAGGCCACTACTTGGTCTTCTGTTCATAATTTTTCAAAGTTTTACAAGGTTGATGTTAGGGCCTCAGCTGATGCTGCTTTTGGCCGCAAGGTTCTGCAGGCGGCAATGGTTTAAACTGTCTGCTTTTACTTTTTGGGGATCCCACCCTACCTTACGGACACTGCTATTGGATGTCCCAAGTGTAAGGAATAACTTCTGGAACAGGACGTGCTGTATACTTAGAATAATACAATTCTGTGATTACTCACCTGTAGAATTGGTATTATATGTATACAGCACGTCCTGTTCCACCCCACCCTTGTTATCATTATCTTTAGTTACCTCTTTATGGTGATTGTTCAAATTTTCATATAATGGTTTTAGTTCTCCCGGTCTCTTGTTAACTGCTTTTCAATACTGGGGATTTTGTGGGAGGTTCCTGGTATATATGGGGCCGGGAGGGGCCACTTTTATGTCTCTGCAGTCCAGCGCCATCTACTGGAGTATTTCCCAAGTGTAAGGAATATCTTCTGGAACAGGACGTGCTGTATACATATAATACCAATTCTACAGGTGAGTAATCACAGAATTGTATTTTTCAAGAGATAATGAGATATTAATGAGGTAATAAAAAAATATTAGTATGAACTATGATCAGGGCTTTATGTCTATTTTTTACTTTAGATTCACTTTAATGTCAATGACACATAATTATTTTTTCCATGCAGCAGAGCTTCCCCTATGCTAGCTCACCAGATGCCAATAAGCTGTTTGCAGAATCATCCTTGTTTTTGGAGAAGGAAGAAGAACAGACCTTTCAAGAAGCTGCCATCTCCACCCCAGTTGAGAATATGACATTACCATTAGAAAAGCAAATGACCAAAGAGGAAGCTAAGCAAGTGCTTAAATCTTCTGCTCAGGTATAAGATTTTATGTCCTTGAGCTAATCATATACAACAGTACACTCTAGCATGTATTTTCCATAAGGGACTCGAGGGCACTTGTGTAAGACAGGGCATGGGGGGAGTGAGGGGATTCAACAACCTTCTGAGTGGAATCTTAACTATGGTTCCTTTTTCTTTGTACCATATTGAATATGTGTAAAAGAATCAAGTTTAAAAGCTGGAAGGGTGCAGGGGTATAAAACATGGCCCTACGGTTTAGGAAAAAGCATGTCTTGCATCATTGATCCCACTTTAGAAGCAATCACATCTATCAACATTTTTTTGTAGCTGCAAAAATGTTGCACAATGTTGAGGAGAGACCTTTCCAATATTTCTCACTACATATGTGTTTATGTTCTTTTTCATTTTTGGAATGCCTTGTGTGCATTCTCCTTTAAATATTTTTATACACCTTAGAATACATTAATCTCAATTATCACAAGACATCCATGCAATGAGGCAGGAAAGCAGCCCCAAACCATGATGCTCCACCCACCACCCTTTGCAGCAAAGTTTTGGTGTTGTGTAATATTTTGCACCAAACATAATATGCATACACATGTTAGACAATTAGTCATTGTGGAACATACAAGAGATCTTAGACAAACTTGGACTGCAACTTTTTTGCTGGTTTCCTCAGTAAACACCTGGCATTTAACAGGAGTGTGTAGACCTTGTGTATCTGCTGTACATATTGTGCTGACCACTATATATATTGTGGGAAATTTGCTCTGTAGTGGTAGTTAGTGACATTGGGGTTAAGTTTTAAACAGGGCTTGTCTGATTTTGCACAAAATAACAAATACAACCCTTTACACTCAGGCATAAAACAAACCCTGCCCTTCTGGGTTCTCACTAAACATCAGGATCCCCTGACTATACAAGTGGCATACTACTAGCCACGCGGTACCAGCCAACGTAACATAACAGCCAGAAACAACAAAGGTTCTCTGTCTCATCTCCTGGCTTTAACATTGCAGCTCTCTCTGGAATGCACACCTTATAGCCCTGTAAGTGGGCTAAGGTGCAACACCTGTGAGCTAAAGAGGATTTTACCACTCATCCTTTTAACCCTAGAGGAGGCATGCACTTTTGACCCACACACAAATGAGCAGAATCTTGGGGAAATATAGCATGCTCCAGTAGACCTATACCCAAAAATTCCAGAAAGTCCAGTAAATAAAAATCCAGTTGCCTGATAGTTCCTCCAGCTCATTCACCTAGAGGAGAGTGCGCTCTCAGTGCTGCCAACAGGGGAGAAGGGTTGTTTCTTGTGCCAGGACTATTAATTTTATGTGTAAATCTGCTATAATAGGAATACTTGACATTTAGCAGAGAAATTACAATTTTACCATGGTGCCTCTAAAGTTATGTTCTTGTCATGTGTTCCCAAGTATTACTACCCCATTCTCTTAGATTGTAAGCTTGCGAGCAGGGCCCCCATTCCTATTGTTTCAGTTGCCTACCTGCTATATAATTTATCACTCTGTTTGTACATGACGCCTCTGATTGTAAAGCGCTGGGGAATATGTCGACGCTATATCCCGTTAATAAAGATTATTATTATTATTGTCACTATACCTCCATATTTTGAAAATTCTGCACTCAAGCGTTGTCAAAACTGGGACCAGGACCAGACACATATTAATCCATTTTACTGCAAAGAGTATTAAGTCTTCTTAGACCTGTAGAGACACAGGTTCGGTATAAGTTGCTGTCAGGAACTCATAGAAAGCATTTCTTTAACACTGCACAAAATAATCATTAGCCTATTTGGAAGGCAGGGAATGAGGGTCAGAATAACTTTTGTGAGCAGTGGCGACTGCTTGGCTGTGTCTTGAGGGAGGGGCAGGGGCTGAAAATCACAAAGCGTTGACAGGAGAACTATTTGTATTTCTACTGATTGGAAAACTCTTGGTTTCCCTTTTTAAATCCTTGAAACTTTTGTCTTGGCTGTTGTCTTTCTCCAGATCACCATCTCGGACATCATTCATGTGAAAGGAGATGGAGCGACACTGACAAGACGAGAGACAGCAATGAAGACACACCCTCCCGTAACTCTTCTTGCTACCTGGAAACCAAGAAACAAGTAAATATTACAGAAGGGCCTTGGGGTAGAGGACAAGCAGATCTGCAGACCTATAGCTAGCTTAATTCTTTATTTGTGTCTAGTGATACTATTTTTCTATGTTTTTTCCCTTCATCCTTCATGACGACCCACTGAGAGAGGGAGGCTCCACCCCCTGGGAGTAAACACGAACTGAACAGAGGTTGAAACCTCACCCCTTCCCCCCAACTCAGTTCTATGTGTTTTCTTCCTAAGGAACCACTGGATAGATAAGCTACAACCAATTTATTGTTTTAATTTATTATTTTCAGCTCCAGGAGTTCTGGAGAAGCCCACTGAGCCTAGAACCATCTGTTATCGGGTGTAGTTCATCCAAGGTTCACAGGCGGCCCCACATAGCCTGACAGCACACTAGTTGTGTGCTGTCCCCTTAAATCTTGGCATTTTTGGCAGCGGGTGTGCATGTCCAGTGAGCCCCCCATGGACCTGAACCTCCTGGCTGGCAGGTCTCCGGTTCTCATCTTCCCCTCCATTTTTTTAACTCTGTGGGGAAAAAGCACTGCTCTGACGTCACTTCTGGGCATGGCCCTTTCACGTGGGCAACCCGGAGGTGCAGGCAGCACTTACTCCCAGCTAGCCTTGCAAGCTGGAGAGACTCGGAACTAAGCAAACAGCTGTGTCGGCAAGCGGCAGCAGCAGCGGGCAGCAGTGACGAGTAGTAGCGTTAGCGGGTGATGGTGTCGGCAGCAGCAGCAGCTGTGTATGCAATCCGCCAGCCCAGCCGTCCCCAGCAGCAGCAGGTCTCCGTTCCTAGCCCAGCAAGGATAGACAATCCTGGGCAGAAGGATACAGCTGCAGGCAGTATTTCTTGTGGCCTTCACACCTGGTGCAAAATGCCTCAGGAGAAGCTGGTTATGTACAAATCCTGATGAGTAAAACTCAAGGATCCTAAACCCATTAGACATTGTGAATCCTGCTGCTTTACACTTCCGGATACCTTGTGAAGACTTATATGTCAGGCATACCTACAGCTTAAAATGGGAGAGGAAACTTCAGCTATTTACAGGGAAATCCTAGCCATGAGGAATGAAATTGCCTCAAATGTTTGAGGTTCATAATTCCCCTGGGTCACACCCAGAGGCATCCACTGCTGACACATGCATCCCTCAGTCAGGGCAGGTAAATTTGGAAACTAGAGCTATATTTCCTCTCACTAGCCTAAATGGGAACACACGTTTTATTTTCTATTTTTTTCCCTAGCTTACTAAAAAGAAAATTCCCCTTTCGGGAGCAGGAGCCTTGGAGTAATTGTCCAAAATTACATGCTCTATTGGGTCAGAGCAGACCTAAGCTTTGAAGATATGGGGGCACTGTGTAATTCAATGGATCGCAGGATAGAAGGCATCTTCAAAATAGCTTGGGACTCTGCTTCATTTGTATTCAGACCTACACTGGCAGCAGATGGTTTTATCAAAAGCATGGAAACGTGGCTTAGTAACCTCAAGGTGACATGCTAAAAAAGAGTATCCTATATAGCTTGCATTCTAGATACCTTACACCAATTATAGAAGTAGAACGGCCTGGCGACTAACTTACTAGAGTAAACAAAAGAAGCAGAAAGGGCGTTGGACACAAACTAGGTCTCAAAGAAGGGGTATTTTGCTCGGCAAACCCCCAGAGGGCTTAAAGTCTCAGTCCAGACGGCGACTACCTGGTGGTGGTGGTGGGGGGGGGGGGGGGGGCTCACCTGGTCTGTAGCTGCCTGGAGAGAAATTTCCCAAAATAAGTTTGTGCTACAGATGCTGGAAAGGGAATATCGATTAGAATTTTCATCCATTCCTCAATCCTCCTTTCTAGTGACCAGGTTACCAAGAGACACCAGAAAGAGAGAAGTCTTTCCACTAGTCTTAGAGGAATTAATTCAAAAGAAGGTGATAGAGGTATTGCCACCCCTTTCTGTTTCTCTGTTTCTTATGATTTTCTGGTGCAAAAACCATCAGGAAAATATTAGATTATACTAAATCTGAAGAAATTGAACCAATTTGTCAGCTACAAAACATGGAATCGATTTATTCAGTAGGGAACATTCTTATAGAACAGGCTCTGATGGTCAACCTAGACCTACAGGATGCCTACCTGTATATTCCAATTCTGACATTGCACTGCAAGTTTCTGAGGCTTGTGGTTCAAACAGACCAGGGGCTATATCATTACCAGTACAGGGCATTACCCTTCGGCCTGTCGTCAGCCCCAAGAATCAGACAGGAGGGAATTACAATTATTCCTTATCTAGACTATCTACTGAACAGGTCAGAAGAGTTGCTTCTATCAGATATAAAGAAGACTCTTCTTCTACTAAAATCTTTGGGCTGGGTTGTGAATCTAGAAAAGTCGAGTCAAACACCCAGTCATCTTTGCAGATTCCTAGGGTATGACATAAACAGTATCAGTCAAAGGATTCTGCTTCCGGGACTATCAATATGTCCAGGGGAAGTGGTCACCAAACATAGCAGGCAGAACCTCCAATCTCAGGAAGCTTCTAGCAGTCAAGCTGGTGCTGGAATCACTTTTTACCAGATATCTCAGGCAAAGATGTCCAGGTTCATTCCCACAATGCTTCCACAGTAGCTTACCTAAACCATAAGGACAAGACCAGATCCCTGACACTGATAAGCCTCTCAAACTCGATTCTCTTTCCCTTACAGGAAAAGTTCCTGTCTATGTCGGCAATTAGAAACATAGAAACATAGAAGGTTGATGGCAGAAGGAGACCATACGGTCCATCTAGTCTGCCCTTATGTAACTGTATGTACTCTTTATCTTAGGATAGATGTGTGCTTATCCCAGGCATGTTTAAATTCAGTGACTGTTGATTTTTCAACTACCTCTGCTGGAAGTTTGTTCCAGCCATCTACAACTATTTAAGTATGTACATTAGGCTCGATTCAGAGACACATTCGTCTGGACTTCCGT
Source organism: Gastrophryne carolinensis (assembly GCA_027917425.1). Classification (NCBI taxonomy): domain Eukaryota; kingdom Metazoa; phylum Chordata; class Amphibia; order Anura; family Microhylidae; genus Gastrophryne; species Gastrophryne carolinensis. The sequence goes on along the minus strand of CM051244.1, from coordinate 90,610,373 downwards.
AGCTGTCTGTGAAAGTTTTAGTGGGTGTTTGTAATTTTTTTGCTTTTTTTTGTTCATTTTTCATTCGTACGAACGTTCAGGAAAATGTGTATATGTGCTTTCGATGAACGGAAGCAAATCGGATCATTTCCGTTAGTTCGGTGGTTGTCTTTTATCAACTAGTATGTGTCTTTATTTTTTTAAGTTCGTGAAGCTTTTATATATTACAAAATGCTTTAGTTGTTTTTTATATACACAAAATTGTAGTGAAGGTTTACTCTCGTTTTCAATATTGAATCATTAGCCGGAACGGAATCAGTTCCAAATATTTCCTGACTCAAGAAAAATAATATTTTGAACAATAGGCTTTGACCTTTACAGACCAATAAACTGCCTTTATTAATGCATTTCAAGAAAATTTCATAAAAGACTTGATTTTCTAAAGCAATCACCTTGGTATTTTGGTGACCCCTTACATGTCCCTACTTATCTGCATTTCTCTGGAGCTGCTCCATCTTGGCCTTGGACAAATAGCACCAAAGACAAAGGCAGCCCCTTTCCTTCAATATATAACTACTGTCAGATTATCAATGGCACAGAAATGCACTGACATTTTTACCTCTCCCCACTGCTCTTAGAAAGCAAAAGATATTTTTGTGCTGTGCATTAGGCAGAGATTGGCCACACACATAGCTACAGCTCTCCCCTGTCTCTACACATAGCTCTCCCCTGTCTCTACACATAGCTCTCCTCTGTCTCTACACATAAAGAATGATAAATAGCTGGAGCGAGGAGACATTGGGCTATAAAAACATGCACTTTTTACCTGCAACATAACAAAAACTTGTTACTGTTGATAGACTTTTGGGAATGTTTGCCAGTAAGGAAAGTTCCCTGGGCAGCTGTCAGGCTTGGCAACCTAGCTTGATTGTCAAATGAATACATCTATGATAAAAAAAAACAAAAAAACAAAAAAAAAACAAAATATATATATATATATATATATATATACACATACAAATTTACAACAGCTCCCAGGGTATTCATCGGGGAGAGGGCAATGGTCAAGATGACTCTCTGTGATCAAGGTACCTATTTCATTTTTGCTTGGAGAACCTGCTGATGAAAGATACCACGCTACTGGAGAAGTTACAATGTCAAAAGTTGTGATAACTCTGGAACAGTTTGGTTGTATAGTGCACAGGAGTCATCCTTAAATCCATCCAGGTCTTCCTGAAGGGAATTGTCTTTAGATCAGGGATTTACAACCTGAGGCCTTCAATGTTGTCAGTTGCTGACCCCTCTGCTCACCTCACCCTCACTTACCCCTGGCCTCCTTTTCCTGCCTCATCTTTTCTCACCTAGAGGCCGATTCATTAATAGCGCCAGGTAGCGACAGATGAGCGCCAGTAGCGTGATTTTCACTGTGCCCGCTAGTATTCGCTGTGCTTGGCCGTTGTTCGCTTGTTGACAGCGACTCAGTCGGTGTGCGGTAATGTTGAATACGGGGTTAGGAGTCGCTGTTTCACAGGTTCCGCGCTGTATGGGTGCGCCTGACAGCGAATGGCCAGAGCGAACGGCTCCCAGCATATTCATTAACAAATCACGCTCCAAAAATTCTCGCGCTGTGAAATGCTTGTTTAAACCCCTGAGCGCTGGCGGCGATGGCTTAAAAGTAGTTTTTAACCCCCAAACAACCATATTTTTTGATTATAAAATTAAACAAGTTTTTCTAAACATTTTTTAATATGAATACATTAATATCAGACCTGTAATATCAATTATGCACAAATTAATTTTTTTTTTTTTTTTACCTTAAAAAAAAAAACTAACATTGCCGAAGTGGTCACAGAATTTTTGACATTTAAAAAAAAACAAAAAACATTCATATCAATGAATTATGAATATTTAAAGATTGCTCCATTGAAATGCATTGGAGAGCGCCAGGTAGCGAGAGGTCATAACTGGCGCTGTGATGGGATTAGCTGCGGCGCTGTTCTTTGCTGTCCACTACATGATGAATCCCGCGCTAGCTGACACTCTCGCCGGCGCTAGCCTCATTTAGTGTGATAAATGCGTGATTGTGTCCGCCGCCTGGCGTTCTGGAGTCGGTAGCCGCCGATAGCTGGCGCTACCTGGCGCTAGTGAGACACTACCTGGCGCTATCGCTTGATGAATAAGGTCCCTAATCTCTGCCTACTTCAGCTCAGCTTACTTCTGCCCACCGATGCCTGTATCACCTCAAAATGGACATGGCATAATCCAGTAATTTTACAATGAAAAACATCCACAAAATGGCAAAGGAAACAAGCGTATAGTATTCCAATCAATTTGACAGTCTTCCTGTTATGCCACACACCACTAACCAAATCTGCATCCCCCAGGCTGGATGGAATTCATATGAAGTCATACTTCAGTCAAAACACAAAAAGCCCTACACCCCTCTTTCATCCAGTGCAGCTGCTAGTCCAATGCTAAGAAATGTACGCAATCACCCGATCCCAGTCCTGCACCAGGCACCGCTCCATCCTCCTTCACCGCATCGACACTGCTGTGCAGCGATAGCCTGTGCGGGCTGAAAGATGAGTATCGTTTTTTGGGTTTTGACTGCACCTGTACTAGGGCTTTCTCATAGGCTCACAGTTACCGTTACAGATGCCATTACCCTATTAGGAATTCATAACCGCATAGTCAGGGGTCTCTTCAGCTCTGTGTTTTATTACTGGACTTTGATTTGTTTGCTATTTCCCTTGATGCTGTGGGGTTTTGTGCACACATTTGAGCATTTTTTAGTACTTGTAGTTATATAGCGTGGTGTATACCAGTTTTGCGGATTTCATTTTATGTTCCTTGCCTTACCTCAGTCCACCTCACCTTTGTCCATTTCTGCCCTCTTTACCATCCTGTCTTTTCTCACCACAGTTCAGCCCGCCTCCCCTTTTTCCACTTCACCTCTGCCCTTCTTTGCCTATATCTGTTCATCTCTTAACTTCACCTCTTCCTGTCTCACCTCTGCCCATCTCACCTTTTACCGCCTCACTCCTGTCGACTTCCATCCTCGGGTATGCATATACTTAAAGGCTTATACAATGCATTTAGGTTACAGCTTTCGTGCCATAAACAATTTGTGTTTTTTTTTTTTTTGCTTACATTGCTGAAATTATAAGACCCTTAGACCCAAAAAGGTTGTTTACCCCTAGTTTAGATCAAGAATCATTGGCATCAGGTTTAAAGGCTCAAATGAATTACCTTTCAGTAGTACAAAAGTTTGTAGGGCTTAATGATGGCTTTCTCCTTAGGCAGTTCTACCAATTACTATAAGCCACCCTAATGAAACAGAAGTGTCCTCTGTTGCTGGACAGGAATTCCCTGTTTCCCCCAAAATAAGACAGCTTTTATTAATTGTTGCTCAAAAATATGTGTTTCTTGACATTCCAGCTGCTCTCTTCCAGGTTCTACTGCATTGCAAGTATAGTGGTTTGCTCCCCGGTGGTAACTAAAGGCAACCACTACACTCTAATATATGCTCAGGAGTGAAGTAACTCCAGTGGGACAACCTGATATGAGTGTGAATCATGCTAGCACTTATTTTTGAAGTAGGTCTCATTTTCAGGGAAACAGGGTATGTGTTTCTACCTTAAAAGTCAAATGGGCTCTGCTGTTCTCTAGGAGAGAGTTTGTAAGCAGGTAGGGAGCCAGTTCTGTGTGGACTTGCGGTTCAGGAAACTTGAGAAATAGAGCAGCGAGATATGGCGGTAACTGGGGAGGGGTCCAGAGAGGGTTTTTTGAGTGGAGTTATAACAGCATGCTTATAGGAGGAAGGGAAGTTACCAGTGGAGAGGGAAAGGTTGAATAAAGATGTTAAGACTGGAATGACAGGTGGAGACAGTTGAGTGAATGAAGGCAGTTCAAAAACACGGTCCTCCAAGGAAATTCAGTTGTCCTTTACATCCTGGAGTGGTGTTGCTGTCTCTGCACAACTAGCCAGAAGGGATCTATTAGCGGGTCAGACATTGCTACAGTGGTAGCATACACCAGGCATCAGAGCACTCTAGGAACAGTACAGTTATGATGGCGGCAAGTCTCCTTCTGCACTGGTCAGAAGCCAATGTACCAATGCTGTCATGGGGTCCACATTGTGGGACAGACTTTGTTAGCAGACAGAAAATCTGTAATTCCTAGCAATAGGAAGGGCAAAGCCTTCATATAAAGAACCCAAATTATTCTGGCTGTCAACACAAACTGGAACTATGTGGTTCCAGTGTCTCAAACCTATAGCATCAGCCAAGAACTCTGGCTTCCCCACTATATAATGATCTGGGCCTTCTCTGCAAACCCCATGTAAGTCACATCTGTAACGTAACACACACCTGAATTATTGTGTCCAGAAATGTCACATCTGGGCGGCAGCCAGGAGTGCCCCGAGGACAGCAATGGATTCCAGGACCAGTTAAGGTGTTTTATTATGTTAACTCCACATCCTGCCTCAGTGCGGGGGGAGGGGGGCAGTGGAGGGCCTTGTCTAAAAACTAGACTTTGGAACTAAAGTCAGAAAGCTTCACCACAGGAAGCTGGAGGCTACTGACATCACCGACCAAAGTCTGCAGCTTTTTTCCCCTGGTGAACTCCACCTGCGAAGCCTGCCATCCACTCCCCCACCTCCCAATCACCATAATGCTGGCACAACACCGAAAAGATGCACCTGGGAGGATTGTGGGATACCTCCCAGGTGTGGCAAGATGACGATGTGGGAGTGATAAGCTTATAAATTATCTTTTTTTATTTTTACATTTGAAAGTAAAAGAAACACATTTTCTGGTAAAAAAAAAAAGTTTAGTACATTGCTTCTGCTTCTTATGATTAGTGGCATAAGCTGCTTGAGAGGGCTTAACCCCATTGTAGAATGGCATAAAATGATTCTCTGTTGAATTACATGGGGGTGGCCATCTTGCCACACACCTGATAGTCCTCCTTACACATGAGAATTAGAGGGGGTGCTTAGCCAGCGGCAATTCATACTAAATTGAGAGACCTTTGCATCAGAAACAAGGAGAAGCTTGCCTGTCATTTTTCAAACACAAACACTGCTAATGTAACAAAATACATCTATGTGAGGGAAGCCGTTTCAATGCATCTCTATGACTGTGCTGCTGTAAAAGCACTCAGGGGATACAATGTATTTTATTCAAAGATGAGTCATTACAGCTGAAGGCTTACTACTTCTGGATAGAATTAAGAGATGATTGCACAAAGCTATTAGGCAATTTTGACTGAGACACCTGTTTTTTCAGAATCAGCTTCTTCAAGATGTCCGCTGCCATGCATGTTTAAGAGTGCAGAATCTGCCTGCTTTTGCAAACATCTGCATGTTGTGAATTACTCTCAATAAGCTTATGTCACTGATTGCTACAGAGGGGCTCTAGGGGAGCAATTTACTAAGCTTTGATTTTTTTGACTGGAGGTTAATACCACTTTAACACTCGCAAATGACTGAAATGGCAGTATATAGGCAATATCTTTGGTTGCAAACCTAATATATTTGATCCTCTTTAGTCTTTATGTAATTATTAAAAATACATTGAGTTTATAACATTGTAATTTTTCTGAGGCTCATGTCCTAAGGTGAATTCATAAAGGGGGGGGGGTTCATTTTAACAACTGAAGCAATGTTATACAGATTGTTAACGCCATAAATTACATTGTACACTGTGTGAGTGTTCTGTTGTACCTCAACATGGTCTATCTGCCTGTGCTGGCACACTTTGTAAATAAGGCCTTTATTTAAAAACATTTTAACTACCGTACATGTCCGGGGGGCCTATGGGGAACAGTAAGGAAAGCTGCTTTCTTTTCTGCTTCATTTTATGACGGGTTTGTTGTATTGATTTGATCTATTATAAAAAATATGTATAAAATTGCTCAGATGATTTGGCATTTTACAAAATGGCCAAAGACCGTGTATCTCAATATGGCTGAAGCCATACGGCTTGTTTCCTTTGTGTATATGTGTCAATCTGGGATTGGATATTAAGATAAAGGCTAATAAGTTGAATACAAGGCAATCACCCATTGGATGATTTTGGGGACCTGTGATTGGTCAAGATGTGTGGTCCTATATTGTTATCTCTTCTTTCCAGAAAGAAAAACAATAAATGGGGTAGATATTTTATTTAAGTAAAAGTAGCCTAAAATAACTCAGTAGCTCAAATAACTCATTAAGTCAAGTAAAACAAATAACCCAGCAATTCAAACAATACTTGCTCTGTAAACAGCTTCAGACACACTCTAAACCATGTGATTTGAGATCACACTAATGCAACCAATTCAAAATTGGCTTTTGTAAACCCAAATGTTTCCCGGTTTGTCATACCACACACTGACGTTGTGTAGTTCAGATGGAGGACGAGTGAGAAATATAAGGCAATTCTGCTCCTGTGGCTGATGGAAAGTAAAACACAAAGATATATTGCGCACATTACAGAACCACAGCAGAGAAATAACTCGAGAGAGAAGCGTCAGCTTATACATGACTTAGAATGAGCATTACAACCTAGATTGCACTGACTATTGGTTTGAACTTTCAATATTCTCTTTCTCGTGGACCAAAACCCAGGAAGTTGACTATCCTGGGTTATGGTCCATGCCCCGCTGTTAGAAACCCCCCAGGTTTCCCCATAAAACTCGCCTTTCCCTACGGCGCATGGACGGGCTCTTGTCAAATCAGCGAGCTCAGCTGTGCTTGGCTAACAGCTGAGTGCTCTTAAACAATGGGACATGACTAAGGTGGTTTTGAGCAAGGCACCTAACCCCCCAACTTGAATAAGGCAGCCCCCTAGTAGATTCACTAATTTGTATCATTACTTGCATGGATAAAATGCGGTGCATAAATTCCTGCAACGGCCACAGTAGGCGTTTGAACATGCTGTAACATTCGGCTATTACAGAGGAGAACTGCAGTGTTAATAAACCCTCAAATATCTTGCATGATCTATGAAAGCACCTACACACTTGGAATTTTAGTATCCACAAGCCATTATTCCATCTCAGGCTGGCACGGGAGGAAGAAAATAAGCTGATCAGGATATGGATGCAGGGTGTATAAATGGCCCCCTACCCTTGACATCTAGCTTATTTATTTTATTATTAGACAATTTTTGTGATTGAGCTTAATTAAAATACTACAGCTAGGTGGTACATTGCAGTCATTTGCTTCATCCCCCAATTTCTAACAAAAAAAACAAAATGACCACTTTAGTTCCCCTTTTATTTTAATACCAATCATAAACATTCCATCCACACAGTCTGTTGGCTTTCAGATCGTTCTCCTTCACCATGAACCTTCCATTTAACAAGGCGCTACAAGTTCTTAATAAGGTTTGGGTCAAGTGAGGAAGGGAGGCATGTTTTTACTGGCTAGCCATTCAGTGGAGTAATTTGATGCATTAAATGGAGCATTGACTTGTATCAAAATTATGGTTTTCTTGAAAGATGCAGACTTTTTCCTGTACCACTGCTTGGAAGAAAGGGCCTTCTTAAAACTGGCAGTAGGTTTTACAGCTGATTTTGAGCTGGGCTCCTTTCACACTGTGCATCTAAACCTCTATTGCGGTGCATCCGATGTGGTATGTACATGCCGTCTTGCACGTCCAGCTGTTTCCTGTCCCCCATCGCGGGCATCTGTAGACAGCGGCAGTAGGAGCTCTGGCTCACTTTACCTTGGTCATTTCTCTGTGCACTGAACACCTTGTACTTCTGAACACTCCAGGGAGATTGCAGCCCTGAAATATGACAGCACTGAGGTTAATACGTTCCTGATTTTTATGTTTCTTTTAACATTTTTGGCAATACATTTGCATATTTTTTATCAACAAATATATCATGACCCTTTTAAATATTTGCAACTAAACGTTGATGATTCTGTGACCATGCGCTAAAATCTTAACAATGTATTGCAGCCCTCTGAAATACTTTTAACAATGTTCGACTTTTCGGAGTACATGTATTTCAGAAATACACGTCACCTGATATGCTTAAATCTTAAAAGGATTCACATTTATACAGCTTGGAGTTGAAAACAAAATGATAACAACAAAATACTCACTTGCCTAGAAATTGTGCACACAATGTAGAACCAGTTCTAAAGGTTTCAGCACTGTAAATTGACAGGGAGTGGGCATGTGTGTCTTAAAGTCCCTGTCTGGGCAAAACAAATCTATTTGCCTTTAGCCTCACCAGTTCCTGCATCCTGCTGCCTTTGCGGTAAACCACCACCCCCCTGCATCAGTCACAGTGATGGCTACGACTGTTTTATTTACTGCAATGAAGGACGTATGCCAGTTCTTGGCACACTATTGAAATGATTAAAGCAAGCATGTCGAGTCACTGTAGCTGATGCAAGAGGAAGGCTATGGTCGCGGAGGCCATGGTCAAGCAGAGATGGAGTGTGTCTGGATCTTGGATGGACAGCTACTCCACATTATGAAGGATAACAGAGACAGCTGGACAGATGAAACCAATAGTGGAAGTAGACTTACAGAAAACAAAATGTGTGTTATTGGTGTTAGAACCCATGTAGCACCTTTGCAGAAGGGATGGCTTTCATTAAGATTCACTTAAAGATGTACATATGATTAAATCTTGCCTTGTGGAACACAGCACATAATTGTCTTGTTTAACAAGAACAACATTAACGTTATATTTTATAGGTACTGTAGCTGGAGACTACAAGACTATAATCAGGAAAATGTAGTGCATCTCTTGGTTAATTTTTTAAAGGAGAGACATGGGCCACTATTGCAATTGTTAATACATTATTGCTGCTTTCATTTATTAAAAAATGTCTCATGAATGAACCGGTTCGGTAAGAAAAATATACAGTAGTTAAAAGACTAGATGAAAATCTTTAATTTTTGGAGGAATCCTAGTTTAGAGCAGCAGAATCATTCAGGGATTGTGGAAAATTGCTGTATCTGTATAAATCTCATTAGTTTTCACAATGTATTTATTCTGGGATAGCTGAACTTGATGTGACTATGATATCTGTTTGAGTTTTAATTCTCAAACAAGCACAAAAAACAGAATTTGTATATCAAATTTGAGATGTGCATATTGACTTTTCAACAATACAATTGCATTAGTTGTTACGTTTATCATAAATACAATTTCTAAAAAAACAAAATTATATATTATTTAATAAAGCTAATTTACATCTGAAATAATGAATAAAGTAATGTATAAATTATATACCTACCATGTTCATTGGGTACAGTGTTACTACATTGTGTATAATTTTTTATAGGAGCTTATGAGATCTACACACACGTCAGTCAAGTGAGTGTAATGGTAGTAATAGGTTTAGGCCTGCTTGTCCTTCCACACTTGGTTTCTTGTATTTACTTTTTCTCTGAGAGACTTGACCCAAGGTGATTAGGGGGAGGGGGCTGGATAAAATCAGGCCGAGATCTGGTAAATGGATTTGCTTAACTCTAAACCTGTTTGTTCGTGTTTAAGGCACCATAACTTTTATTGACCAGCTCTGGGATCCCAGCCATTACCTTTACTACCTGCACATACAGCGGCATGTGTTGGACGCTGATGCCAGTCTCACTTGCCAGTCTCTGGTATCCTGAATCATAGAACAATTGAGCATTTTCAGTTATCAATTGAACAGTCTCTGCCTATAAATAAGTTAGAACATTAAAAGCAAAGTAGCAATGTCAGAATCTCAAAATCATTTGCAGTACAAAATGCCATGTCCTGGTCCACTTTGTAATTTAGATTCCAGCAGTAAAAATCACATATCAAACTTTTAAGCAGGTAGGATAGCCAAGGTTGATGCAATATAAATACAGATACAGGAGACAGGTAGGCCATTTAAAGCAAATCATACAATATATACACATTCTACTGTTTCAGTGCACTGTTTAAATTCATACCTCACACACTACCTCCACCAGTTTCAATCCACATCAGCCCTTCTCTCCTTCACTCGCCCATGTACAGCTCACATGCTTCATTCACTTTCCTCAGACAACTTAACCCCTCATGTCCCAGGGTGCAGCACACAAAAATTCAGACAAATCACTTAATCACTTGCTTTTACTGACAATTCATTTACTTTTATCATCTGGAGATACATGTCCTAATTCGGGGCCACCTGCTGCCAACTCCATCCCAAACCCACATATGAACCCTGCTAACCTCAATAGTATCCAATGCATCCCTACTCTTTCTGCTTTCTTCTGTGCGCTTTAGAACCCACACGCCACATGCAATAAACTCCCCTATATTCATTACTTTTTTTCTCAATAATTCACTAAACCTTCTGGCCCTTACTGAAACCTGGATTCAGGAAAGTGACACTGCCTCCCCTGCTGCCTTGACCTATGGGGGCCTACATTTTTCACATACACCTAGACATGATGACAGACATGGCAGTGGAGTCGGCTTACTACTTTCCCAGCAATGCACCTTCCAGGTCATATCCCCCCCATACCATTACTCTCATCACCAATCTTTGAAAGCCACACCCTCAGACTCTTTTACCCACTCTCCCTCAGAGTGGCTATTATATACCGATCTTCTGGTTCACTGACCCAATTCCTGTATCACTTGGCAGCTTGGCTTCCACATTTGCTGTCCACAGATCTACAAACCCCTATTTTACGTGACTTTAACATCCCCCTAAACAATCCTACCCCCCCATCGGCCTCCAAACTCCTAGCACCCTTCTTTGGCCTTACACAACTTCCCAGACACACAAAGATGGCAACACTCTTGACCTCATCTTTGTCTGACTTTGCTCAGTCTCTAAACTTACTTACTCCCCTCTCCCCCTCTCTGACCACAACCTTCTCTCCTTCACTGTCACAAACTTTTGCGCCTCCACCTTCAGAAATCTAAAGGCAATTGACCCTCATATTTTCACAGCATACTACAGTCCTCATTGTCTCCAATCATTTCTCTCTCCTGTCCCAAGCTAGCTACTAATCACTATAACACCACTCTCTGACGCACTCTTGATGAACTAGCACCCCCTACACTTAAACTCTCTAAACAGAGAATAAAGCAACACTGGCACACAACCCAAACTTGCTTCCTCATCGATGATCCAGAAGTGTTGAACGTCTATAGAGAAAAACACAAGCTTCCCAAGATTTCAAACATTACAAATGTATGCTCTACACTTCTAACTCGGCCCTCCACCTCGCTAAACAGACATATTTTACAAATTTCTAATCTCCTCAAAAGTGCAGACACCTATCATCTGTGCTGATGATCTGGCCACCTATTTTAAAGAGAAAATTGAACACATTCAGAAAAAAAATGGCTCTCAGCCACCTAGTGTCATTAACCCTCCCTACCGCACTTCAACTAGCTCACTCTCCATATTTGAACCAGTCACAGAAGAAGACATTTCCTCAATCCTCTCTTCCTTTTGCCCTACCACATGCACTTCTGACCCCATTCTCTCACATCTCCACTCTCGCTCCCCCACTGTCACTATCAACCTAACCATACATTTTAAACTTTCTCTCTTCTGGTATCTTCTCCTCTACTTTCAAATATTCTGTTTTAATTACTTTGCTAAAAAGCTCTTCCCTTTATCTCAAACTACTGGAATGCCTGGTCTACCCCCACCTTATCCGCCTCCTCTCAGACAACTCTCTTCTTGACCCACTGCAATCTGGATTCTGCCCTCTACACTCAACAGAAACTGCCCTCACCAAAGTAAGAAATGTTCTGACTGCCAAATGCAGTGGTGACTACTCACTGCTCATTTTGCTCTTTCAGTAGACCACAGTAGACCACAATGTCCTACTTGACATGCTCCGATCTATTGGCCTTAAAGACACTCTGCTCTCTCTTGGTTTTCTTCCTACCTTTCAGGATGCTCCAGGATGCTCCTACTTTCCCTCTTAATGTTGGAGTTCCTCAGGGTTCAGTCCTAGGACCTATCTTCTTTTCTCTCTACACAGCCCCTATGAGACAGACTATCAGTATATTCAGTACCATCTATATGATGGTGACACCCAACTATATATTTCAGCCTGCGACCTCACCCCAGCCATACTGCAGAACACGAGTGACTGTCTGTCTGCTGTCTTTAACACCATAGGCTCGATTCAGAGACACATTCGTCTGCACTTCCGTAGCTGTCTGTGAAAGTTTTAGTGGGTGTTTGTCATTTTTTTGCTTTTTTTCGTGCATTTTCCATTCGTACGAACGTTCGGGAAAATGTGTATATGCGCTTTCGATGAACAAAAGCAGATCGGAAGATTTCCGTTAGTTCGGATCATTTTCCAAACAAAATCTGATATTTTTCGTTTGTTCAGATAACTTATGTTGTTGGGATGGGCTTGCGTCCGATTCAGAGAGCTGATTTCTGACGGACCACCACCCTATAAATCAGTTTCATTTCCTATCCACTTACGGGACCTTTGAGGGCTCGGATTGCTATTGTTGAACATGTTTTGTGGCTATCAGCATGGCTGAGGCCATAAGTTGTATAGCAATGCATACCTAAATCAATACATTTCATGTATGCCTTATAGAAGCATTTTAATGCTGACTTTAATTTGTCCTTAGCATGTAAACCTTTATTTTCCCACACATCCATATAATTGCTATTTTTTTTTTAGACTTATGTCCTTTGTGAATTATATTTGGATTGTTGAACTTGAATCTTAATTTGTTGTAGGAGTTTTTGTTTTAGTCGGTTACTTTTGCTTTGTGTAATTATTTTATATTTGGTTGCAGGAACCGCAATATGTGCCACTCGCACAACATACAAGCAGTGTTTGGTCCAGCTATGCGATTCCTCAGTGTTCTTGCAGGGCATTCAGGGTCGTCCCACGATGCTTATATATTGCAGAGCTCCGGCTTATTTCGTCAGTTTGAGTCAGGAGAATTATCTGGTGGATGGCTCCTGGGTAAGTTTGCTCACATTCCATCAATCCATTTTCACTGTATGGCAATGAATATAGTTGATGACTCATGTCTTAACATATGGCTGTTTTTAGCCCTTGATGACATGTTAAACAATATTGTAGCTTAGAATGTGTATTTTATGTTAGTATTTTTAAATTCTTTCAGAGGATTCTGGATATCCACTTCTGCCCTTGCTCCTGAATCCCTTTCTTTGCCTGCAGAATGCGGGCCAGGGGTTCTCTAATCGGGCACTATGCAAAACCCGGGCCGTGGTGGCGAGGGCTCTCTGGCTTTTGAAGTCCAGATTTAGGTGTTTGGACCATACGGGGGGGGGGGGGGGGGGGGGCACTGCAGTATGACCCCAAAAGGTTATACCAATATTTTAATTTAAGTTTTTTCAAAAGGGACCACACGTGCCAGAGTGAGTGTCACTGAGTGTCAGGGTCCTTCAGTTGGTGGGCGAGATGCAGGAGCTGCGCGACTCGTTGGGGACCACAGATGAAGAATAATGTTCTGTGGCCTGCCATTGCTATGTATTTTGTTTTTTAGAGTTGTAAACATTTGAAATTTTCAAATTTTTTTAAGATTTGACGATTTTATGATGGAATAAAAAAAAATGTTTCAGTGTGATTTCATTTACAACATACATTAACACAAAACTAATGGGCCCAGAAGTATTTAAAGATGAATATTCACATGACCGAGAAGTGATTTGGGTAAGTTTTAGGGGGCTAAAATGAAAGAACCTAACCGCAAAGTGGTTTGGGTGAGCTTTAAGGGTCCAAAAGATGGAGAATAGTGCTAAGTGATTTAGCTAAACATTTTAGTAGAAGTGAGGGTGGCAAATATGTAGGCGAGCACTTTAATGAGTTAAGTTTGTAGTGCGCAGGCGCAAGATCGTAAGGATTTCCGTCTGGACAATTATTTATTGAAAAAGGGAAACAGAAACTAACGGGAAACGTAAAGTATTCGTGGGAGGATACAATGGGAAAAGGGCAAAAACGAAAGCCTACGTTGTAACACGTGAAAATGAAACGGAAAAGTCAGGCTGGGAAATGACATCCTCGTATTCGTAATCTGCCGTACGAACGGACGGAAACTTTACAGAAGGATTGCAATGCATGCATAGAATCGCTCACACACTCATACGAGAACGGAAACATTTAAAAAAATAAACAGATCCGCATTAAAACAAAAGTATTTTTTTGTCTCTCTTAATCAAGCCTCATGTCCCCACTTCATCTGAAACTAAACCTTTCTAAAATGGAACTACTCAACATCTACCAACCTACCTCAACCTGACATTTCCCTTTCAGTATCCGGCAACATCATAACTCTAAAGCAGTGGAAACAACAAAAACTTTCATTGTTGCCCTGATGCATTCTCATCTCGATTACTGTAACTCACTGCTAACTGGTCTAAAACTCTCTCCAATCCATCCTGAATGCAGCAGCCCGGCTCATCTCTTTCTAACTGCTACTCTGACGCCCCCACCCTCTGCTAGTCATTGCATTGGATATAGTATAGGATTCAATTGAAATTGCTAATTCTTACTCCATGGTGCTGCACCCCCTACATCTTCCCTAATCTCTGTCTACCACCCTACCTGTGCCCTGCGCTCTGCTAATGATATACAGCTTAATTCTACCTTAGTTCGAGCCTCCCACTACTGCCTACAAGACTTTACCTGAGCTGGGGCACAATTATTTTGGCTGCATTTTCTTATTCTTTGTCTGTTGCCCTATGGTCTTGAGTTATTCATCCGCTGACCCTCTTCAGGGATTGGTTAGACTTAGTCTGGGGGAAAACAGAAGCTTTCTTGTGACCAATAAACTGATATTATCTGACATCATAGGTTAGGTGTGGGTCACCCAATTATTCTTGTTAGGCTGAGAAATAAAGAAATTAGTTTTATGACAAAAATGATTGGTGTCTATGGACACCTAAAAGATCCTTTTAGAAATAAAATTATGGGGTGGGATGAAAACAACTGAATCCAAACAACTGTGGATGATTGTCCCTTCATGTGATCAAAGCAAGTTTGAATAGCTGGCATGATATTTCTGCAGTGCAGCATACATTGTAAGAGAAAAATCAGGAAGGTTACGATTTCTAAACATAATTAAGGTAAAAGGGGCACTGAAGGTGACCCAAAGCCCTTCACATTTTTTTTTTAAATAAAAATGTTAGCGCTACAGTACTATTCATTTTTAATTTGTCTGAATCTAACATTCTCTCCCTGACATTTATTTTGCAGATCTGGTGAACATCAAACAATCCATCATCTGTGTACAGTGTCCCCTAGCCATGTTCTTCCAGCATCCCTGTGGTTGACGTCACAAGTTCTTCACACAGTGGACAGAAAAGGCCATCATGTGAATCTGGACCTTAATGCTCTACCAAAAAATGATGCTACCACCAAAGATATATTGGGGTAATGTATTTCCATAGAGCCAGATAGTTGCAAAGTAATGTGAGGTAAAAAAGAGAAAAATCAGGAATAGGAAAAATATTTAGCTAATCCACTTTGCTTTAGAAATTAAATCCTTCACTGGTTAAACGTTTGAGATATATATATATATATATATATATATATATATATATATATATATATATATATCTGAGAATATATATATATATATATATATATATATATATATTATTTAAAGCTAACCAAAAGGCAAAAAATTAAAAAAGGCCATGCATACTGAAATTACAAACATTTGTGAAAGAATAGGGCATCCTAAAGGTTTACTGAACGCTAGAATGGTACTTTCATTGGATTCCAGCATTGTATGTTTTTTTTGCCTCCAACATTTTCAGCAACTGTGAAGGGACTTATTCCTAACTGGAAACTAGACCACAGCAACTCAACAGAGTTTACAGAGCAGGATCTCCAAGTACTGAGGCTCATACAGAACAAATGTCAGTGACCAACAGAAACTATTTAGATTTGAAGTGCAAGCTCACTCAACAAACCCAATTCAATCGGCAGTCATGTGTTTGGCAGAAACAAAGTGGTACTGACTCGAGAAGAACTATAGCGAAAAAATGGCTCTTCTTATTAGCTGATGAGTTTATATAGATTTTTTCAATTATACAATTTTGAGATACACCTCCTTCAAGTTTCTTATTTCCTTTTTTAGATCGGAGATCCATGCCCCGTAGAGGCTATCTATTAAACTATACATTCTGAGGGTGTGTTTTGCAGTTTTGTTCAGCAATACTGCATTTTACCTTTGTTACTATCTGACTACAGTGCAGGATCATGTCTCCAAGGCCACTAAAAAGAGTAGATTACCCAGCAGGGCTGAAAACAGGTGTAATTGGTTGACAAGCATTATCTCTCCTGTTGGAATGTGGTATCTCTTAAGAAATCACTTATCCATGAAAGCCCCTCCCTCAAAGACAAAGAGCCCTTTACAGAAAGCGTGTGCAGGGGATGCTTAATTCCAAGTGTGTGAAGAACTGCCATCAGTCTTCAGCTTACTGGCCCACACATGTCACCCATCCAGTGAGTGATGTGTGTTTACTTTCACCAGTCACTGTGTCCAGCCAGAGACCCTTCTTAACAAATTGCTGAGACCGAGCATTGAGAATAAATCTAGAATCACCTGCTTCCCATGGGGATATACACTGAGGTGTCTACAGAATGGCTGCCTCAAGTCTCGATCAATATTTATTTACTCTGCCCTTTCATTTAAACCTCATATATATTCACTCCCTAGCCACCTCCTGCCATCTCCAAGTATCTCATGCATCCATCCCTTCCATCGTCCCTTCCACTAAAATGTGCAATAAAGTGCATGCCCTGGTTATATCCCGACTGGACTACTGCAACTCTCCAAGCTTTCAAAAGCGCCCCAAAACTCACTTAGTCAGGCAAGCATACAATGTGGCCTAAAGAATTCTCTAAAGGGTACGTGCCATAAAGTTTAATACTATGGTTTGTGACCCTTCCTCTTTGTCTGGACCCATTTTCCTTTAGACTGTAAGCTCACATCTTGTATCTATAAAACTACATTTGTAATAGTCTATGTACTATATGTTCTTCCCTGTCTGTAATTACTGCTTTTCACAGCACTATGAAAGATGATGGTGCATTATAAATAAAAAATAATAATCCCAGATTTTGTCCAAATTCAAAGTCTGAAATCACAGAATACAGCTTATTACTTTTTACAAACAGTGGCCTTGATTCACAAAGGGTAGAAAAAAACTCAACTGGTAGTAAAAAATCAAATTCATGAAAAAAAAGCTTGAGAATTTCACTGTTAGTGAATCACCAGATAGGAAGACAATGAAAGTCAATGGCACTTTTTACTACAGGTAAAAAGGGAGTAAAAAGTTCAATCCCTTTTTCAGGAGTAAAAAAGTGCCATTGACTTCCATTGTTTTCCTATCTGGTGATTCACTAACAGTGAAATTCTCAAGCTTTTTTCTCATGAATTTAATTTTTGACTACCAGTTGAGTTTTTTTCTACCCTTTGTGAATCAAGGCCAGTGTCACTATCCTCAGAAACTGTTTAGACGATTCTCCTGACTGCTATATTCTTGTTCTGAATCAGAGCAGAGATTGATCTAATCACATTATTAACTTGTTTTATATCTAATCTGCTAGGTTTGTGGAAGTGGAGTGAGGTTCTTCATAGAACTATGGGGTTTATACTGTTAGGTGCAATATAAGCAGTATGATAAGGCTGTTGGTTGGCCATTTACTATAATATTTTAGTGAAAAATGCTCCACAAAGCTATAAACTCCTACCAAATAACATTCTGATTTGGTGATCGCTGTAGAATCTGGCACAGGTGTCTGACACATTGGCGATTGCATGTGGAGTCAGTAGAAGTAATAATGTAGTATTAAATACCAGTGCTTGTGACTTGCCATATACAAATTGCAGTTAGCCTCATAGCTGGACTTAAACAAAATCTCTCTATGGTAAATGTCCTTGTAATTGAGCATCTTTTGTGCTGATGGTGGCTGCCTGTATGGCATCACAGAGTCTCAGGGGAAGACCTTCCAAATGACAGGCTTTTATTACACTTGTTCCTGGCTATCAATCACAATGTTCACGTCCACAGTGCAATCTGATAGAACAATGGTTTTAAGTTACAATCTGCAATGATCCTTAACCTCCCAGGTTTTATTAGGATCTGTCCAAATAAGGTGCAGTCCGAATGGTTGATACCGGTCTGCTTATCTGTGGATGTTAACCAAACTAAACACTGGTTTCTAGTTTCAAAGTGTACTACATTGATCAATAAAAGACCAAGCTTAAATGACCACCTCACCTCAAGGTACCCTTCAGTATCTTGAAATCAGTGAGAAGATGTTTGGGTCCTCTTTGATCTTGCACAATCAATATTTTACTAAAATCTGCCTGTGGCATGGTAGGCCTATATTTTACTTATGGTTTTATACAGCATGCAGAACATGTAAATTATTCCTTCAAAAATACTGGAACTAATATTGGATCATTAAATGCACTTTTAGCACTTTTAGAAAATCCTAGCACATGCAGCAGTCAAAACATGAATGAATTAATAATACAATTAAATAATATTAAATGCATATAACTGTTTCATATTATGAAACTCATTTTAAACCAGAACAACGCCCATTTTAACAAAAAGAAAATTAACAGATATTGGTGCTCGATATTGTAGCGGGAGCAATTTAATAGTTGAGATTATTTAGCAGGCGTTACAGCTTGAGGGCGGGGGGGGGGGGGGGGTCAGGCTTCAGTAAATGGAAACCCCCCTGTGCAGGGAACCACACCCATTTTGTTAAAAATGGGTGTTGTTCCAGTTTACATAGTTTACCTTTTAAAATTGCAGTTTAGATGGGCCAATCATAGACACAAAGATATCAGTGTATTTATTTATTTTAAATTCTAT
This sequence comes from Gastrophryne carolinensis, assembly GCA_027917425.1. Lineage (NCBI taxonomy): Eukaryota > Metazoa > Chordata > Amphibia > Anura > Microhylidae > Gastrophryne > Gastrophryne carolinensis. The sequence continues at coordinate 90,591,562 of CM051244.1, read as the reverse complement.
ATTTTCTTATATCTGCTGTTTTAACTAGACCAACAGCCTTGCACAGTTGAAAAAAAAATCCCCAAAACTCACTTGTCCCATCTGCATGCATGATAAGTTATTGTGGGCTCCTGCTTCCACTTAAAGCTGAAATAGATTTTCTCCTGGTAGCGGCCATTTTGGAGCATCCTTTCTCAGCTTCCCCGTTTGGATTCAACTGACAAACCCCCCACAGGGAACAGCAGCTGGAAACCCAGCAAAACTTCCCCGTTGCAGGTGACCTGCAGCTCCATGGGACGCCATTTTGTTTGTAAAATTGACACAGCAGGAGTTACAAAAAGGTAAATGAATTTTTATGTGCAGCAATCAGATTTGCCCTGGGGAGGCACGCAAAGGAACAAGTTTACTTGTAAGAATGTTGATCCAGTTTAAGTACCCACTAAATAGGTTTAGGTCATCTATGTTGAATTTTCCAAGTATACAGCACGTCCTGTTTCACTAATTCCTTACGTCTGGGTTATCCGCCACAAGGTGGCGCAGTGGACTGCAAAAAAGACTTGTGGCATCTCCCGGCCCTATAAAAAGCCAGGAACCTCCCACAAATTCCCAGTTTCCTTCTGCAGTCAGGACTGCGAAGATAGAAGATCTCTCTCAATACTGCGCAGGCGGGCTGGGCTTACCAGCCTGCGCCCTGCAGGACTGTTTCCATCCGTTCTGGACCCACTGCCTCCCAGCCTCGGCTGACGGTTCGGGTGAAGGTAGGACAGCACCAGGGTCTGGTGCTTGAGGAGCGCTGCTCCAGATCGCAAAACCCTGTACCACAAGGGTAGCCGGTTCAGGCCTTTGGTGAGCCTGTTGTGGGATGCTGGGAACCTCGCTGTTCCCCCCCTTTGGGTAAGTGGTCCACCCCCCCCTCCTTCATCTTCCCTGGTTGGGCCCTTGCCGCTGCCCTGTTGCCCCCTCGCTTCTCCCTTTGGCTCGGGGGGGGGGGGGGGGCTGGCTGGGGTGCCCTGGGGAACTGCTGGTGTGTTTTTACTGTGTTTCTCTGTGTTTTTGACTGTGTTTTTGCAGCCTTGTACGACGCTCCGCGGCGGGCGGCGCTATATCTGAGGTGTCTTTTCTTCAGTACTGTCAAGGCGCTGGCGTGTCATGTGACCGCGATTTTGCGCTCTTCGGAGTGGGGAACCTGCGGATAACGCGTTCTGCGTCATACCACTTCGGCCCGCCCCTCAAGGACCTCTCCGGCGCCATTTTGTGTTCACTATGCTCTGGGACCCTCATTTCTTCTGGAGCTGCGTCGTGCTTTCCCCGTGTGCGGTCAGTGCATCTTCCTCTTGGTCTGTGAGTCCCCTGGAGGTTGTTTTTAATGTATATATATTGCTGCACTGCTGGATTTTTATATGTCCTTATTGTGTCTTTCAGGCGGGACAACCGTGACTGTGGTTTCTCCCGGCCCTGCCCTTTTCATCTCCCACCTTCCCTAGCGGGCTTCTGGGCATCCCTGGGGGGGGCATCCCGGGTAGCTCTGGTTAGCCGTGACCCTATACTGGCTGTTGGCGCCTATCATAATCACCATATGGAGGCTTCCGGGGATAATGCGCTCGGGTTCAAGCCCAGCTGTGTGCCGTGTGTGGGGTATCCCCTGTGAGTGATGGTGTCAGGGTATGTGTGCCCTGCGCCCAGAAGGTACTTGCGCTGCAGTCTGGGTTGCCTGCTACGCTGCCCAGCTCTGCGCCCCCTTCTACATCACCTACCCCCCGCACCTGCATTTGACCCCTAGTGAGGGACATGCTAGCGGGGAATCACATTATGATTTGGCTATGCGGGTGGCCAGCCTGGAAAGGCATATTTCTGGGCTTGCCTCCCATAAGGCTTCTGGCAAGAAGCGGCATTTAACTCCCGCTGTTTCCCTTTTTCCTGAGGAGGATGAGGGACATTATTCTTTTCCTGGCCATTACCCCCTAGAAGAGGGGGAACTTTTCTCTGATTCTGATTCCTCTGGGGAACAGCAGGAGGTTTATGGTGGTACTGGGTCTCCTTTTGGAGAAGATGGTCTCCCGAGGATACTGATAGGCTGTTGGCTCACGTTTTTGAAGTACTATGTATTACCCCTCCTGTGGTGGCTAAAAAGCAGCAGGGTGAGCTTTTTCACACTGTTCAACAACGCTTGGAGTTCCCTAAGCAGAACCACTTTAATAATCTGGTGCTCAAGGAGTGGGAACATCCTAGAAGATTGCCCGCGGTACCCCCTTCGGGGTCGGGCTGTTCAGATCCGCTCGGACAACCAGACGGTGGTGGCCTACATCAATCATCAGGGAGGGACTCGGAGCAAGTGAGCCCTCAAGGAGGTGCCCCTGATACTGTCCTGGGTGGAGGAGAATGTCCCCTGCATCTTGGCAGTTTACATCACGGGAGTGGAAAACCTGGAGGCAGACTCCTTGAGCAGGGGGATGTCTCGGCTGGGGGAGTGGCCCCCCAGCAACAGGGTGTTTCGCTCCCTGTGCCGTCGCTGGGGTCTGCAGGACCTGTTTGCGTCCCGTCACAATCACAAGTTTCCCAGGTTTGTCTCTCTGTCACAGGACCCTCTGGCTTTCACCACGGATGCGCTAGCAATGCCTTGGAAGGGTTTTCAGCTCCTCTATGTGTTTCCTCCATTTGCTCTGTTGGGCAGGGTGCTGCGCAAGATAGCCCAGGAAGGGGTGCCAACCATTATGGTAGCTCCCTGTTGGCCAAGAAGGGTGTGGTTCGCAGACATCGTGCAGTTGGCAGTAGAGCAATACGTCCTGCCCAAGGATCCAGACCTGCTCACTCAGGGGCAGCTGCACCATCCCAATTTACAAATGCTGGCTTTGACTGCTTGGCTGCTGAAACTTCCATCTTGATGGAAATGGGGTTGCCTGCCTCTGTTGATTAGGGCTAGGAAGAAGTCCTCGTCCTTTATCTACTACAGGGTCTGGCATGCTTACATTGCCTGGTGTGAGCCCAAATCTCTTCCCTGTCGGGTGTTTTCTATTCCCAGAATTCTGGAATTCTTGCAACATGGTTTGGATTTGGGCCTTCAACTTAGTACCCTCAAAGGTCATCTTTCAGCTCTGGCAATTATTCTTAGTATACAGTACGTCCTGCTCCAAATCTAATACTTACACGTGGGATATACTCCGCCAGATGGCGCTGGACTGCAGAGACATCGAAAATAGGCTCCTCCCGGCCCATCAAATACACGGGGACCTCCCACAAATCCCCAGAATTTCTCTGCAGTCTGGCTGCGAAGGACGATAAATGGCTCTCTACTCGCAGGTGAGCGGGGCTATTAGCCTGCGGCCCTGTAGGACTAATATGCCTCCCAGCCTTGGCTGCGCTGGTCGGGTGAAGGTAGGCAGCACCGCTGTTAGGTGCTTAGGAGCGCTGCTCCACCGCAATCCCCCACCAAAGGGTAGGTGGTTCAGGCTTATGGTGAGCCTCTATGGGAGGCCCCTCCTGCACTAGTGCCCCTTGCCCCTGCCCATCGGTGGGCCCTGTTTTAAGTGGCCGCTGTCCTCCCTCATTCTCCTTGTAGCCTTCGGGGGAAAAGAGGGGTGTGTGTGTGTAAATGTGTATGCTATGCATTCTGTGTTTTACACTCTCTTTTTATTCTGTTTAGCCTTGTGTCAGCTGCCACGCTGACTTGCCTTTACTGTCTTTTTAAAATTGCCGCCGCCGTGCGCTGACTAGGTTCCGCGCATAGCGGCGGCATTACCTCAGGCGCTGGTGCGCCATCATTGGCTGCTTGCACGTTCTGGCATTGCGCTCTTCGGGGGGGGGCGGGGCCCGTCTATGGCGCGCTCCGCGTCATCACTGATACCGGCCCGCCCCTCGAGGTATACCGACGCCATCTTTAACCTGCTTGGTTTGCCCATGCACGACGGACCCCTACCTACTGCGATCTGTAAGTGCCCTCGTGGGCGGCTTTATATCTTTCACTTTTGTTACTGTGTGCTTACAGGTCTTGTCTGCTTATGTCTTTCAGGCAGGGCGAACACTTTTGGCTTCTCCCAGCCCTGTATTAGTGTATAACTTGTAGGCCTTGTAAAAATAATACTCCCACTTTCCTAGCGGGTTATTGGGGCATCCGGGGTTGCTATATAGCGTTATTCCCTATCAGCGTATAGCGCCGCTATAATCACCATATGGAGGCATCCAAGGATAATGTGACCGGGGTCCCTCCGGGACAAGACCGGCTGTGTGTAGCGTGTGGGCAGCCTCATGCTGACGCTGACAAGGCGCGGGTCTGTGTACCCTGTGCTGAGCAGGTGCTTGCATTGCAATCTGGCCTGCCAGTGGCTGCACCTCGTTTCACTTCGCCTACTCCCCCAAGCATTCCCCTGACTCCACTACCCTGCGGGATGCTGAGGACCATTGACCATTGCTGGACCATTGACCAGCTGGCATCCCATGCCTTTGCATGTGCGGGGACGGCGCTGCGCCCGGTCTGTGCCTCTGCCATTACTGCTGTGGCCACTAGAACCCTAATCAGAAATATGCTTGATAGTGCCCCTGATGATTTGCCTTGTGAGGTGTTCAATGCACTCTCTAGTTGTGATGTTTTTGTAAATTTTGTCCTCTCAGCATTGGATGACACCATCAGAATGTGTGCCAGAACTTCTGCCCTCGTGGTGGCTATACGCCGCTCGGTTTGGCTGCGCCAGTGGGCTGCTGACAACGCTGCCAAGAAGGCCCTCACTGGTTTTCCCTTTAAAGGACTGCGCCTGTTTGGGGACCGCCTGGACCTTTTTGCTAAGGGAGGCAGGTTACCCCAGCGCAGGCAATCTCGGCCCTTTCGGGGTCAGAGTTCCTTCTCCTCCCCTTACCGTGGTGCCAGACAGGGAAGGGCGGCTTCCTTTCCTGGGGCCCGGGGAGATTTCTGGGGTAGGGGCAGAGGACGTGGACGTCCTGGCTCCTCCTGGGGTCCCAAAGCAAAATCCTCTCCCAAGCCCCCTCAGGCATGATGGGGCGCCATGATGGGGGGGACGGCTGCAGCACTTTGCTCACGTCTGGAGGCTTCATGTCTCAGACCGGTGGAATCAGGAGGTAGTGTCCTCCGGTTACAAGTTGGAGTTTGCTGCCTGTCCCCCTCCAAGATTCCTCAGGACCCTGTGTCAGCTCAGGAGCTAGTGCAAGCAGTGCAAGGCCTCCTGGAGCTGGGGGTCATCTGCCAGGTCCCCTTAAGAGAAAATGGCAAGGGCTTTTATTCCAATCTATTCACAGTACCCAAAAAAGATGGGTCAGTCAGGCCCATCCTGGACTTCCTGGAAGATCCTCAAATTTGTCAGGGGCAGGCGCTTTCGCATGGAAACTCTGCTATCAGTTCCCTGCACCAAGGGGATTTCATGACTTCTGTGGACATCAAAGATGCTTACCTTCATATTCCTGTGTTCCCAGGTCATCAAAGGTTCCTCAGGTTCGCTCTGATGGATCAACACTACCAGTTTGTGGCCCTCCCATTTGGCCTCACTTCAGCCCCCAGGGTGTTCACCAAGGTGCTGGCTGGCGTGATATCTCTGCTCAGATGTCAGGGCGTACGCGTGCTTCCCTATCTGGATGACATTCTCATCACTTCCCAGTCTCTACATTAGGCAGAGTTGGATACTCAGTTGGTGGTGTCCACTCTGGAGTCATTTGGATGGGTGATCAACCACCCCAAGTCCTCACTGTCCCCTTCCCTGGTAACTCCATTCCTAGGAATGAATCTGGATACAGTTCAGGCAAGGATCTTCCTTCCTCAGCAGAAGGTGGACAGTGTGATTGCACAGGTCCAGTCCCTCTTAGCTTGTCCTCATCCCTCCATCAGGCAGGGGATGCAGCTGGTGGGCCTGATGGTGGCGTGCTTCGAAGCGGTAACTTATGCTCAGTTCCACTTGAGGCCTCTGCAACTCCACCTATTGTCAGTATGGGACAAGGACCCAGCGTCCCTGGACGGGGTCTGTGTGCTCTCCCCTCGGTTCAGGAGGTCCCTCTTGTGGTGGATGGACTCAAGGAACCTGTTGGGGGGCAGATCCTTTCTTACCCCTCCCTGGGAAACGGTCACTACGGATGCCAGTCTGTCAGGTTGGGGGGGTTTCTGGAAGTCCCTGTGGTTCCAGGGGAAGTGGGGTCCTCAGGAGGCCCACACACCTATCAATGTCTTGGAACTACGAGCGATCAGGTTAGTTCTGGCTCACTTGACTACTCACCTTCAGGCCTGCCTGTTCAGGTGCGCTCGGACAACCAGACGGCAGTTGCCTACATCAATCATCAGGGAGGGACCCGGAGCAAGGGGGCCCTCCAGGAAGCATCTCTGATCCTGACTTGGGCGGAGACCAATGTCCCCTGCATATCAACTGTGTACATCCTGGGGGTGGAAAATCGCCTGGCGGACTCTCTGAGCAGGGGCATCTCTCGCCAGGGAGAATGGTCCCTATGCAGCAGGGTGTTTCAATCACTGTGTCACCGTTGGGGCCAACCAGATGTGGATCTGTTTGCGTCCCGCCACAATCACAAACTCCCAGCTTTTGTCTCTCTGTCCCAGGATCCTCTGGCCTTGACCTCGGATGCTCTAGCAATGTCATGGCAGGACTTTCAGTTCCTGTATGTCTTCCCTCCAATTCCCCTGCTGGGCAGGGTTCTGCACAAGATTGCTGTCAGGAACCGCTTACCTGATCCCCGTTCCAGCGACGTCTCCAGGCGGCCAGCTGCAGCTGTCACTGTGCGGCGGCCGCGCCGAGCGGCGTCGGCTCGAGCAGCGTCGGCTCGAGCGGCGCCCAGCTCAGCCACGCCCCCCGCTTCCTCCTCCAGGAGACGTGCTCGCGCGCGGCCGCGAGCACGTGTCTGTTATGCCCTCCGGCGGCGCTGTGCTGCGCGCACCCGCCGGAGGATCAATTAAAGGGTTAATGAATCCTAGGGATTGAGGGCTTCGCCCTCTTCTGCTCTGCAGCCAATTACCCTTGGAATCCTATGTGCTCCAATCAGTACACTGCTTCCCTCAGACCTGTTCCTATAAAGGCAATTCCCTCTCAGTTGTGAATTGCCTGTGATAGTGCTCAGAACCCTGTGTTACCTACTCCTGTGAAGTCTAGCCTGTTGCCGATTTGATTGTACGACCATTCTCGATCCTGAATCCTTGTTGCCGACCTCTGCCTGAATTGACGCCTCTCGATCCTGAATCCTTGTTGCCGACCTTTGCCTGAACTGACGCTTCTAGATCCTGATCCCCAGTTGCTGACCTCTGCCTGAACCCCGACTACGTCTTGCCTGACCCCTGGTGCCGCTACGATCTCTGCCTTCCCGTTATCGACCTATTGCCTGTCTCTGGACTTCCGTCACTCACGCTCTTGCTATTGGTTCTCCAGTCCTCCCACATATAAGCTTACATCCTTTGAGCCATTAAGTCCTGGGGGCAACCGATCCCGGGTAGGCGTATCTTGTGTCCCGGCAAGCGGGGGCTCCTACAGGTGAAGCTGGCTGTGGAGATTGGGGGTTGTGAGCTTATTAAGAGGGCTGGAGTTACCCCGAGCGTGACAATTGCTCTGGAAGGGGTGCCAGCAATTCTGGTGGCCCCCAGGTGGCCAAGAAGAGTGTGGTTCGCAGACGTGGTGCAGCTGGCAGTAGATCAGTATGCTCTGCCCTTGGTGCCAGATCTGCTCACTCAGGGCTCCCTACGCCATCCCAATTTACAAACTCTGGCTTTGAAGGCCTGACTGCTGAAATCTCCATCTTGATGGAGAAGGGGCTGTTTTCTTCGGTGGTGGATACTTTGATAAAGGCTAGGAAGAAGTCTTCCTCTTCCATTTATTACAGGGTTTGGCGTGCCTACATTGACTGGTGTGAGTCTAAGTCTCTTCCCTGTCGGGTGTTCTCTATTCCCAGGATTTTGGAGTTCCTGCAGCATGGGTTGGAGATGGGACTCCAGCTCAGTACTCTGAAGGGTCAGGTTTCTGCCCTGGCTGTTTTCTTCCAGAAGTCCTTTGCTCAGCACCCTCTGGTCAGGACTTTTTTCCAGGGGGTCACTCGTGTGCCCTCCACGTAAGCCTATGGTGCCTGTTTGGGATTTGAACTTGGTTCTGTCAGCCTTGCAGGGTGTTCCCTTTGAACAAGTGCAGGATGCTGCTCTGGCCATTCTTACGCTCAAGGTTGTATTTCTGGTGGCTATCACCTCTGTCAGGCGTGTGTCTGAGTTGGCGGCGCCTTCCATTCAGTCCCCCATCTATGAGAGACACCAGGACAAGGTGGTGTTTCGTTTCAAACCTGACTTTCTGCCTAAGGTAGTGTCTGCTTTTCATTTGAATCAAGATATTGTTCTTCCTTCTTTGTGCCCTAATCCTAGCAATGCTAAGGAGAGGGTTTTGCACTCTTTGGATGTGGTTAGGTGTCTGAAGTACTATCTGGTGGCTACTGCACCTTCCAGGAAAACTGATGCTCTTTTTGTGGTCCCTTCTGGTCCTAGGAAGGGTTTGGCTCCTGCCAAGTCTATTATCAGCAAGTGGATTCGTCAGGCTGTGATTCAGGCCTACTCTGCTAAGGGGAAGAATCCTCCCTTCCGTCTTACTGCTCATTCCACTCGTGCTATTGGTGCCTCTTGGGTTTTTCAGCACCAGACTTCTGTTGAACAAGTTTGCAAGGCCGCTACTTGGTCTTCTGTTCATACCTTTTCAAAGTTTTACAAGGTTGATGTTAGGGCCTCAGCTGATGCTGCTTTTGGCCGAAAGGTTCTGCAGGTGACAGTGGTTCAATTTGTCTGCTGCTGATTTTTCTTGGGGATCCCACCCTACTTTATGGACACTGCTATTGGATGTCCCACGTGTAAGTATTACATTTGGAGCAGGACGTACTGTATACTAAGAATAATACAATTCTGTGATTACTCACCTGTAGAATTGGTATTATGAGTATACAGTACATCCTGCTCCAACCCACCCTTGGTTTTGCATTATCTTGGATCCCCTGTATGGTGATTTTTATCATTGTTATAGTTGATAGTTTGTATTGTTTAATTCTCCCGGCTTCTCATTAACTGCTTTTCAATGCTGAGGATTTGTGGGAGGTCCCCGGGTATTTGAGGGGCCGGGAGGAGCCTATTTTCGATGTCTCTGCAGTCCAGTGCCATCTGGCGGAGTATATCCCTCGTGTAAGTATTAGATTTGGAGCAGGACGTTCTGTATACTCATAATACCAATTCTACTGGTGAGTAATCACAGAATTGTATTTTTTTCCAAAGATCTTTTGCCAATCACCGTTTGGTTAAGACCTTTTCCCAAGGGGTTTCTCACGTGCATACGCCACGTAAGCCTATGTTACCAGTTTGGGATCTGAATCTGGTATTATCTGCTTTGCGGGGTCGTCCCTTTGAGCCTCTTCGTGAGGCTGCTTTGCCCATTCTGACTCTTAAGGTAGTTTATTTGGTGGCTATCTGCCAGGCGTGTTTCTGAGTTGGCGGCGCTTTCCATCAAACCTCCTTATTTTGAGCGACACCAGGACAAGGGGGTGTTTTGGTTTAGGCCAGATTTCTTGCCTAAGGTTGTGTCTGCTTTTTATCTCAATCAGGACATTGTTTTGCCTACTTTGTGCCCTAATCCTAATAATCTTAAGGAGCGGACTTTGCATTCCTTGGATGTGGTCAGGGTTCTGAAGTTTTATTTGGTAGCTACTGAATCCTTCAGGAAGACTGATGCTCTTTTTGTTCTTCCTTCTGGACCTAGGAAGGGTTTGCCTCTGGCTAAATCCCCTATCAGCAAGTGGATCCGTCAGGTGGTGGTGCAAGCCTATTCTGCTAAGGGGAAGGAGCCTCCCTTCCGCTTTACTGCTCATTCTACTCGTGCTATTGTTGCCTCTTGGGCTTTTTAGCACCAAGCTTCTGTTGAACAAGTTTGTAAGGCCGCAACTTGGTCTTCTCTTCATACTTTTTCCAAGTTTTACAAGGTTGATGTTAGAGCCTCAGCTGATGCTGCTTTTGGCCGCAAGGTTCTTCAGGCGGCAGTGGTTCGAACTGCTCGCTGTTGCTTTTGGGATCCCATCCTACCTTACAGATACTGCTTTTGGATGTTCCAGACGTAAGGAATTAGTGAAACAGGACGTGCTGTATACTTGGAAAAATACAATTCTGTGCGTACTCACCTGTAGAATTGGGAATTGGGAATTTGTGGGAGGTTCCTGGCTTTTTATAGGGCCGGGAGATGCCACAAGTCTTTTCTGCAGTCCACTGCGCCACCTTGTGGCGGATAACCCAGACGTAAGGAATTAGTGAAACAGGACGTGCTGTATACTACAAAAACAATTCTACAGGTGAGTACTCACAGAATTGTATTATTGCTCCTCTGATGATCAAAGTTATGCTCAGATTCCACTGGTCATGCCTTCAAAATCAGAGATAGTAGTAAGCAGATATGGGTAACGTAATTTGCCTTTCATAGGTACCTCTCGCTTATTACTGCCACCTGAAAAGGTTCAGTAATTAATTTGCATCTTGAGGGCTAGATGGACCAAGAACAAAAGGATTGTATTTAAGCTGTGATAAGATATCTAGTTACTTTGTGCACCTGCTGAGAAATAGACGATCTGAAAAGTTAGAAAACTTGATCAAACTGCAGTTTATCCCCAGCTGTAGTGTTACAGCTTGCCTAATAGAACAAACAGAATGCTATGCAGATGTTGGAAGGCATGGATGTCACCAACAATAGCAAGGCTCAGATTGGAGCTCTGACAAAGAAACATTTAAGTGAATATGACAATATCTTCTAAACGATGTAGTTGGTGTTTCTTCTATCCCTCGTTTAGTGCAGTGTGTGCTGCTGTGTGTGGCACTGGTTATCTGTCATTTCATATTGGAAGCTAGCTCAACACTGACCTAACAATAGTGATCACCAGGGTTTACCTGCTAAAATATAATTTTCAGCACATGAATAATCAGACTTATTTTACTCTGTATAGTTAATGCAGTTATTTTTGTTACAGAAATCTAAAGAATGGTGTGCCAACATCAACTCTTCCATCAAATAACCAAAAGGGTGGTCTTGTAATCCGTCCTTTCTCTTCTGCAAAAAGCTTAGAAGAATGGCAGAGAATAGCTGAATATTATGTAGAAGGTCCACACATGGAACTTTTTGGAGAGCAGGTAGTAATATTATTTTTTTTAATCCAACTGTTATATGGTACATAGTAGTCACTTATCAAGTAATTTGAAGAGTAAGTGGAGAGAGTGTGTCCAAAGTGGCCTGAGCAGTGGAGGCCCCTAATTGTTGAAAGTGGACCTAAACCCATCTTGGGCGGCCTTGTAATCTATAAGTCTTCAGGGCTGCCCGATTCTCTCTCTGATTTGGGATGCCCCGCTGTGTGAAACCCCTCCTGAATTCCCATTAAAATCTGCCGATCCAATGGAGCATGTGCGGGCCACACTACGCTTTACCTAAAACCAGTTGCGTGCCCACGCCAGGCTGCGTTTGCCTCTATTCAGCCCTTAGCTGCTTTTTACCCGAAAGGGACAAATTGATCCACATGCACTATAGGACTGGGGAAAGGTGGGTTTTTAGGTGATCTGAGGGGTTTCAAACAGCTGGGCATTCCAAATCACTCAAAATCATGGGATTTACTACACTTTACAATGATTATGCCCACACCAGAACAACTTATTATAGTTGGAGATTGTACCTTTCCTACCATGAGATAAATGCCCCAATAGTCTGCAGTGCTCTCTATTACCGGCTAACTTACAGCGGATGGAAACCTGCACGTCGGGGCCCTGGAATCTAAAAGATGGCCACTAGCCTTGCCACTAGCCTACCCCCGGACTTCCTACACCAGATGCCCCACTTTGTGAAACCCCCCGGGACTCAGGTGATCTTACCTGATCCTGGCTGCACCTCATCACAGTGGCAATTTTGAGAGAGCCAACCAGGGGCATGGCTTCAGCGGTGGAAAACCACGCCAAGGCAACAGCAACAGCTGGCTGGGGGCGGGGGGGGGGGGGGGGGGGCAGGCACTGAGCAGTGGGCCAAATTTCAGGTTTCAATCTACTTAAAACTTTTTGAATCAAGCTTTCTTGCCTGGCTCAGCTACCACCTGGATGGTGTTGATGGATTGTTAGCACCAAAAATCTACATCAGGGGTTCTCAGCAGTTGATACTAGTACCTCTGGTGGTACTATAGATCCTATCAGGTGGTTCTCTACATTGCTGCAGACTTACCTGTACCCCAACCTGATCACCTGCAATCTTAACTTTACGTAAGCTTGATTTGCACTATAAAACTGCCACAATTTCTGTATGATTCATTCACTTTAAATTGTTGTTACCTTTTTGGGTGACTGGCAACGCTCACAAAGCACTCAGGTTTTACTAGATATAATCAGAAAATTGAAAGTGTTACTTGATGAAAAAAATGTTGGGGATACTTGTGCTACAGCATATGCAAAAAAAGGTGCTCTGTTTGTGGTCCCTACTGAGACCTAAGAAGCTGTTGGCGGCCGCCACGTCCGCTATTAGGTTGTTTCTCAGGCCTATTCTGACGAAAGTAAGGGACCCCTTTTTCGTGTTACAGCTCACTATACTAGAGCTGTGGGTGCATCCTGGACTTTTCGGGACCAGACATTGGTGAACCAGGCTGCCACTTGGCCATTTGTCCACACTTTTGTTTCTTTTTATAAAGTGGATGTCCCAGCATCGGCAGATGTGTTTAGAAGAAAGGTGCTTTAAGTGGTGGTTCACTTCCATGCTAGGGCCTGATTTCTCAGCCTTAACTTCTCCAGAATGAATATGGCCATTTGCACAAGTTGTTTTTTTTTGTGTTCAAGTGAGCTGACGAGTTTGTTGGGTGTTCTGTCTCTTATTGGGTACTGCTTTGAACATCCCAATTAACAGTTACTATTAGCTGTTATCAGTTAAAAAAAATAATACAAAAAAATAACTTTCCCCAACCCTGTCCCTTGGTTGAACTTGATGGACATATGTCTTTGTACAACCATACTAACTATGTAATTGTAATGAATCCGGTGTCCCTGTATTTATAATCTGACAGGGAAAATACAATTTTTTGCCCCTTGGCAGTTGGGGTAGAGCCTCTAAATTCACACTGTTAAAGGGCTGGGACTACCACAGTGGCACATCCCTCCCACTTCTGTTGCCCTTACAAGATTCTATGGCAGCACACACACACACTTTTTAACCATTTGCATTAGAAGTGACCTGTTTTACCTTTCTTAGACAATCTCTTAAAGACTGCTGCCAATAACTCATGCCTTTGTGTGTGCAAACTACTTCCAATTTACAGTAAGCTGGAGTAAGCTCCTCCTTTTACTTTCACACCATCAAAACAGACATTATCAATATTGGAATCCCAGTCATATCCCTGATATAATGTCACCTACTGCAACAGCCTTTCTGCCGTCACTCCATCTTCTGCCCCGGTTCTTTCTAAAAAAATGTTTTCTTCTCCGAATTAGCCACAAACATCAGTGGTGTTTACTGTTTGCTATTACAAGTGAAAAGCGCCTTCTTTTTTTGGTTTTAGTATTCTGAATTAGCATCTGGGCCTTAATCAACAACAGAACACTCAGTTATAGTGGCCACAGAACCTTCACTCCATCAACACTTTTGGCCCTTGATTTAACCCTTGTAAAAATGCCAAATATTATTATACAGACTCTAGGCTTATGGACTCTATCACAACACTGAATTTCGGTCTTCTGCCACCAGAGTTTTGGTAACACACATCACTGACTGGCTGAGATTCACCTGCAGTCAATCATGGCTTCCACTGGTCATCTGGATTTTGCTTGTCACAATTCTACCATTATCATTATCAAATATTAAACCTCATTAAATCATAACCTACTTTTACATTACATTTTGACAAAACCAGATTTTCCTAATCATACTCAACATTACAATGTTCAGCCATCCCTGCTGGCACCATAACCAAAGCTCCAGTGTTACAAGCAGAGGCTATCTATTGACCAAGTAATACTGGGTTTTCATGAGCTGATAAATTGACTGTTTGCTCAGTGAGTGAACAGCCATACAAATCTGTGTTCAGGTGGTGAAGATTTGTTGGTTAATCTGTTTCATCATGCTCATATCTAAAACGCCTTTTTGGACGACTTCTCTTTCCACATATTTCCACGGAGCGATTATTGTTTAATTGCATTTCTTATTCCACTCAATGTAAATGGGGCATAATTCAGCTGTGCACATTCTGCAGGCAGCTTCCTTCACTTGACCATCCACTCTTTTAATCCCTCAGTACCCTGGCACAAGGAGAAAGTTGTACTGATGCCACCTAAATAATGATACTTTATTGCAGTGTCCTGCATTTGAGGATCTTCTTTTATTATATGAACATTGCACATTGTGTTCCAGACTTCCTGATTTAGCAGTTGCAAACAATACCAGTTGGATATTTGACAACCAATCCCCACCTACTTGTAGCTGTACTCTCTCTATTATATGAATCATTGGGTGCTGATCCAGGAGGGAGGAGGGAGGTACCAGTAATCATGTCCTGCTCTGCTGAGCTGATTTGGGTACAGGATGAAAACAGTTTCAAAAACAGTCCAAAAACAGTTTCGGACAGTGCCAAATGTAGTCCGACACAATGATGTAACAGTATCACTTTTAGCTATGCTCCTGCAGTCTCGTAGAGCCTCCATTCAGCAAACTTCCTTTCAGGTTGCTCTCTATGAACTGGGGCTTGTTCACATTTTGCCAGTCCAGGATCTGCAACCAGCTTTCACATTCTGCTGCTCTCTTGAAATCCATAAGGTATGCCTTCACATCATCTGTAGGCATCATCATTTGTAGTAAAGTCTGTACTGAAGCCTGCACACACCTCAGGTTCCTTGTATCCATGGCCATCACCTAAGGTTGAAGGGTGCCTTGTGCAAGACTCCTCCAAATATGCTGCAGCACCGCCACTATGCTTCACATGGTGGTGCCACCCAGGCTCCAGTCATCTCTGATGGCTCACTGCGGCAGGGCGGATGAGGGGAACGCAGCTGACAGGGGAAGATGGAAGAGCTCCTGAATTAGAAGCAGAAAAACACCTGCAGCAATGGAATGGGTGCCGGGCAATGACCAGAATATCGCCCTAAAACTTTTTGAAAAATCAGGAATTTAAATCTAAGATAAAAGCTTGCAACAGTGCCACAGCGCCCCCTAGTGGTGGTGGCACACTCCTGGAACACCCCAGAAGCCAGCTCTGCTTGTATCTCAGGAGTTCCTGCTTTCTTTTGCAAAGCAGACACAGCCTCACCAAACAACATTTCTCTAGCATAAGACTTCATCTCATCCTGCCTGCCCTGGGATAGCTGCTGCTGCATCACCATTTGTTTTTGCTGATGGGTGGACTGTCCAAACTCTTTAACAAAGCCCTCAATAGGGTTTCTCTTATATACCAGTAAATATACTGAGCCCTGATACCTGTGAGCTAAAGAGAACATTTATTGGTTTTCTTCTTTCTCAACCACTTAAAGTGGACCAACACCCTTCTTGATCGGCTCGGGAATCTATAAGATTCCCAGGCCGATCCCATCCCTCCCTGTGGGGCATCCAAAATCGGGATGCCCCGCTGTGTGAAACCCCCCAGGAAGCCCCATATACCTTACCTGACTCCCGGTCCAGCGGCGCATGCACGGGCCGCTGCCGCCTTTCATGCTTCTCTCTAGCAGGGCGCATGCCCGCAACGGCCATTTGTGAAGCAAGCTCTGAGCCGCTGTGGTTGGACATCGCTTGGACTCGCATACCACAGCGGCTCCGAGGGCGTTGATTGGACGAGCGGCCGCGCATGAGCCGTGGGAGTGGGGTGAGTTTTTATTGGGCGTGCCCCGCGGAAGTGGACCAAAACCCAGGATAGTGAAAATCCTGGGTGTTGGTCCACTTTAAGAATAGATGAGCCTAGAAATCTATAAGGAGGCTGTTTTTGTTGTAGTATTAGTGTCACCTCATCTTACATGCACGCCTTCTTGGTGTACCGTTTGTGTGTGCCCCTCTTTTGGATGTAGCCTAGGAAACATATGCAAGGAATCTTAGGGAAAAAAAGCAATCCTCCACCAAAAACTTTATAGAGAGGTTGTGCCAAACATCTTTTAAGAACTAGTTTTTCTGTGGATTTGACGCCTCACTGATTGTCAAAATATAGAAAAATTGATATGAACTGCTTTTGCACACTATTGGGTTGATTCAAAGAAACATGTAACAGCTTGGATTTGGCTCACGATCATCCTATTTTTCACGTCCGCTCGTGCGTTCGTATGAACTTGCGAGTGATTCAATAAGCAAATACGTTTCTATCCTAAAATATACGTCCGTTCGTATGGCAGTTCGGGAATCAGACCTATGTCAGTTTCCATCCTGAATTTTCCGTTTCATTTCTCAGGTTGCAACATTGGTTTTGCCCTTTTTCCTTTTTTGTCTGGACGTAAATCCTTCTGATCTTGCGGCTCCGCAATACAAACTTACCTCATTAAAGTGCATTCTAAATATTTGGTCTTTTAATTTTCGTTATTTCATTCATTTTGTAGTAACCAACCATTAATGAATGCATTTGCATAAGTAAATCTTACTTTGTTTAATTTTTAGTTAACTTGCATTTTTTACTTGTGGATTTAATTTTAATATTTTGGCTTCAAATGGTACAACTTTAACTTTTTTGTGTGGTTACCCACACCCTCTACATACAGATTGCTCACAAATATTAAAAAACACCCAGCAACTTCTGCATGTTATGAGCCTAGAAACAGCCAAGATGGCGGCTCAGGTATTATCGGGCAGCCTGCAAACAGAAAGGGCCTTGTGACTGTGTTGCTCTGGATTCTTTGATTTCTGACCTTTCCATGCCCCCAGCTCTGCTGTGTCTGTGCAAAATACAGCAGTAACCCACATCCAGCACTTTATCCCGCTCTCCTCTCCTCAGTAAGTGTGATGCATCTGACCAAAGATGTGCTTAAATAATTAAACAAAGCAAAGGTAAACAACTACACCAATAAATGCAATCTAAAAATATTATTCTAGTACCTCAATTTTAAAATAAATAACAAAGGACATAAGTTTCTTTAATTAACGCAAATATATTGCAAAATAAAGGTTTACATGCAAAGGACTAATTAAGGTCCACATTAAAATGCTTTTATAAGGCATACATGAATCAGGTATGCATTGCCATACAATTTATGGCCTCGGCCATGCTGATACATGCAGTTCATTGGAGCTCAAGACGCGCAGACTCCTCCACATAGCCAAAAAACCTGTTCACGAACAGCAATCCGGCTGCTAAAAGGTGTCGGCTGTGGCTTTCTTTTAAAACGCGTTTAGAGGTTTCTCTGAATCACACCTAAACACATCCAATTAACCTAAGTTTTACGTTTTGATCGTAAGTTTTAGGATTTGATCCTAAGTTTTACGTTTTGATCCTAAAATTTACGAACGAACTGCCGCTGATCGTAAGAGCATATACGCATACGTACGTAGGCTCGTGCGAGTCGGGAATGGCCAAAAAAACAGGAAAAAATGACTAACACCCACCCAAACTTACGATTCTCGATCCGAAATCAATTAACTTTTGCTCTTTGAATCGAGGGGTATATATACCACCTCCCCCATCATAAGCTGAAGTTCATTCTCAAAGCAACTCCCCCACCCTGCCTTATTATCCAGGCACTGAAGCATTACGCCTTATCTCGCCAGGGATCCATTGTCATTCCCCCAGCGATTCCTGCACTGGGCGCAGCCATCTTGTGAAGGTTGCATAGAGCGAAATCACTTGAATAGAGGCAATATAGCTAAAATAAGGCAGAAGAAGCTCACCTGAAGCCTGCCTCCAATGTGTTCTTCTTCCTTAATGGCATATTTATATGGAGTGTATATGATATGATATTAGGTTTGCTATTAAAAATCTTAATCCTTTTAAAATTGTTGCAGCTTGATTTGGTTTGTTGATATCTGGGCATCTGCAGTGGAATTTGGTTGGTTCATTACTGGCCTATTTGCTTTGTGAATGGCCAGTTAGTTGATTATACTTGTTTGTCTTCAGTGACTAAATCTTTCTGTTTTATTACAGGCATATTTAAATCCTGGAACTCTTAAGATGTTCTGGACTTCAGCTCCCCCCAAATTCTCTGCCCCTTTGTCTTTTGTGCAAAACACTTTGTTCTCCAAATATGAGGTAATTATTATATTAAAATGTATTGATGTACAGGATCTATTTGCCCCTACATTTTTTAAATTTTCTAGGATTTTACTATCCCTTAGATTCATCCACCTCCACCAGGTGGACAAATGGACACTGGAAGTCATTATCTCAGTAATTCTTGGGAAACCTGGTACTTTATTAAATATCTGAACTTCCTGAATGGCATACTACACAATTGCATGCTGGAGGGGCTAACCTTGGCAATCGCGTAAACATTTGATTGCCTGTTACTGTCCTTAACCCTTTAAACACCAAGCTTTACGGGCTTGCACCAGCTCCGTAAATTCTATGTGCTTGGCCTTTTCCCCTCTCTTTCTGCTCCACTCACAGGCTTCTGAAATCTAGCTCCCCACTACATGGAGGGACCTTTTATACCGCTGAGTGTGCTGACGTTGGTGCACACTGCCAGTACTAGAGACCCCTCCCTGCGTCAAGAGTAAGCATCAGTAGGCTGGGTGAGGGGCAGGGGACCCCGATCCTCAGCTTCGCTCTTGGCTTCTGACGCTCAATTTTGTCTGTCAGAAACAGCGATGGCCGATGGAAGGAGGTAACTGGGGGGGGGGGGGGGGGGGAGGGAGATAATAACGTACTTTTATTAGTATGTGTGTGTGTGTTTGGATCTTTTACACTTAACCCTTTGTGAACTGGTAAGGCGTCTTTGAGACCTCTAAACCAAAGCGTGTGACTTGGAAAAACTGCCGTCCCATTACCGGCATGTCCAAAGGTCAGGGGGTGCAGAAGAGCCTGGTTCTGTGGGCTATGGTGGCTGGTAGACTTCAGGGCTGGGGTCAGCCGCTTGTCCTCAATGCCTTGGTATTCCAGCCCCCATAGCTTGACCTTGGGCTGGTTTTGCTAGAAAGGGACCCCATGGCTTTTTACTTTTACATTTCTAGGGGTTTAACCCTTTAAAATTAAATACATGTAGGGGCCCCCCTCTCACTGTTTTAAGTTATTTTTTTAAGGGTTTAAAGTGGACCAACACCCAAGATTTTGACTATCTGGGTTTTGGTCCACTTCGGTGGGGCACCCCGATCGGTGTGTGAAACCCCCCAGAAAGCCCCGAAAACTCACCTCACCCCGCTCCCACGTGACCGCTGCAGCCCCCGCCGACGGACAAGCGAGAGGCAGCGCCGGACAAGCAGAGCGCGTCCGCCGCCTCCCGCACGTCCCTCTTGCAGGGAGCGCACCCGCGCCGGCTGTTTGTGAATGGGAGCGTGCCCTGCTAGAGGGACGCGCGGGAGGCGGCGGCGGACGCGCATGCGCCGCTGGAACGTGGAAAAGGTAGGATTGTGGGCTTCCTGGGGGGTTTCACCCCGCGGGACATCCCGATTTCGGATGCCCCGCGGGGAGGGATCTGATCCCCCGATCCCCCCTGGGTGTTGGTCCGCTTTAAGCCTTGATAGTTACCTGAAAGGTGCAAATTACTTTTCTTGTGGCTAGGCACTCCAATTCTCTTTTATAGATCTTTCAGAACATGACCATTCTATGTCCAAATTGTTAAAAAGATTTCAACATTTTATTTGTATTTCATGAATAAAAATGAGCATATTGCTCCTCATAGATAAAAGTGCAATCAATGATAGTACATACTACAATACAGTGTGTCCTATTTACAGAATATATACATATACTCAATGTTTTTGTATTACTTCATATCCATGATTTGTTTTTGTTTCTGTGGTTCGGGCAAACATGTTAATCCCACTCAGGCTTTTTCAATGCCCTGTATATGATTAAAAAAGGTTTTGCATTAAATGGCTATACACTTTTTATATGTAGGTTACTTATGTACAAATATACATCTATACATTGATGGAATTTAATACCTTGGATAGACTTAAAGTGGACCAACACCCAGGATTTTGACTATCCTGGGTTTTGGTCCACTTCGGCGGGGCACCCCGATCGGGGGTGTCCCGCTCTCTGAAACCCCCCAGAAACCCCCAAAAACTCACCTCTCCCCGCTCCCACGTGACCGCGCCGTCCAATCCCTGCCGTCGTCCAAGCGGGTGACAGCGGCGTCCAAGACAGTGCGTACGCCGCCGCCTCCCGCGCGTCACTCTCGGCGTGCCCGCGCCGGCCATTCACAGACGCCCCTCTAGACGTGCGCGCGGGAGGCGGCGGCGGATCAGGTAAGGAGTTTGGGGGTTTCACCCCGCGGGACATCCCGATCTCGGATGTCCCGCGGTGAGTGAGGTGATCGGCCCGGGAATCTTATAGATTCCCGGGCCGATCACCCCTGGGTGTTGGTCCACTTTAAAGTAATTTTCATATATATTCCAATAATTATTCACACAACAGGCATTCCAAGAGGAGACATGATGGTATGCCTGTCTCGCTCCAGTAAATTCTGCCTGGAAAAATTAATTAATATCAGACCCATATGGTATTGTCAGAATGGGTTTTGGGTCATTTTGGACATAAATTATGTTCTATTTTTCTTTATTGCATGGCACGGCCCGCTTCGGTATTCATAACAGTTGGGTTATTCCGCCACAAGGTGGCGCAGTGGTACTGCAGAAAAGCTGTGGCTTGTCCCGTCTCCCTATAAAAACGGGCTTAACTATAGTTCCCCAGTGTTCTCTCTGCAGTGGACTGCTAAGTTAGCAGATGGCACTCTCTCTTGCGCAGGTGAGCGGGGCCCTGCAAGTCTATTTCCATTTGTTTCTGGACCCTCACTGCCTCCCAGCCTTGGCTGACAGATTGAATGAAGGTAGAAGAGCACTAGGGTCAAGTGCTCCTGGAGCGCTGCTCCAAGCCGCAGACCCTGTAGCACAAAGGGTAGCCGGCTATAGGCTTTATGGTGAGCCTAATAGGGATGCAGAGTTTCTGTCCTAGCTTCTGAGGGGGTAAGTAGTTTGGGGACTGTGCCCTCTCTTTTTCCTTTGGGGCCCCCACCCCGCACCCACCCTCTCCCCTCCCTCCCTGACCATGGCTGCTCGCCTCTGCTTCTCTCTCTCTCTCTTCCCCCCCCCCTAACTTGGTTGGGGGGGGGAAAAAGGGGGTGGTGGTGGCGGCGAGTAGTCATATCTGTGGTGTTTTTACATTTTTTGGTGTGTTTTCTGGTGTTTTTAGTTGCCGCGCCGCTTTGTACTGCGTTCCGCGGCGCTATAATCTGAGGTGATTTTGCTTTGTCATGGCACCGGCCGGGTCACGTGAGCACAGTTTTTCGCGCTCTGCGGAGGGTCTCTCCTGGAATCCAAACCCTCTCCCAAGCCCCCTCAGGCATGAGGAGGCGCCCTCACCCATCCGGGTGGGGGGACGGCTTCGGCTCTTTGCTCACGTCTGGAGGCTTCACGTCTCAGACCGGTGGATTCAGGAGGTAGTGTCCTCCGGTTACAAGATAGAGTTTGCAGCCTGCCCCCCCCAAGATTCATCAGATCCCAGATGTCTTTAAACCCCCTGTCCGCTCAGGGATTGCTTCTGGCTGTTCATTGCCTGTTAGAGTCCAGAGTCATTTGTTTGGTGCCTCATCAAGAAAGAGGTCAGGGGTACTATTCCAATCTTTTCACGGTCCCCAAAAAGGACGGCTCTCTGAGGGTCATTCTGGATCTGAAGGGCCTCAACAAATTTGTCAGATTCAAGCATTTTCGCATGGAGACGCTGTACTCTGCTGTCTGTACCCTTCGCCCAGGCGACTTCATGACCACTGTTGGTGCAGTTGGTGGGCCTGATGGTGTCCTTTGCTCAGTTGAGACCACATGAGACCTCACATGAAACCTCTCCAGTTGCACCTCTTGTCAGTTTGGGATCGGGACCCGGTGTCCCTGGATCAGGAATTAGTTCTGTCTCCCCTGGCCAGTCTCTCTCGTGGTGACTGGACTCGAGAAACCTTCTGGGGCGCAGGTCCTTTCTGCCCCCGTGCTGGGAAACGGTCACCACGGATGCCAGTCTGACCGGCTGGGGAGGCTTCTGGAAGTCCCTGAGGGTCCAGGGTTGGTGGGGCCCACAAGAGGCCCATGCTTCCATCAACGTCCTGGACCTGAGAGCGATCAGGTTGTTTTTTTCTCGCCTATCCACTCACCTCCGGGGTCAGGCTGTTCAGATTCGCTCAGACAACCAGACGGCGGTTGCCTACAGCAAGCGAGCCTTCAAGGAAGTGTCCCTGATTCTGTCTTGGACGGAACAGCATGTTCCCTGCATATCAGCGGTCTACATCCCAGGGGTGGAGAACCAGGTGGCGGACTCCCTAAACAGGGGGATGTCTTATCTGGGAGAGTGGTCTCTCAACAACCAGGTGTTTTTCGCCCTCTGTCACTGCTGGGGTCAGCCGGACGTGGACCTGTTTGCGTCCTGTCACAATCACAAACTTCCCAGATTTGTCTCTCTGTCTCAGGATCCTCTGGCCTTCGCCACGGATGCCTTGGCAATACCTTGGACGGAGTTTCAGCTTCTCTATGTGTTCCTTCTGTTTCCTCTCCTGGGCAGGGTCATGCGCAAGATAGCCCAGGAGCGGGTACCAGTACCATACTAGTACTGGTTCGCAGATGTCGTGCGGTTGGCAGTAGACCGGCACGTCTTGCCCAAGGATCCAGATCTTCTCACCCAGGGGCAGCTACGCCATCCCAATTTACAAACTTTGGCTTTAACGGCTTGGCTGCAGAAACCTCCATATTGATGGAAAAGGGGTTGCCTGCTTCTGTTGTTGATACCATGATTCGGGCTAGGAAGAAGTCCTTGTCCTTTATCTATTACAGGGCCTGGCATGCTTACACTGCCTGGTGTGAGTCCAAGTCTCTTCCCTGTCGGGTGTTTTCTATTCCTAGGATTCTGGAATTCTTGCAACATGGTTTGGATCTGGGCCTTCAACTTAGTACCCTAAAAGGCCATGTTTCAGCTCTGGCATTTTTTTCCAAAGATCTTTTGCCAATCACCGTTTGGTTAAAACCTTTATTCAGGTTGTTTCTCACATGCGTCCACCCCATAAGCCTTTGCTACCAGTCTGGGATTTGAATCTGGTGTTGTCTACCCTGCAAGGGCCTCCCTTTCAGCCTATCCGTGGTGCTACCATGTCTATTCTGACCCTTAAGGTAGCCTTTCTGGTGGCTATCACTTCTGTAAGGCGAGTTTCTGAACTAGCGACACTTTCCATCAAACCTCCTTATTTTCAGAGACATCAGGACAAGGTGGTGTTTCGGCTCAAGCCGGACTTCTTGCCAAAGGTTGTGTCTGCCTTTCATCTTAATCAGGACATTGTCTTGCCTTTATTGTGTCCTAATCCTGCTAATTCCAAGGAGCGGACTCTGCATTCCCTAGATGTGGTCAGGGCTCTGAAGTTTTATTTGGTCGCTACTGAGCCTTTCAGGAAGTCTGATGCTCTTTTTGTTCTCACTTCTGGGCCTAGAAAGGGTTTGCCTCCGGCTAAATCCACTATCAGCAAGTGGATCCATCAGGCGGTGGTTCAAGCCTATTCTGCTAAGGGAAAGGAACCTCCCTTTAGGATTACTGCTCATTCTACTCATGCTATTGGTGCCTGTTGGGCTTTTCAGCACCAAGCTTCTGTTGAACAAGTTTGTTTCTAAGTTTTACAAGGTTGATGTTAAGGCCTCAGCGGATGCTGCTTTTGGCCGCAAGGTGCTTCAGGCGGTGACTTGAACTACTGGCCGTTACTCTTTTGGGGATCCCACCCTACTCTGGACACTGCTTTTGGATGTCCCAACTGTTATGAATACCGAAGCGGGCCGTGCCATGCAATAAAGAAAAAAGCAATTCTGTGAGTACTCACCTGTAGAATTGTTTTTGTTCTTGCATGACACGGCCCGCTTCGCTCCACCCTTGTTATTGTTGTTCTTGGTTGCCTCTTTATGGTGATTGTTCCAAGTCAATTGGGTTTTTTTTTACCTTTTTCACATTTTTTACTTATTCTCTCCTGGCTTACTTCTTGTGTACGCTGGGGAACTCTATGGTTAACGCCATTTTTATAGGGAGCCGGGACAAGCCACAGTTTATCTGCAGTACCACTGCGCCACCTTGTGGCGGAATAACCCAACTGTTATGAATACCGAAGCGGGCCTTGCCATGCAAGAACAAAAACAATTCTACAGGTGAGTACTCACATAATTGCTTTATTAGCTTGTATTGGTGTCCACACATGGCGATGGGCCCCCGCCCTCACTCAGTGTATTCAGTATCCCGGGGCTGATGCAGGTATGCGGACCTTTAAGGGATGTGGATCAATTACTAAAATGCATCCGCACAAAACTAACACTAAGTGAATGAAAAATGTGTTATTACCTTGATGCCTTCGCTGCAGCCGTAGCAAGAGGGATTGCAGACCCCTATCCCTGAATCAGAGTGCTTGTCTTCCCCTATGTATGTCCGTGCTGGATCATATGTGCTGCATAGGTCCTGCAGTAATTGTCCTTCCAGATGCTCGTGTCAGCGGGGATTAGGAAACATATGTAAGGCAGGGCAAATCACTGTTGCCACGCCAGTGAGGCCCTTTTAATGCTCTCCACTGTTTGGTGCGCAAATGATGTCATCTCCGGCTTCCGCCGGAAATGAGGTCGCGCGTCACTGGTCCGATGTCCGGCTGAAGCAGCGCCATTTTATTGGAGTCCGCAAATGCGGACGCTGACTCCATTACATGGTAGATCGGCGCTATTTTATGGGTGCCTTTTGGGTACTCCCAATGGAGCACTGGCTGGGTGTCAGGTGCCATTTTACTGGAGTCCACATGTGTGGACACTGGCTACATATCAGATGTGAAACAGCGCCATTTTTTTGAAGCCCACTAATGCGGATACTGACTATGTATTGAATGCCCTTTGTAAAAAGAACCTTTCGTTGCCATGGTGCTATCAAACACATTTCGCTGGCTACGTATCTGATATGAGACAGCGTCATTTTTTTAAGGTGGATATTGGCTGTATATCAAATGCCCTTTATACAGGGAGCCTTTCATTGTGCAGTTAGTTTTGAAAATCTCATAAAATACTCTTTTGAGTTTGGAGTGCCTTCTGGGCAGGAATATGTGTTTACCGATACATATGTGGTACCGTTGTAAAAGAAAGGAAGGGGGCTTTTTAAGCAATATGGTTTACTTGAAAAATTTACATTTTTTATTTTTAAAAAATGCAAAAAAAGATGCTCAACACCAAAGTTCTGAATTGTTGGAACTGTCTTAGGTTCTTATGGTCTTTAATAGCAAGCAGAAGGGAAAGAGTTCACTGAAAGAGTTCACTAAAGCTGGCTTAACAAATGCTGCGTGATAAATGTGCTTGTATATGCAGTACCAATAAAGTCCACAAGATGTCATCCCATGGGAAGAAAATCATTTTGGTTGAATTCATAGCGGAAGAAAATCTTATAACCACTGTCATTGTATTTCAAATTACAGTAAGCGATAAACAAAATCATGTAAATCTAAATCAGAATAAAAAACCTGTACCAGGCAGTGGTGCTAGTGCATAAATGTCTAGCCTGCATTACCTTTGACTGTGCAAAGTGTAAATTAGAGTAAAATCACAATCCAAAGGTTTTATTCCCAACTATGTATACTCATAGAAGAAACTGGTGTTGGTGGTGCTGTGTAAGTAAAGTGGATCTACACCCTGAAATTGTGTAAAGTGTCTGACTACAATTACAGTTTGAGATCCTCTGCAATTTTTAGGTTAAATAGGCCTTCTCAAAAGTAAATAAATAACAGCAGTTAGGTTATTCTAACATATTTAAAATGAGCCCCTCAGAATTAAAGTGATCTAAAAGTCACATAAGACTTGCTAGTGGATTGCTAGTGTAGCCAGCATTGAATGCAAGGGGACATCAAATAATTGGGCAGGTGGGGTCAGGCACAAAGTGGGGGAAGCTGTTCTGTGCAGCAGGTCCAAGATGGCTGCACCCAGCACTGGCACCACTGGCAGTCAGCACTGGATCCCAGCGAGGTAAGGTTTTTTCTTTTTTGTGACCTCTCCAGGTCTGCCTTATTTGCCAGAGGAGGTTGGCGGGGTGGGGGTTACACTTAGACTGGACATCCACTTTGAGCATGGTGGCAAGTGCTTTGAAAGTATTAAGATTGTGGTAGTGGGTTGCTTAAACTAGATAATGGGGGTCATCTGAAAGGGTAAGTTTTGAGGTTTGGATGGTAGGAGAGTGACGAGTTGTATGAGGTGAGACATTCCAGAAGAATGCAGCGGCGCATGTGAAATCCTGAAGATGAGAATGAGAGGAGCTGATCAGGGGTGAGGACAAAGTGCAAACTGAGGACAGTGTAGGATGCTAGGCTGGTGTACTTGGTAGCGGATTCTGTGGATTTTGACTATCCTGGTGATTGGTCCCTGCCCCAGGGGCATCTGATGTAGGATGCCCCCTGTGTGAAACCCCCCCGCTCGCCGACTTTCATACACCTTTCAGCCATTCCCATTCGCGGGCTCTCGTCCAATCAGCATTTTATGCGGGGCGTTGAAATTTGTGCCGGCATAGGTGCGCTGGTCGCCACATCCCTGGCTCCCCTCACTGAATAGCTGGATGTGGGGAGTCTGCACAGCTACATGTCAGTCGCCGGCGAAGACAGCGTTGCAGGAGCTTCTGGAATCAGGTGAGATTACCGCTGAGGGGTTTCACAGAGCAGGGCATCTGGTATAGGATACCCTGGGGGCAGGCTAGTGGCTGGCCCTGGAATCTTTTAGATTCCAGGCTGGCCGGAGGGGATGATTGCTCCACCTTAACTGAATAGCCATGCACTGAATTTGAGCCTTTTCAACTCAGCACTCAACAAAGTACTGAAAAAAATTTCTTATAATTGTTGTAAACAGTCTCCACCAATCAGATGATTTGGTTCTTTTTTATTAGAGTAAAAATATTTTTTTGTACTATTAAATGTCAGGTTGAATGTTTCTCCAGACTCTGTACACAAGCATTCAGTTGAAGGTTGAAGAGGCGGTCACAATCTAATTACATTACATTCCTCGTCTTCAGTAATGTTATTATACATTTGCATCCATTTTAATTCTCTTTCCTTATATCTGGTGTATGAAAAGGGTTGAACTGGTTTATCTTAGGGGAATATCGTTCTGGCAGCCAAACCTTCATCTATATTAACTGAAGGGATTCTAAATTGACTTTACCCCTCCCCCTCTGATAAGCCTCAGAGGCGTTTTCCCCATCAAGAGAAGTGACGTAAGGTAAGTATTCCTGTAGGTTTAGACTCACAGGCAGCAGGAGAGGGTGAGTAAGGTTAGTCTGGGATTTGCTTGGACCAGGACTCTCCAGGGAGGGTTTAGTTCTGCTTTAAAGCAGATGCTTAGCCTTCCTGACAAATCTGTGGCAAGGAGGGTGTTGTGATACAGTAACTGTAAGCCACCTCTTCCCGTGGTTTGCTGCTCCAGCTGATGGGGGATCAAGAAATTGCTGCACACCGCAGCATCACAAACACTGCATGTGAGTGCAGTCATCACCCTGTATGCAAAATGGATCAGTGCAAGGAAATGTAAAAATGGCTTCCCAGGCAATATAAACCAAAGAAAATAATACACCCAACCCTCTCACCTGTCTCCCTAAAGTCACTTATCTGTTTGGCACCAGGTGTCCATTCCCGCGGCATGAGCCTCTCTGTATAGCACTGCTACTGAATGACTGCTTGGTCAGCAAGTGCAGAAGTGACGTTGTGGCTGCACATTGATTGGCTGAATATGCAGTCATTCATGCTCAGTGCAGCAGCTTCACCAATCTAAGTAGAAGAGAGACTCAAAGTGACCCACTTTTGCCATGGGATCATGCAGCCCACGTTGCAGCTAATATTGTGTTGGTATTTATTAATTGTATTATTTTTGTGGGGTGTTGGGGGTTACAAATTGCAACAATAAATCAATGTCCCCAGCCCGGCAATAAACTGGTGCCCCCACCCCCAACAATAAATCAATTTACCCACCAAGCAGTAAAGCTGTGCCCCCACCTAGGCAATAAATCTGTGCTCTCACCTAGGCAATAAATCAGAGATCCCACCCTGCCAATGAATTTGTGCCCCACACACGCATAGCATTACATTCACTTCTCTAATTTACCAACCAGCTGCTTGGCTGGGAAAGTGATCATCTTCCTAAAGCCTGGTGCTGGCATTCTCTTAATTTGGCCTCAGGGTCTTGGTCATTTATTTTTCCTGCCCTGCAGGATTTATAGCACTGTCCTTGCTGAAAGAAAATGGCATCCCAGGGCTGGGGCTAAAAATGTCTTCGCTTTACTTTTCGCATACCATGGTCCAAAGCCACCAATTCAGGCCCTGCTGCCACAAATCCTGCTATCCTCCAGGTCTGGCCGCAATGAGCCCAGCAGCCACTGATACAGGCCCCCCTACCAAAGATACTGCTCCACAGGGATAGATATGGGCCCCACTGCCACCAACAGGGCTCCCACTGACACGGGCTCACCTTTACCAGCTACAGCACCTCTGCTTGGGGTCCTTTGAAGGATTCCTTGGGTTCCCAAGTTTCTTCAGTTTCTCACGAATATTTTTCCAATGTACTTCTGCCTCTACCGACTTTGTTGTATAACCTTTTTGCTTACACAAAAAGTATATTGGTAGATAAAATGCCAATTCTTTTAGCAAGGTACATTGCCTTGCATTGCTGTGCATCATCATGTGGTTGCATATTTTAATAGCACAATTTATAATTACAATACTCTGTTTCAGAGTTGCGTGGATGAGCAAGAACAACCTAATGAATTCTTAATGATGGAAGCTGAAAGTAGATTATCAGAGGAAGATAATGTGGATCTAAAAGATCAAGCACAGCTGGTAACTTCACGATATTTAAACTTTTGATATTAGGAATAGAAATTAGGGGGTGCGATGACACCAGGGCTGTTTCAGTCTTTAGTTGTCTAACTGCATCCAACTGAGTTAAAAGACAGAAAAAAGTTTACTGTATGAGCCTTGGAAGGGCCCCATTTATTGTTCACACCATGGCCTTGTCACATTTAGTTACACCACTGTACTTAACTATGCTTTCTCCGTAGTTGCAAATGAAGCCATACAGAAATATTAGATTGGTAAATTAATTCTTTATTTTGCCTTCCACTGCGTTGAAGCATGTTTTCACTTTTTTTCTTCTTCTGTTTTGTTGACGGGTGTTGGGCTATTTGGTTTTTTTGGGTAAAATATATCTGGAGCAACAAGCAGGAAGTAACTGTGTCATACAAAATATGTGTATTGCTTAAAGAGCTGGTGGGGGGGGGGGAGCTCATCAAAGCCCAAGAACTAAAACCTCCAGCCTAAAGAACTTAGAGGAGGTAAAACATACATTTGACATGAGGATTTGTTTGATAGTTTTCCCCAGTAATCTCCCAGGACAACAGCTATGAGAGATGACCTGCCCTCCAGTTGCAACAAACACTGGATCATCGTCAAACACTGTTTCAGTTATTCTCAGTATAGTGTTTCCTGCCATCCGGCAGTACGGATCATTCCCCCGAATGATTCTAGTCCTCCTTGTTTTATATATTTTAGACAGACAGTACCTGCAATCCTCAGGTGTGCAGATTACTGTGTTTTTTTCCTCAGGACCCCAGCCTTCCGATCTTCCAATCATAATAACCACCGATGCCAGCAGTTATGGTTGTGGAGCCCAGTGCGACTAACATTGTGTTCAGAGGTTTTGGGAACCAGAAATGTGTCTTATACATCAAGCGAACCTTTTGTTTCAATGGGCAGAGAGAAATCTTCTATTCCATCTCAGCTGTTCATAGTAAGGGAGAGCTGAACCTCCAGACGTTCTGAGCAGAGCAGGAATAGTGCCAATAGAGTGGAGATTGAACAACAACTTATTTATTAATATCTGTGCCTTAAGAGGCACTCTGGAAATGGAAATAGATATTTTTTGCCACCAGTCAGAATTAAAAAACAAGTCTATTTTTATTCTCTGAGCAGGAACTCGACAGCATAGGGGATAGAAGCATTTGCTCACCTATGGGACTTGTGACTTTCCTCCTTTCCGGCCTGATTTCCGGAATATTCAGGAAGTTATTACAGAAGAGAAGACCTCTTCTCCTGGTAGCACCTTAATTTTCAAGTCTGAAAGACTTGTCAATTCAGGAACTAGGTCGTTGGTGATCTTACCTGATCCTGATGGGCTCGCTGACTAGATTACAGCACACTCTACAAGAGCTACAGCTGTGTCTTGGCCAGAAAAGGCAGGGGAGGGCAACAAATTTGCTAAGCAGCAACATGGTCTTCTGCAAATGCATTTGTAAAGCATTTTCGTCTAGACTTATCTAGTCAAGATTTCGTCTTTGGCAGAAAAGTTCTGCAAGTGGTGATCCCTCTCTAATAGTAAGTGATCTTGGGTATATCTCTTGTATGTGCTGTCCTGGGCGATGACTGGGGAAAATCAGAGTTATTTCTTACCTGTTACCTTGATCATAGAGCTCTGCTGAGTTTCTTGTTTTGAGTCTGATCCTAAAATTTTCTGGCCCACTGAAACAGGAAGTTCTTTTATGGGGTGGACCAGTGTTTCCTGCATCTGGAGTACGGGGTCATCCCTTGTAGATGTTGTCCTGGGGGATTCCTGGAAAAATAACTCCAGATAGAAAGATACAGAAACTTACCCAGGCACATTCATACGTGCTTTTTTGTTAACTGTCCTAGTTTAAAACCTCGGTGGAGCGCTACCAAGCTAGTCAAGTCAGTCAACTTCATTATTTATTGTGTGGCTGCCAATGTGACTGCCGGTAACCAATTGGGTTTGCCAAGTCGGCATGCATATCAAATCTGAATAGTGCTGTTGGTCACATGATTGGCTGCCAAACATGTGAATGAACTGTCTGCTTATTAATACTGTTTCTCAAGTTAACCATTGTGACTATATATATATATATATATATATATATATATCATTTTCAGCAGTTTTTAACTATTTTTAATTGTCAAGTCAGCCAGTGCTTACTATTTTCTTGTTCATCGTATTGGCCGATAATCATGTGATTGCCAGTGACCAATAGTTTTTGCTGAGTGGGTTGGAACATCAGACCTGAATGGTTGCTGGCTGTCACTTGAAACACAGAAACCATTTTTCATACACTAAGCCATTGATTGTCCCATATTCAGCTACATATTCTTGTCCACAACTCCTTTAATGTTAGTAGGAAGAGACGGGGAGGCCGATTCATTAATAGCACCAGGTAGCGACAGATGAGCGCCAGTAGCGTGATTTTCTCAGCGCCAGCTAGTATTCGCTGTGCTTGGCCGGGGTTTGCTTGTTGACAGCGACTCAGTCGGTGTGCGGTAATGTTGAATACGGGCTGGGGGGTCGCTGTTTCACAGGTTCAGCGTTGTATGGGTGCGCCTGACAACGAATGGCCAGAGCGAACGGCTTGCTGCAGATTCATTAACAAATCACGCTCCGAATTTTTTCGCGCTGTGAATTCCTTGTTTAAACCCCAGAGCGCTGGCGGCGATGGATTTAAAATAGTTTTTAACCCCCAAACAACCATATTTTTTGATTGTAAAATTATACAAGTTTTTATAAACATTTTGTAATATGAATACATTAATATCAGACCTGTAATATCAATTCTGCACAAAATCATTTTTTTTTTTTTTTTACCTTTAAAAAAAAACCTAACATTGCAGAAGTGGTCACAGAATTTTTGACATAAAAAAAAAAAAAACATTAATAGCAATTAATTATGATTAATTAAAGATTGCTCCATTGAAATGCATTGGACATCGCCAGGGAGCGACAGGTCAGACCTGGCGCTGTGATGGGATTAGCAGCGGCGCTGTTCGTTGCAGTCGGCTACATGATGAATCCCGCGGTAGCTGTCGCTCTCGCCAGCGCTAGCCTCATTTAGCTTGATAAATGCGTCATTGTGGCCGACGCCGGGCGTACTTGAGTCGGTAGCCGCCGTTAGCTGGCGGGACCTGGCGCTCGTCAGACACTACCTGGCGCTATCGCTTGATGAATAAGGGCATAATATGATAATGGTTGCCTAGAAATGCCTTTTTTTATTATACATAGTCCTAATGCAGACAAAACAAGTACTGATTATAGAAATTCAATAAAAGACCATTCACATTTATTTTGTATGTCTTTACTGTTAAATCTATGTGAATAAAATAATAATTCTCAGGTCATATGTATATTTCAGTGAATCAGTCAAACTATTACTATAGTATTATATTATATTAACGTTTAGTAATCATTGCATTTTCATTTACCTTATTCTCCTTTAATAGGTTCGAGTTTTATCCCGAAGGCATACTTCTTTGCAAGATATTAGTTTTTCATCTTCATCAGCTCCAGTGTTTAAGGTAATTTAAATAAATAGTTTAGAGAGGTTCTTCACACTGGCATAAGTCATAGGGCATGGTTTAGTGCCCTTCACTGAAAATTTAGGTGCAAAAGAAGAAACTCACAAACGATTTAAGGCACACTTCCGAGGTGAAGAAATTCGCATCACACTGTTCATTGATAAATGCCATGCTGCTATTGCCGGCATGATTTTTATCAATGAAAAAAGTTATCCAGCAATAGACTGTTTTTTAAAGTGTGGCTTCCCCTCACCACAAGCCAACTAGTTTGGGCACCAGACGTAAGGGCTAGTAACCCAGGGCTCAGAGGCTGCAGCAACTGGCCCTTGGCACCTCATGTTTACCAGCCCTTATGTCATTCGGTACAGCTGTGCGGCTCTGACCATGGCACCCCTGGAAGAACCCCATGACCATACAGATGGCTACCGGGCTCTTACGCACCTCCTGTGTCCCAAATGGGGGGGTCGTATTCGGGCTGGGTAGCGGCATGTCAACCGCTGATGCTGGTAGGTGACATGCCATCCTCTACCAGGTGAACTGGTATAGGGGTCCCCTGGACCCCTTACCAGTTCACCCTAATTAACTATAAATAAATACACCACACCAAAATCTTTTAAATTTTACTATTTACTGGTCGCTGTCTTATTGCTGGCACATGCAAGGTTCTCCTCCGGTTCGCCCGGGTTGTTTGTGTCCTGCGCCCTTTCTGCACTGATATTTGGGGCTCTTCTGTGCCCCCCTGCCGTCTTTGTTGAATTAGGGATGCAGGTGAATGTGAGGGATGTGGCTTCTCATATTGAGAGGGATCTCTCTGGGGTCTCCCCATGTGACTACATATGTCACAGAAAAGAAGGGACATGGAGGAGGGTTACCCCCTCCTGTGACCTGTAAGTTATGTGGGTCAGATCCGCCTCTCACTAAAAGGGGCCGCTCACCGCCACTTTGTAAGCATTACCCGGCCTGGGGTCGGGATGAAAGGAGGGGAACCCCCTTCCCATCGGCATAGTTCTTAGTAATGCAGTGTGGGACACTGGACTAGGAAAGGTAAGTATAAATTAATTAAGAATATTAAACATTTTATATTCTGTTTTTATTTTCACTTTTTTACTGTTGAACTGGTAAGGGGACCCATGGACCCCTATACCAGTTTAAGTACCATTACCTGCTCCACCAATGGGCATAGTGAAGCAGATGAGCTGACAGCCCATAGAATAATCCTTTTTATTTAAAATTATGTTGCGGAATATTTTTTGAAACTTAGCCCCGTCCCTACATTTTTCAAATATTGCAAACAATGTGTGCCCCTCCACCTCTAAGGCTTAACAACACAGCAAACCAAGAATTGGGGCTTTTAGTTCCATGGCT
This sequence comes from Gastrophryne carolinensis, assembly GCA_027917425.1. Classification (NCBI taxonomy): domain Eukaryota; kingdom Metazoa; phylum Chordata; class Amphibia; order Anura; family Microhylidae; genus Gastrophryne; species Gastrophryne carolinensis. Next base: position 90,557,787 of record CM051244.1, on the reverse strand, counting down.
TAAGAGGCGAACTGCCGGCCCTGGCCCTGATCATCACCAGCTCTTAATCCCTATAGCACAGGTCTGGTGCCTAGCACCGTCCCTCAGGCTAATTTGCGCCACCATGCCCATTGGTGGTGCATTTAATGGTACTAGGTATAGAGAAAATATACAAAAAAAAAAACTGCACAGGTAATATTCCTAATTAACTTGTCCCGCACTGTATCACTATGAATGATGCTGGCAGGATGTCTGTTGATGCTTTGCTGATATTTGTAATGGAATGGAAAGCAGATTCCCCTCCTTTTATCCTGGCCCCAGGCCAGGGAATGCTTACAAAGGTGCAGGGAGCGGCCTTTGATAATGAGAAGCGGGGCCCTTTCGGGGATCTCCCCCACATGACTTACACGTCAGAGGACGGGAGGGACATGTAGGGGGCATCCTGGGGTGACCCCCCCTTCATGCCCCTCTCCTCCTGTAACGTATGTAGTCATGTGGGGGAGATACCAGAGAGGAGGTTCCGCCTCTAAGTATAAAAGGCTGCATCCCCCACCCCATACACAGTCCAGGAGGAAAGAAGGGGGGCATGCGTCCTCCTGTTCAGTGACTAGTGGCGTCAGTGGGCATCAGCAGCCCCAAAGGTAGACTCAACACGGAACACAGGGGACCGGTGGACTGGATGAGGACAGCGCGTGGCATGGGATAGAAGCAAGAAGACTTTGGCTGGTGAGTAGTCAGATTTAGATTAATGAAATATTTTGGTGTGCTGTGTTTACTTGGGGTGAACTAATAAGGGGTCCAAGGGATCTGTGTACCAGTTCACCCCGGTAGGGGGCCAGCATGTCACCTGCCGGCAGCAGTGGGTGACATGCCGCCTGATTACCCGCACCCCCATTTGGGACACTGGGGGGTGCGCAAGAGCGGGCCATGTATGGGCCCAGGTTTCTTCCAGGGGAGCCCCAAACCCATACCAAAGGGCAAAATTGTTGGTAAACATGCAGGGCCAAGGGACGGCTGACGCAGCCTCTGAGGCCTAAGTTACCAGCCATTATGCACGATGCCCTTTTTTAAAATTACAAACTTTAGTAAAAAACAAAAAAAACAATTGCCATGGTCATTTTCAATAATAAAAATCATGCTGGCGATAGCGGCATGGCTTTTCTGCCTGGTCTCGCCAAAAAGTCCTGTAAAAAAAAAACTTCCTGAAAAAAATGATCTGCTGAATCATGAGAGAGGAGAAACATGGCTAGTTATTCCCAGTATGTCACACACCCCACTTCCGAATATTCATGACACTTGGGTAACTGTCCTGTAGAGGGCGATCTTGCAGAGATGACATGAAAAAAAGGAACCCCTCATGGTCCATAAATCCATAAATACCTGGGACCTCCCACCATTCCCCAGTCTTTCATCTCTGCAGTCGGCGAAGCAAGTCAGAAGATGGCTGTCTCCTCCTTGCAGGTAGCCGGGGTAACCCCCCGGCCGTTTGTTTCTATTACTGCCTGAACCTTTTTTATTTAAACTATAGCAGTATGCCTCCCAGCCTAGGCTGAAGGTCCAGGCAATGGTAGGCTGCACCTTGTGGTGTATATGGGAGCTTGCTCCCCCGTGAGACCCCATACAAAGTGGTAGGCGGTGTCCGGGTTGGTGTTCCCGGCTTGGGATGCCCCGTCCCTCTTGCCCTTTCACCTATTGGTGTGGGTTTCCCCCCCTACCGTGTCCCTCTGTGCCCCTTGGGGGGGGGGGCTTTTCTCCCGTGGGTTGTTTTGCTTTATTTGGGGGAAAAGGTGTGTGTATGGTGTGTGTGTATGTGTGTGTTTTTGCGGCCGTTATTTGCTGGGCCGGTTTAACTTTTACTACAGGTGCAGTTAAGGAGGGGGCGGGCCGGGCGCTCGGCGTGCTCGTTGCGAACGCCCACCCCCCCATCCCCCCCCCGAGGACGGCTTCTCTGATGCGCTCTGCTGGCTGTGTGAGGGAGGGGGCAGGGCCGGAGCCAGGCGCGGCCGCGTTGTGCGCTGGCCCGCCTCTTCTTCCTCACTGCTCTCGCTGCTCTGCTGCTCGCCCTCTCATTTCCTCGCTGCTGTGAGGGTTGACGGTCGCCGCTTTGCTACTGTGAGTAGATTTTATTTATTTCCCCATTTTATCTGTCATATATGGTGGGTGATGTGCATGTTGACATGTGACACTTATGTCTGTTCTCATGTCTTTCAGGTGGGACCCCTTCTTTTGATGTTTAAAAAGGGGGTTCTCCCGGTCCTAGGGTCCCTTAGAGATTAATTTAGGGTTCCCAAAAAATTAAAAAAAAAAAAAATCCTCCCACTTGGGACTTGAAGGGGTATCCTAATAGCGTAAATCCATCTGGTCATTGCGACTACATTAAAATTACCATATGGAGGTTTCTCAGGATACAGGGCTTGGGCTCCCCTCGGGGCAACCCCGGCAGTGTGTGGGTTGTGGGGCATCCCTTGCGGGGGATAATGTACTTGTTTGCATACCTTGTGCTCAGCGGGCCATAACGCAGCAGTTGGGGGCCCATCTGGCTCCGGGGTCCTGGCCTCATCTCCTTCCCCACCCTGCCTTATCCGTACCCCTAGTGATGTTGTAACAGGTGGGGAGTCACAATCTGATGTGTGTGCCAGACTGGCTAATATTGAGAAATTTATTTCTGGCTCTGTTGCCAGAAAGGCCTCGGCTAAGCAAAAGCATTTGTCTCCAGCCGCGCCGGCTTTTGAGTTTGATGATTATGATTTTCTTGACTGGTCTGATTATTCCCCGCTAGAAGAGGGGGAATTATTTGAGGATTCTGAGGGTTCTGACAATCAGCAGTTTGTTGGTGCTGATACTGAGCAAGGGCAGGGGGATGCTGTGGATACCCTGAAGGTCTTGGCTCACCTTTTTGAGGTTCTGGCAATTTCTCCTCCTGAGGAGGCTGCTCCTCAAAAAGGGGAATTCTTTGGGACTTCTAAGCCGCGCCTGGAGTTCCCAAATCAAAAGTATTTTGATGGCATTATTCTTAAGGAATGGGAGAAGCCTACTCGGCTTCCAGGTATTCCTCAAGGTTGAGATAAAAAGTATCCCTTTCCAGTGGACATGGTAAAACGATGGTCGTCCCCTCCCGAGGTGGATGCCCCGGTGCTCGGGTTATCCAATACTTCTATTTTTCATTCTCCTGACTCCACCACTCTCAAAGATGGTGAGGATAAACGCATTGATCAGATGGTTTGCCACGCTTTTGCTAGTGTCTGTTCAGCCTTGCGGCCTGTTTGTACTTCGCCGCTTATGGCAGTGGTTACCAGGTCTGTGGTTAGAGACCTGTTGAGTACCTCCAGGCTTGACCCGGCTAGTGATGAGTTCACTGCCCTTAAGCTGTGTGAATTATTCATGTCCTTTGTGCTTGCCGCCTTGGATGACACCATGGTCATGTGTGGTAGAACCTCGGCCTTGCTTGTAGCTATTCGGCGGTCGGTGTGGTTGCGCCAGTGGGCGGCTGATTTTGTGACCAAAAAGTCGCTTACAGCACTGCGGCTCTTTGGAGAAAGATTAGATTCTGCCACGAAAGAAGGGAGGTTACCTCAGCGTAAGAGGCAATGTCTTCCCTTTCGGGGGGCGGCCTCCTTTAACCCTTCCTTTCATGGTGCCAGAACTGGCAGAGTTTTAGCCTTCTCTACCCTCAGAGGGGATTCCTGGAGTAGAGGCAGAGGTCGTGCCCGTCCAGGTCACAATTGGAGTTCCAAACCCAAGCCCTCTGCTAAGCCAGCTCAGCAATGAGGGGGCGCCCTCACCCTTGGCTCCGTTCGACCCATTTTGGATCTGAAGCTCCTCAATCGGTTTATCCGCTTCAGGAAGTTTTGCATGGAAACCTTGCGTTCAGCCGTCGATTCTCTTCAGGGGGACTTCATGACGTCCATAGACATCAAGGATGCGTATCTGCATGTACCTATCTTCCTGGCTCAGGTTTGTGGTGGAAGATCAGCATTTTCAGTATGCGGCCCTTCCATTCAGGCTTACCTCGGCTCGGAGGGTGTTCACCAAGGTATTGGCGGGGGTGATGGCCCTCCTCAGGGTCCAGGGCATTCGCATTGTACCATACCTGGATGACCTTCTCATTTTTGCTTCCTCTCTCAGCCAAGCGGAGCTAGACACCAGAGTGGTGGTATCCACGCTGGAGAGGTTCGGCTGGGTGATCAACTATCCCAAGTCCTCCCTCTCCCCGTTCAGGGAGGTTTCGTTTCTGGGCATGACTCTGGATGCCTTTCAGGCTAGGGTGTTCCTTCCTCAGCCCAAGATTCTTCTGATCCAAGATTTGATCCAAGATTTGATTCGGCTTCTGCTTTCCAGTCCTCGCCCGTCAGTCCCTTTTGCCCAGTTTCACATGAGGACGCTTCAGCTCCATCTTCTAGTGACTTGGGACAAGTGTCTGCTGTCATTGGATCAGTCTTGTCTGCTGTCTCCCCGGGCTCAGCAGTCCCTTCAGTGGTGGCTAGTGTCAAGCAATCTGTTGAAGGGCAGATCCTTCCTGACCCCTTGTTTGGAAACGGTCACCACGGACGCCAGCCTGTCGGGCTGGGGGGGCTTCTGGAGGGAACATCAGTTCCAAGGGTTATGGGGGCCTCAGGAGGCTCATACCCCCATCAACGTTTTGGAGCTGCGGACCATTTGGTTGGTTTTGTCTCGCTTGACTCTTCTCTTGCAGGGATTGCCAGTTCAAGTCCGATCGGACAATTGGATGGCGGTCGCTTACATCAATCACCAAGGAGGGACTCGCAGCAGGAGTGCCCTCAGGGAGATATCTCTGATCCTTGTTTGGGCAGAGAACAATGTCCCATGCATCTCAGCCATTTACATCCCGGGAGTGGAGAACACGAAGGTGGACTCCCTGAGCAGGAGATCCTCTCGCCGAGGAGAATGGTCTCTCAGTTCCAAGGTATTCCAGTCCCTTTGTCACAAGTGGGGGACTCCGGAGGTGGATCTCTTTGCCTCACGTCACAATCACAAGCTTCCTGCCTTTGTGTCTCTGTCTCAGGATCCTCTGGCCCTGGCAGTGGATGCCATGTCCCTGGCTTGGAGGGAACTGGGGTTTCTGTACCTGTTCCCCCCCTTCTCCATGGTGGGCAAGGTGGTGTGCAAGCTAACTCTAGAAGGGGCTCCAAGGTGGCCAAGACGAGTGTGGTTCGCAGACGTCGTGCGGCTGGCAGTAGATCAGTTTTATCTGCCTCTTCTTCCGGATCTTATCACCCAGGGTCAGCTACGCTACCCCAATTTACCAACGCTGGCTTTGATGGCGTGGCTGCTGAAACCTCCATTTTAAAGGAGGAAGGTCTTTCTGATGCGGTGGTTCAGACTCTTGTTAGAGCTAGGAAGAGATCTTCCTCTAACGTCTACTATAGGACTTGGGGGTCTTATATTAACTGGTGCGAGGCTAGGGCCTTGCCTTGTAGGGTGTTTTTCTATTCCCAGAATTCTGGAGTTTCTTCAACATGGTCTGGACTCGGGGTTCCAGCTTAGTACTTTGAAAGGGCAGGTTTCTGCCCTGGCAGTTTTCTTTCAAAGGTCTTTTGCCCTTCATCCCCTGGTTAAGACATTTTTCCAGGGGGTTACTCATGTGCAGCCTCCTAGAAAGCCCTTGCTGCCGGTTTGGGATTTAAACTTGGTTCTGTCGGCTCTCCAGGGGCCTCCTTTTGAGCCGGTGCATGATATTGCTCTTTCTCTACTCACTCAGAAAGTTGCCTTTTTGGTGGCTATTACCTCTGTTCGGCGTGTCTCTGAGTTGGCGGCCTTGTCTATTCAGGCTCCTTACTTTGAGAGGCACCTGGACAAGGTATTTTTCCGCTTTAAGCCGGATTTCCTTCCTAAGGTGGTTTTGGCCTTTCACCTCAATCAGGATGTAGTTCTCCCTTCCTTGTGTCCTAAGCCTAGTAATGACAAGGAGAGGACCTTACATTCTTTGCATGTGGTTCGATGTGTGAAATATTATTTGGTGGATACTTCTCCTTTTCGTAAGACGGACGCTTTTTTCGTGGTGCCCTCCGGGCCCAGGAAAGGTCTGGCGCCCGCCAAGTCTTCCATTAGTAAATGGATTCAACAGGCCATTGTTGGGGCTTATTCTGCAAAGGGGAAGGTTCCCCCTTTTCGTGTTACTGCTCATTCTACTCGTGCTGTTGGAGCACCTTGGGCTTTTCAGCATCAGGCTTCTGTTGAACAAGTTTGCAAGGCTGCTACTTGGCCTTCTGTTCATACATTTTCTAAGTTTTATAAGGATGATGTGCGGGCCTCAGCGGATGCTGTTTTTGGCCGCAAAGTTCTGCAAGCTGCAGTAGTTTAAGTTTGCATTATTGCATTTTTGGGATCCCCACCCATTATGGGCACTGCTATTGGATGTCCCAAGTGTCATGAATATTCGGAAGCGGGGTGTGTGACATACTGGGAATAATACCATTTTGTGATTACTCACCTGTAAAATGGTTATTACAAGTATGTCACACACCCTGCTTCATCCCGCCCTTTTTTGGTTTTCTGGGATCCTTTATATGGTGAACCTTTTTCTTTGCTGTTTACATTTGGCTCTTCCTGGTCCCTTTACTGCTGTCTTATACTGGGGAATGGTGGGAGGTCCCAGGTATTTTTGGATCGGGGGGGGTTCCTTTTTTTCATGTCATCTCTGCAAGATCGCTCTCTACAGGACATTTACCCAAGTGTCATGAATATTCGGAAGCGGGGTGTGTGACATACTTGTAATAACCATTTTACAGGTGAGTAATCACAAAATGGTATGTTTTCATGCATAGACACTGTAACTGTCAGAGCCATGACTGATAACGAGCAATTAGGACATTAACTCCTGACGTCTCCACTGCCCCTGACCCAAGACCGGCAGCTCAACATCCCGCTGTCCCTTCACAAGGTGTTCCTGTAGTGGGTCACCTTCACCACAGATTCTATTTTTACAGTAGAATAAATGAGTGCAAACTGAGATTTTGTATATTTTTTTCCAGAAAAAACGTTCTCTATCAGCTCCAGATGTATCAGTCTGTGGGAAATGCAAATTTAATCTTTCAGCTGATTTTTATACGAGTATGAAGGAGATTGCAGTGTGGACGCAACTGCATTACAGCTCTTTAGAGCCAGAAATTGTTCCTTCCTTAGTCACAGAAGAAGAAACTAAAGCTGAGAAACTGGACCCAATTTCTGATATCACTTTAAAGACAACCCTCCTTGCTGGCAAAGAAAAAGACATAACGTCTATAGAGAAAGGAATGAACCCAAACATTATTTTTAAGCGAAAGAAGAAGAAACCTAAGCAGAAAAAGGGACGCTTAGATCCAGAGAAGTTAAAAACTATTTTACAGGAGCTGAAACATGTTCCTTCAACTCTTACGAGGTAAGCAATAAAACCCTATGGAAAACACACCTGCAGGTTAAAGCAGAAGAGAAAGCAGATTAGTATTTCCACAGTTTTACTTTGAAAAGTTGTTACCACATCCAGACTAACATTTTCCAGTGTTGTGTAACTGCTGATCCAACACACACCTCAGTGACTGGCACTAATCAGCTGAGTATCAAAAGGAGTCATGCTCTTGAACAGACAAGTTTCTCATTACACACCAGCTGACTCTATGCTCCTGCTGCTTGGAATCTGGGAGAGAGCAGAACTGTATAAGATTAACAAGTGCATCAGATTAGGTAATATGTAGTAAAAGCAGAATGTTTAATTAACCCTGCATGATTTTAAATTATCTCACAAAAATAAGGTCCATTTCAGTCTTTATTAAAGAATCAGACGTAAATTTAAATAAGTGGTGATTCAAAGAAGAGTTAACAGGAGAGGAGTTTATAAATGCTCAAAAGTACTGCTTCATAAGACGTACAGTGTGCAGTGTGCATACGGAACACAGATGCACCCAACCCTCAAGGCTCTTGGGTCTGCAAAAAGCTCCTCTACTTCCAGCAGGGAGCTAACTAAGACCTCCCTGGCATGGCTAGCTGTATAAATTGGGGGTCATGGTATTAAGTTTGTGAAGTAGGTTTTACTGTGCACTTTTGGGCGTGAACTGAAACTTACATCTGAGTGATCTCTTTTTTTCCCCCAAAAAATTACCTGTACCTGCAAGGTGGCTGTTTTATAGAGGAAGTGCATTATTTTTCCAATGCATATCACCAGGGGTGTAGCTAGGGGGGAGCAGGGGGGTGGGGGCTCGTGCCCGGGGTGCAGCAGGTCAGGTTTGTGCCGGGGGTGCCTGAGCACAAGTGGGGGGGGGGGGGGGGGGCGCCGTTTTGAATCTGTGCTCCGGGTGCCAGAAAAGGCTCTAGTGTGAACATTAAATAGGGCCCTTTCATAGCTCATAAGGTAAACTTAGCTTAATTTTAACCAATTTTAACTTAGTGGGCTGCAGCTAGACAACTAAAGACTGAAACAGCAGGAATGAATGGTCCTTTATCTAAATGATGCCAAGTGAGCACAAATATGATAAATATGGTGGGAGAGCAACAGTGATAGGGCCCCTCTGACCTTCTGGGCCCTGATGTGGTCACACCCCGGCAGCCCCTCAAGTTACACCCTTTGGTGCTGTGGTTTCCAAACTTTCAACAAAATGTCCTTTCCTCACTGAAAAAAATGATGTACCTACCTGGAAAAATGCACCATTGCAGGCAAAAGTGATTTTTTGAGTTTTATTGCACTTTATGAATGTTCAATTGAGAAAATCTCACCCATTACACCATCCAAAAGTGCACTCAAAGTTAAATCTACTTCACAAAAAATAACAGGATCCTCAGCATCTCCAGTTTAACTTAAGGAGTCAGGGTCTCTTATTGCTGCAAAATGTGTGTGGTTTGTTGAATGCTGCTAAGGAATAGGGCTGGCTCTAAGTTTGTTTGGGTCCTTGAATTAGCGGGCCCGTTCGCAGCATATTATGAGAAGTTTAAAGTCGTAACAGATGCACTCTTACCCAAGGTTTAATAGATAGGTGAAGTGGCCAGTGGAGGTGCCTCAAAACTCCTAAGAAACAGCCAGCACTCCGAATATGTTCCATGGCTTATATTGTATACATAGTCCACATATCAGTGAGATAAGTCCAATTGTTTAAGTCTAATGTTTCGGGGTTTATAGACTGCCCTTTATTAGGGACCAGGTAACTAGCAGAACATGACATTACCAAGGGTTAAATACCTGTTATGCCTCACAAATTCCCACCTGATGTCACAGTGACATCACAGAAACATTAGCATAAACCCTGTGTAATAATAAAAAGACATGACAAGCATGGCAGGATTCCAGTACCATGACAACTTCCACACCCTCCCAAGTTAAACCGAAGCACATTAAATGTCCTGGAAAGTGTGCAAACAGCCCCTGTGTATATTCATCTGTACACAAGGTTAGTGTAAGGATATGGGGGGGTTGTCCTGTTATTTATGGCCCTCTAAAATTTCTTATGGAAGCCTTGTACTCATCCTGCTTTTAGGTCTCCAACCTCCATGTTGTTTAGTAAAGTAATGTACGTGGTCATGTAAAGTTTCTGTCATGCCGTGAGCAACACAGAGGATGGAGACCTCAGGGCAGGAGTAAAGTATGTACAGGGCTACCACCAGATTTTTTAGAGGCCCATAAACATCTGGGCTTGTTGTAAAGATAAATGAGGTTTATGGTACAAACCCTGATTTAGGTAACCTTTGGATGTGCAGCGAACTAAGTAGATAATTCAGATCTCTAACAATTTTTTTTCCATGACCCCCCCTTACATAGAAGGTGTAAAGCTGGCCTATAGTCAAAAGTGACTATAAGTAAACTAATTCCCCTAAAACATACCAAATCGGGCGTCCCACCTATTGAATAACTCTAGAATGCCTGCATTTAGGCAAAATACTCACCAGTCCAGGTCACTTTACATTTAATGCTCTGCCAGCAAACAGTTTGCCAGGTGGGTGTACAAACCATGCATGACACAACCATGGCAAAACCCTGTTTGGCCACTGGTGGTCAACAAGTGGGATGTGTGAGTGGCGAGTGAGTGAGTGGGAGGAATTTGGGCTTCTTAGATGTGATCTAGCTTCTGGCACTGCACAATGTAACACATCAAAACCACAATTTCCTCCCGTTGTCCCAATAATGGACACTGCTAACACATTTTACACTATTTACTGCATACCAGTTGCTGAGGAACCTCAGGGGCCCGTCTCGAATTTTACCCTTCCCCCACCAGAGGATTCTTTGATCCTCTGACACTGGCTAAGCCCACATTCTATGGTTGCTTACCCCTCTTACATGTCTAGTTAACCCCCCCCCCCCCCAGACACAGCGGCCTCTACACCTGCCCTGGTAAGCCTGGTACTGGCCCTGCTAAGGGGTCACTTTCATGGAGACACAGGGGCTGCACTGATTCAATAAAAGAACAACTCATGCTGCTCAATGCCATTATGTGGACCACAGTTGCGATTCTGGTATGCAGATCTCTCTGAGAGAAAAGAGAGTCAAATAGATGGTGCCAGTGGGCGGGTGGGAGAGTGCTTCTGCTGGAGTCCAGCGCTCTGCAAAAGCATACTGAAAGTAAAAAGTCAGTGCTCCAAGTACCTTTTCCTTATGGATGATACTGGGTCAATTACAGCAAGCAACAGCACTAAGGTTTGTATCCTTCCAGTGGTTGATCCTTAATACCAGGCAGGCAAAAGGTAATGTTTCATACAACAATCCAGAAAGTTTATGGGATGATCAGTCTCAAGTTTAATTTTCCTTCAGACTGTGGTCTTTTAATGGAGTCAACAGAGAACAATCCAATTGTCACTCCTTTCTAAATGAGAAAGATCAGTAGACAGACACTTAGGCTGGACATGGCACTTAGGCTTCTCGAGTACATCAGGACCGCTCTTCTGTGTGGGATTAGGTCACAAATGTTGTGCATTGGATGATTGTTCCTGACCATACTAACATGTTGGTCAGGAGTGGAGGACTCTTAAAGCACCAGCCTGTTCACTGATGGTCTTGCGAGCAGGAGCACAAATTTTCAGTCAGTGTCCTGAAACTGAGGTTTTTCTGTCTCTTCATCAATGTAAAATAGCTCTGCCGGGTTGCACCTGTCAAAATTCAGTCAGACAATACAATGGCATTAGCATAGAAAAACCAGGGAGAATGCATATATAAGGCAGTGGTGACAACGTCAACAGAATTCGATGGCCTGGGTTCACGTTTGGCTGCATGCTTTCTCTCTGCTACTGCAGCTCTTTTGACTTTTGAAGGTCATAAAGCTGAAAGGGTGATGCCCATTCTAAGCACAACAAATCAGCCAAGGAGAGAACTTTGTACCTACAGATTGTCTGGTGTGTGTCTGCCAAATCCATCCAGCCTTTTCACACAAGAAGCTATCTGGCATCCCCCCATTTACAGTCGCTGGTTTTCATGACTTGGCTGTTGATGCCAGTAAGGTAAGGTCTATAGACATAGAGTTAACCTTAAAGAGAAACAAAGCCCAGGATTTTCACTATGCTGTTTTTTTTCCTACTGTCTGGAGAGTGTATTTATCTCACAGGATGACTTGAAAACTCACCTTTCTATCACTCAGCCAATCACCTGCTCACATTCCATTCAGATTTTTTGGAATAGAGCGTGTGCTGCTGGCTCTAAATTTTAACCGATGTTGTATTTGTAACATGTAACATGTAGTACATGAGTTTATGATACTGCAACAATGCTTGTAAATGCTGTGTGAATGGGTGTGTGAATGTTACTTCTTGACTGTTTTTTGTTTTTCTCATTAGGCTCGCTGCCTGCTGTAGGTTTTCTCCTCTGTCTAGTTTTGCCACCTGGGAACAACGTATCACAAATGAAGGAAATGCTCACAATAGAGATATGTTAAAGTTTATTGTCCTATGGGTTTCTTATCTGCACAAGTGCAGTCACAGCAGGGTGTGTCTACTCTGGACAGGCCAGCAGCAACTGTGGGACTCTATAGGAGAAAATGCATAGGAACATGTGACATCTCTCTTGTATATAAATAGGGGCACGGTAGTTAGTAAACATAAATAGATGATTATAAAGATATGTTCAGGGGTGCAACTGTAATGAGTCCATGTGAAGCAGCCACCTCAGGTGGCACTGCAGGGGGGGGGGCAGCAATTGCTGAACCTATTTTTTAACATTATTTTCTCATTGGTGGTTCAGCGGGGATCAAGGAGTATCACTGCATGCTGTCCCGTTTTTCCAGTCAATCATTGGTGGCTCAGTAGTCATGGCCAGACCACTTTTATTAAGTCTGCACCACTCCCATAATAGAAAGTAGACAGACGGAGAACTGAAGCACCTACTGGGGGAGGTGCCTTTCTATAGTTCGCCAAAGGCAGCGCAACACAGGCAGAGAGGCCAGGTTCACCCCTGGATGTGTATGTTCCTAGTGTCTTGTGGAAATACAATTGCCATATGTACATAAAATCATTTGTACAAATTATAGACCTTTTGCAAGTATTGTTTGTTTTTTGGAAAGAGAGTCTGCCACCTTTAGATTATTTTGCATCAATCAAGGTCTGCTTATCCCATGCTTCACAAGCAGGACCATATGAGAGGGACAATGCTTGCATTGTCACACCTCTTGCTTTTTACCAGACATACTCCACCTTCCTTTCTGCCATTACCCAACTCCATATTTATATATAATTTAAGAAGCTCAAGACAAAATAGAATCTGTGTCATCTCATAAACTCGGTGTATGCTAAGGTTCACCACTGCGCACATTTAGCTTTTATAGTCATAAGATTAAAATAATGAAGCTAAAATAATGTCTTATTGCATTATTCACTTATTTCTTTTGTTCCTGCACAGATCTGTATCTTTTGTGGGACTGTCTTCAGGATTTCACTCCACTAATCTCTTAAGGAGGTCCAGTCTCCCATGCTGTTTAGACTTCTCAACTTTCCTAAGACAACATGACGATTCTTATGCTGAAGAAAATACTCGGGAGTGGGTGAGAAACATCTGGAACCACTGGTTTGATGAAGTGTTTCCTCCAAGTCGTGCATCTCTAGAAGATGAAGAACCTTATTATGAAATAATAAACACAGGTCATCCTGATCCTATAACAAAAGAAAACATATCATGGGCTGCAGACCTTGATTCAATACCCCCGTTCATTGTAGAGGATCATTCTGCATCTTTGCAAGATGTAGAGAGAGAAATTTCACAACTTACATATCTAATAGAGACCCAAGAAACACAGTCTGCATTCCATTACTGTAGACGAGGAGCCCTTAATAGGAAAATAGGGAATTTACATCTTGCCCTTCAAGATTTAGAAATGGTAAGTCAATACTATTTTTGCATACTATGACTTGTTGAAACAAAAATCCAACATAAAGAAAATAGGTGTTAAATCGAGGAGTAGAATATTGGTGTGGGTTTCACTATATTGACAAATTAGCACAAAATGATCTGCATCATTTACCCACTGTGTGTTTTGCACATATTTATGAAAATATATGTAGAGATAAATCAAGCTAACTTGATATGCTCACTTTATAAGAAAATGTGGAGCGGTTACCACCATTTTTTAGAGAGGAACAAAACTCAAAGTAGACTTTTGGTCCACTTCAATTTGTCCTAGGGTTCACCATGGCCACTGTGTAAAATCCTAAGGAACCCCATCACAATTCAAGTCACATCTTTCAGGCTCTTGTGTTATTCAAATGCGGCACTGAGCAGAGTGGATTTGCTCTACAGGAACATCCCCGCTTCCTCCAATGTTTGTATACCCACAGCAAATAATCAGGTGCAGGTCTGGCACGGTCAAAGGAAGCCAGCATGGGAAACCTAGAAGTGGGTTAGAAGGTGACTCTGGCTCTGGTATTTTACACTGTTGGACATCTCTAATTGCCTAATGCCTAGGACACATTCAGGTCCGTTTTAGATACCCCATAGGAGGTTGTTATTCACTGTTATTTGGAAGATGTACCATTGTTAATATTCAAACCTACGAACCTCTCCACATCCAAAATCAAATCAGGTCTGCTAAATTAAAAAAATATATACATTTTTTGGTGAATTATATGTGAGCGCACTGTGAACTATATTAACTACTAGCCAGGTGAGCTGACAGAGATTTACATTATAAGTATGCCACCAAATCTTTCTACGGCTTTCCTATTCAGTTTTCCCTTTTTTTGATTGATGGGTAGATCTGTATTATGGAATAACGTCATTAAAAACTGTTAAAATGGTACTGAAACTGTAGCTGGATTTATCATTTCCCAAATAATTGATAAAACTGGCCTAAAAATCCACCCCAAATAGCAGTTACCTTTATAGAAGAAAAACAAAGGTTACCTATCATGTTCTGCCTGTATGGACAAGGGTTAAGGGGTTAAACATAGTTCTCAAAGCAGAGGTTTCATTTTTAGATGGTTATATTAAATGTTGAGGAACAAAACCCTGTCCTGTGGAATGCACCTTGGGACAAGTCTTGTAAATGAGAGTGAGAGGTCCGGATCGTGGTAGTTGTTAGCTGTAAGTCATTTGCAGTGGGTAGGGCATTACACTTAAATAAGGGATGAGTTATATGGTGGTGTAGCACCATGGAGAGAGATGATTAGCTTGGCTGCTGCATTCATGATAGATTGTGGAGGGGAGATTTTAGTGAACGAAAATGGTTAGTAATGAGTTACAGTAATCAAGACGAGAATGGATCAGTTTTTGTTGTTTCTAATGTAAGAAAATGTCAGATCAGAATCAAGCGTAACACCTAGACATCTGGCATACTGCTTAGTGCCACACACTGAATGGGAGATATCTGGTTAGCAGAGTTAGTAGATGGTTGGCACGCAATTAGTTCTGTATTTTGAAAGATTCCGTTTTAGACAAAGAGAGGACATGATGTTAGAGATAGCAGACAGACAATCCTGGTGTTCTGAGGTAAGGCCAGGGAAAGGTCATGGGATAAAGTCTAGAGGTTTGTACCATCAGCATAGAGATGGTACTGAAAATCATATCTGCTAATAGTTTGTCCAATGGAAAGAGAGAAAAATGAAGACGACCTAGGCATAAATCCTGAGGAACTCCAATAGTAAGAGGGAAAGGCAAGTCAGTTTACACACTAAAAGAGCACGCAGAGAGATAGGAATAAAACCAAGAGCGAGCAGTGCCCTTAAGGCTGATAGATTGGAGCGTGTTGAGAAAGAGATGGTGGTCTACGCAAAGTACCCCCTTGCGACAAGCAGGTTCAACCAAGTACCCCCAAGGAGGAGATCAATAACTAATGTAGCCTTTGACCTTGTAGACATGGGTCTTGTAGCAAGAAAGAATAATGTTTTACTGTTAAAATAGCATACCAAACCTGTAATACCTGCAATGGTGATGCACCCTTGAACAATGTTGAGTATCCCCTGTGGTATGCGTACCGCAGGTTCAGTAACAGTGGTCTGAATTCTCAAATGCTGCCAAGAGATCCAGGAGAATGAGTAGCGAGTAGTCACCATTGCATTCAGCTTCCATTGGTCATTGGTTACTTGGTTGAGAGCAGATTCTGTGGAGTATTGATAATGGATCTAGATTGCAATAGATCACAGATATAGAGTTCACAGAGGGGTAGGGGGTTAGCCAAGAGTAGACCATGTGTTCCAGGAGTTATTTTCGTAAAATTAGTCAAGAATATATATTTTTTAACCCTTTAAGTGCCAGCCTACCTGCAGCATTTCCCACTCCCTGTTGCCAGACGATGTTTCACTATTTTGCGCTACACATGTTGAACTGTCATTTTTGAAAGGATTTCCAGGGATTTCCCTGGAAAATGATATATTGTTTTTTTCAGCAGAGTCTGGGCTTTAACATGAAATGTCTTGTTTGTATTTTTTAGGTGTATTCTCAATATTTTTGGGTGAAATATGTGAAAAAAAATTAAAAAAAAATATTTTTTTACAATTTGTAGTGTTTTTTTGTAATAAAAAATGGAAGTTTGTCAATAAAATTTTATTGCGTGTGAAATCCCAATTTCTCCCGGTTACAGCGATACCACATATGTATAGGTAGACATCCTTTCCTGCCCAGGAGAGGGTTAATTAAAAAAAAAAATGACATAGGGTCCCCCCTCCCAGGGAGGCGGACCCCATTTTTTTTTGGATTTTTAAGGGTTAAAAACCCTTAAAAATCCAAAAAAAAATATGACGTGGGGTCCCCCTTACCCAAAGTAACCAGCCCGGGACCAGCTATGGGGGCTTGTAGGCACAGAGTGGGGGGCCAGCTTTTGTGGCCCCCCCACCCTGCAGCCTACGAGCCCACATAGCCTATGTGGGCCCGGGCTCTTCTGCCCCCCCCTGGGCTTTGGGGAGGCAGGTAATGGGGGTGCCGGGGGTTAATGGCAAGTCACCCGCTAGGGCAAGTGACTTGCCACCCCCCCAGCCTTGTGAACTGGTATAAGGGGTCTCATGGACCCCTTACCAGTTCACAAGGGGTTAAATGTTGAAAAAAAACACCACACGTTAATAAAAAAGTATTTTATTAAATTTACCTCCGATTGCAAGCTCTTGTCCCTCGCCGCTCTGCTGACAGATGCCGGTGATCGGCATCCAGAGAAGGAGGAGGCAGGAGATCAGAGGATCTCCTGTCACCTCCTTCCAGGGCACCGATCACCGGCATCTGAGAAGCTGACAAGGCTGAAGCCGGTGATCGATCGGGGCCGGGATGACGTCATAAGCCCCGCCCCCAAGGGCAAGTCTTGTAAATGAGAGTGAGAGGTCCGGATTGTGGTAGTTGTTAGCTGTAAGTCATTTGCAGTGGGTAGGGCATTACACTTAAATAAGGGATGAGATATATGGTGGTGTAGCACCATGGAGAGAGATGATTAGCTTGGCTGCTGCATTCATGATAGATTGTGGAGGGGAGATTTTAGTGAATGAAAATGGTTAGTAATGAGTTACAGTAATCAAGACGAGAATGGATCAGTTTTTGTTGTTTCTAATGTAAGAAAATGTCAGATCAGAATCAAGCGTAACACCTAGACATCTGGCATACTGCTTAGTGCCACACACTGAATGGGAGATATCTGGTTAGCAGAGTTAGTAGATGGTTGGCACGCAATTAGTTCTGTATTTTGAAAGATTCCGTTTTAAAAAAAGAGAGGACATGATGTTAGAGATAGCAGACAGACAATCCTGGTGTTCTGAGGTAAGGCCAGGGAAAGGTCATGGGATAAAGTCTAGAGGTTTGTACCATCAGCATAGAGATGGTACTGAAAATCATATCTGCTAATAGTTTGTCCAATGGAAAGAGAGAAAAATGAAGACGACCTAGGCATAAATCCTGAGGAACTCCAATAGTAAGAGGGAAAGGCAAGTCAGTTTACACACTAAAAGAGCACGCAGAGAGATAGGAATAAAACCAAGAGCGAGCAGTGCCCTTAAGGCTGATAGATTGGAGCGTGTTGAGAAAGAGATGGTGGTCTACGCCAAGTACCCCCTTGCGACAAGCAGTTTCAACCAAGTACCCCCAAGGAGGAGATCAATAACTAATGTAGCCTTTGACCTTGTAGACATGGGTCTTGTAGCAAGAAAGAATAATGTTTTACTGTTAAAATAGCATACCAAACCTGTAATACCTGCAATGATGATGCACCCTTGAACAATGTTGAGTATCCCCTGTGGTATGCGTACCGCAGGTTCAGTAACAGTGGTCTGAATTCTCAAATGCTGCCGAGAGATCCAGGAGAATGAGTAGCGAGTAGTCACCATTGCATTCAGCTTCCATTGGTCATTGGTTACTTGGTTGAGAGCAGATTCTGTGGAGTATTGATAATGGATCTAGATTGCAATAAATCACAGATATAAGGCTCGATTCAGAGACACATTCGTCCGGACTTCCGTAGCTGTCTGTGAAAGTTTTGGTGGGTGTTTGTCATTTTTTGGCTTTTTTTCGTATATTTTCCACTCGTACGAACGTTCGAGAACATGCGTATATGCTCTTTCGATAATGGTGCCAAAATCGGAAGATTTTCGTTACTTCGGGAGCTTTTTCCCACCAAATCGGAAATGTTTCGTCCGTTCAGAATTTTTTCGTTATTGCAATGGGCTTGCGATTAATTCAGAGAGCTGATTGCCGATGGTCCCACACCTCATAAATTCGTTTCAGGGCAAAAACATTCCCGGCACCTTTTTGACTACGGGAGCGCGAGCCAGCCATGGACGAGGCTACTGCCTTTGAGGAGCATGAGGATCTGCAACTCATGGGCATTGAGATCGTCCGGAGGGCACAGACCAGATTGCACCGGCGGCGACGCATGGACATCAATAGCATGCATGACACTGAGCTGTTCGAGCTGACCAGGCTTAATCGCGCTTCCCTCCATAAATTATATAGTGAGCTGCGGCCATGGTTAGCCCGCACCACAAGGAAGGGGCAAGCAATTTCAGGTATGACCAAGATGCTTGGCTGCCTGCAATTTTTGGCGAACGGCTCGTTCCAGAGGCTGGGTGCCCTCTCCGTGGGGATTTCACAGCCTACGCTGAGCCGCGCGCTATCCCAATTTTTGGAAGGCATGGCTACCATAACTCGGAAATATATTTGTTTCCCTGAGGATATGGTAGCCAGAAACGCCATTAAGCTGGCATTTTTTAATATCGCCGACATGCCCAATGTCATGGGTGCTATTGACTGCACCCACGTTGCCCTCGTCCCTCCGTCAAGCGACGAGTATATATACAGGCAAGTTTTGGCTTCCATTGTCTCTAAATATTTGTGTGTCCCTTCTTTGCTCAATCACATTATTCGTTTGGTTCATTGCCAATAGTCCCTCCTTTCCTGCAAAGCTTCCTTGTGACTAATCTCGCCATTTGTAGTAACTTTCATTGCCAATAGTCCCTCCTTTCCTGCAAAGTTTCCTTGTGACTAATCTCGCCATTTGTAGTAACTTTCATTGCCAATAGTCCCTCCTTTCCTGCAAAGCTTCCTTGTGACTAATCTCGCCATTTGTAGTAACTTTCATTGCCAATAGTCCCTCCTTTCCTGCAAAGTTTCCTTGTGACTAATCTCGCCATTTGTAGTAACTTTCATTGCCAATAGTCCCTCCTTTCCTGCAAAGTTTCCTTGTGACTAATCTCGCCATTTGTAGTAACTTTCATTGCCAATAGTCCCTCCTTTCCTGCAAAGCTTCCTTGTGACTAATCTCGCCATTTGTAGTAACTTTCATTGCCAATAGTCCCTCCTTTCCTGCAAAGTTTCCTTGTGACTAATCTCGCCATTTGTAGTAACTTTCATTGCCAATAGTCCCTCCTTTCCTGCAAAGCTTCCTTGTGACTAATCTCGCCATTTGTAGTAACTTTCATTGCCAATAGTCCCTCCTTTCCTGCAAAGTTTCCTTGTGACTAATCTCGCCATTTGTAGTAACTTTCATTGCCAATAGTCCCTCCTTTCCTGAAAAGCTTCCTTGTGACTAATCTCGCCATTTGTAGTAACTTTCATTGCCAATAGTCCCTCCTTTCCTGAAAAGCTTCCTTGTGACTAATCTGGCCATTTGTAGTAACTTTCATTGCCAATAGTCCCTCCTTTTGTTTAGTCCCTCTAGGTTAATATACACTCAGATTTTACATCTTCACTCATTGCAATCACTCCCTCCTTGCTAATGCTCCCTCCTTGCCAAGAGTGTATGTGCACCAACGGCCCTTATTTATAAATTAGTCCCAAAGTTAGTTATTTCAAAGTAAAACATTTGTAAGTGTCCTTTTAATAGAACAAGTAAGACTGTCAAGGCTTAAACAGTGTTCTTCTTTTACATGTTACATTTTGACATAGGCTGTTTGAAGTGTGCGTTGGATTTGTTTACTAAACGTAATTTTTGGGTGGTTTCTGTTTCCTTTTTCACCAGAAATCGCAAAATGGGCCATTCGCTGAATGTGCAAGCGGTGGTGGCCCAGGACCTGCGCTTTCTGAGCGTCCTGGCAGGCTACCCTGGCTCAGCCCATGATGCGTATATCCTGCGCAGATCTGGATTATTCCGCCGGTTTGAGTCAGGGGAATTTGCGGGTGCATGGCTCCTTGGTAAGTTGGCTCAAATTATCGCTTTGGATTCTATATGTATGGCCAAGTTTGATGTTGGATTTACCTTTCCGAAACGCTGCCTTGCCCCTCACCTTGTGAACATGTGTAAGCACACTGGAACCATTAGCTTAGACAAACTCCATTTGCTGCAAAATTGTTTTGCCTGCATTGTTTTAATTAATAAGTGTAATGTGAGGCCAAGTCTGAAACAGCCTTCGAAACCATTTTCTTTCTAAATCTGTAATTGACTTTACCAGAGAGTCAGCGCCATCTTTGCTTCCATGCATTTAACTTACTGAGTAGAGGTGAGCGGGATAAAGTGCAGGGGCAGGCTTACACCGGTTTGGGAGTAAGGCAAGAATTCTAAAGGGGCAGCTCAAGTTAGACCATACTACATTGTTCTGCAGCACAGGCAGGAAACAATATCTGCTAACAGTCTGCCTGAATGCCCAACATCCCCAGTATTATTTGCCTACTTTGGACCCACATCTATCACATATGTTTAATTCTTGTTTTAGCATCTGCAATCTGTATGCTCATGTTTGTGTGACAATGTCACATACCTCTTTTATTTTTATTGCAGTAGTAATGTTGCGTGGCAATGTATGATTTCCTGTTATTAATTTTTTTGGTTTTTTTTGGGTTATTTAGGAGATTTGGGCTATCCACTACTGCCGTGGCTCATGACTCCGGTCCTCCGGCCACAAACTCCAGCACAAGAGGCCTATAACCGTGCACATCGAAAGACCAGGGCAGTGGTGGAGAGGGCCTTTGGACTCCTCAAGACCCGGTTTCGGTGCTTGGACCACACTGGGGGCTCCCTGCAGTATGACCCGAAAAAGGTCATTGACATCATAATGGCATGTGCCGCGCTCCATAATTTAGCCATTATGCAAAGGGTCCCCCGATATCTGGATTGCCCACCCTCTCCACCCTCCGATGAGGCAGACGACGCCTATGTGGGCCAGCCAAGTGCGTCTGGGCAAGCCGTGCGGGCAAATTTAATAGCCACACATTTTTCCTAGTTTAGTTTTTTTTTTTGTTTTTGGTTTTAAAAAATTTTGGCTATGTTTAATTTCATTATGAAGTAAACAATAATGAATTTGTGCAACCCAAAAAATAAAATATGTTGGAGTATTTATTTGGAGACCTTGGTTCTTGTTTGTTTTCGTCCCAACTTGAACTCATCTTTCTATATCAAAACACCACACACATGAGCTTGTTCAAAACAAAATGTTTACTACTTAGTAAAAGGTATATGTGAGCCAAACAGAATCGGAGGTGAGTGCCCCTCACATACTTTGGGACCACACCTGTACATGCAATTATGTTCAATACATTTGTACACAAAATAAATAGCACAAAATGAATCCCTCTCCTGCTTGCCCACATTTTCCACCGACACAGGTCGAAAGCAATCCTAGCTATGCCACATCTACACCTGTAAGTCAGTGGGCCACCCAAACAAGAACACCCAGTCCCAATCCAAATCCAGTACAATCACAGCCAGGGTCCAAGGTCTTTGATGTTGAGGCCAGAATGTCACCCAATCATGCCGCCAAACATGAGGAGCCACCACAAATGTTATTGTGGCCAGGGCAGGCGCGCAACACCTTAAGTGGCCGATTCACTGAGTCTGGGACTCTGGCATTGGCTACTGGGCTACCTCAGGCCTTGAATGAGCTATATGGTGGATAATCAAAAGCAACCGAGCAAGAACAGCGCCAAATGTGTGATTTTTAGCCCTCACCAGACAAGTCAATCCAGTGGGTAGGTTTTGCAAAGATATGGACCAGATTCATGCCTAACACACCTTAATATGTGTGATGCCCATAGAACCCAGGTTGTGGCCCTGTGTGGGGGGGGGCCATAACATGGGCCTGTGTGGCATTCAGAATCTGCAACTGTTCCAAAATGTGTCTTTGGTTAGTGTGCATTTCGGCCATGCCTGACCTAATTTCTGAAGTCAAGTTGGCCATGTGGCTGTTATGGGTCCTCAATTCAGTCAGCACGGCACTGAAGGTAGTATTTAGGGACTCTAATTGGCCCCTAATATGCTCCTGATTTTGTTGGTTTTGGCGCCGAAAAAGGCGCCTCTCATGGTGCCATGCTGACTCCATCATCTGCACGCCCCTCCCCTGGGAAACTGGGCGACGTTGCTGAGTACGCCGCCCAATTCCCCGGGTTGTGGGGCGTGCAGATGATGTGGCTCGAGGACCCCCAACAGCCACAGGTCTGCTCGCCAAATCCTCAGCAGCAGATCTGAAACTGGGGACTGGAGGGTCAGTCTCTGCATGCTGCCCACGATGTGCAGGCAGCATGCAGCCAGCTTCACTCTGCTGCTGTGGATTTGGCGGAGACACATTTTGGGACAGTTGCAGATTCTGTCCCAGGGGAAGATCTTCAGAATCTCCTATGAAGCTTCCATCTTCCTCCTGCTCCTGGATTTGCTCCATCAGTGTGTGGCTCTGTTGGGGACATGTAAAAAAAAACAGGTTCAGTGTGTGGAATACCTATAAAAACCACACAAGCCAAACATGGCAAGCTACATGCATACACAACACCCTCAAAATACACTTACCGTAGACATCGGATCCTGGGTCCTATGCAGCGCGGAAGAAGACGGACGCGGTAACATGGCAGAGGAGTCCCCACTAGCTGAGGGATGATGCTGGCCTGGTTTGGAAGAAAAACAGCGATTAATACACACAACTATGCATAGTTTATGATTAAGAACACATATGCTAATCCAAGAAACGTGGCAAAGCAGTAAGGGCCCCTCCCACAACGTGGCCACTTGGCATTCGCTAGGAATCCCATTACATTAGTGCATGGATTGTTAAACCAGACTAGACACATCACGTGTCTCAAACCAAACATGCAAAGAATGGCTGATGTGTGAGTTGCAACATCCCTTTAAGGGGAGGAAGTTAACACACTAAGGTGGGAAAAAGCACTTACAATATGATTCTGGTGGGGCACATTTGTATGGCATAAACCCTTCCTAGAAAACCATCTTAATCAGTTGTGCAACTAAACCAGCTCCAAACAAATTGACCAACAGGCAAAGATGTTATTGTGGCGTGTGCTTCTCAATTAATACATAGCACCCATTCCTTTTTGACACTTCTAAGTGACATATTTGTCACACATTTCATTAAACATCATGTATGTGGATGTCAATTTGCACATTACCAGGCCACACCCATGACACTCCCTAGTCAAAGTGAGCACTCCTAACAAACCCACCCCCTACAGCCATGTGCTTAGCTAGCCCTTGCTCCCACCCCCTAGAGCCATGTGCTTAGCTAGCCCTTGCTCCCACCCCCTACAGCCATGTGCTTAGCTAGCCCTTGCTCCCACCCCCTACAGCCATGTGCTTAGCTAGCCCTTGCTCCCACCCCCTACAGCCATGTGCTTAGCTAGCCCTTGCTCCCACCCCCTACAGCCATGTGCTTAGCTAGCCCGTGCTGCGTATGTGTATGTTTCTATACATTTGTGTGGTCATTCAGACATTACTAACCTGCAGGAATTGGTGGGTTGTCGGTGTCCTGCTGGCCTGAGTGTCCCTCTAAGGCCACGGGATGTAATAAGGACAGCACCATCTCCTCAGCCGGTGTAAAGCGCATTTTGGTTGGGAAACCTCCGCCAGTTGTTTCGCTGAAAAACATAGTAAGCATAATTAAGCGCACTGATGGACAGACAAGAATAATAAAAACCCAAACCTTAGCTATGTACCTGTGCATCCGCCGTAGATTCTCTTTCTTCCGCACTGCATATTTCAGGTCCGAAATCTTCCGTTGAATCTGGTCCATATCTTTACGTTCCTCACCCGCTGCATTGACTTGCCTGGTGAGTTGTTCAAAAATCTCGGTTTTGCGCTGTTTACTGGTGTGTTTTGATCTTCTACCATATAGCTCATCAAAATATAAGGTGAGACCAGTAGCCAATGCCAGAGTTTGGGACTCAGCAAAACGGCCACCCAAGTGTCCTCTGCGCAAGTTGCGCCCTCTTCGGGGTGGTTGTGGCTCCTCACTGCTTGGTTGCAAATGGGGTGACATTCTGGCCTGGGGGGATGGAGGAGACCTCAAGGACTGGAGGCTGGCTGTTGATCTTACTGGACTTGGGAAGGGACTGGGTGTTCTTGGCTGGGTGGACCCTGAAGTTGCAGGTGTAGATGTGGCATAGGGTGAATGCATGCCAACCTGTGCCGGAGGATAATGTGGGCGAGCAAGAGAGGGTGTTGGCGACCTTGAGCTGCTGCTGTGGCTCTGTGGGGCCTTGGAGGTGGTTGGCTGGGTCTGTGGGCCCTTGGAGGTGGTCGGCTGGGGCTGTGGGCCCTTGGAGGTGGTCGGCTGGGTCTGTGGGGCCTTGGAGGTGGGTTGCTTGGCCTTCGTTTTTGAGCCACGTGCGGGGGGGGAGGGGGCCGTTGGCCTTTGGCGGGTTTTCGGGCTTCTGGAGCGTGTCCTGGTTTGGCCCCTGCGGCGCCTTGGGCCCCTGCTGCGGCTTCTGGACCGGGAGGTGGTTCGGCCCCTGCGGCGCCTTGGGCCCCTGCTGCGGCTTCTGGACCGGGAGGTGGTTCGGCCCCTGCTGCGCCTTGGGCCCCTGCTGCGGCTTCTGGACCGGGAGGTGGTTCGGCCCCTGCGGCGCCTTGGGCCCCTGCTGCGGCTTGTGGACCGGGAGGTGGTTCGGCCCCTGCTGCGGCTTCTGGCCCGGTGTTTTTGGCCTTTGCCTATGGCCTTGGTGCCACGTGGGGGGGGTGATGTGGGGCAGGGTGGGGTGGGGCTTCGTCCCCTCTTACCCATCTGTGGGCCAGGAGTTTTAGCAGCCTTGGTTACCTTGCCCCTTGGTTGTGGTGGTGCTGCAACCTCCTTTTTTGCCGCAGCCTTGGTGGTAGCCCTTAGTCGGGCTTTAGGCTCTTGCGACCGTGTTTGCGGACCCACGCCCTGCTCAGCCTGCTTGCTCTGCTTCTTAGCTGGAAGTTGTCTTTTTGGTGCCATTTTGTGTGGACTCTCAAAGAGAATGAGCTGTGTGTGCAGGGACCTTTAAATAAGGTCTCCGGCGTGTGACGCCTACGCGTTCGCTTACGCGCACGTCCGGCCGTTCGCACGGCCGTGCGAAACCCGGAAACCGCTGGGGCCGTGCTTATCTGCTGCCTAGAAGAAGAAGAAAGATGGCGCCCACTATCTTCACCCGCCAACAAGAAGAGATAATCATGCTTGTAAGTGTCTTTTAACGACTTTGCTTGGATTGTTAATTGTTGCTCTACATGTTAAGGATGCGCTAAAAGTTATATTTTTGTTAAAGCTTTGGTTGGACTACATGCACAACCAAGCGCACACCACACACGTGCCAAACGACAGTGCTGCCATATTTGAAAGTTAACTTAGGCTAAAAGTGTGTGTGTGTATGTGTTCATGTGATTGAACCAAATAATGTATTGTTGCCTCTTCTACATATGCATTTCTGAGTTCTTGCTATGTTTGTTTTTTGTTTTGCAGACCATGCTGGAGCGCAGGTACGACTACCTGCCCAACTCGTTTGCCAAACGAAACGTCGCCCTGGAGATCATCTCGGAGATACAACACCAGACCGACACCACCTTCACCCACACACAGATCATGCAGCATTGGTCGGACCTGAAGCGACTGCACATGCCCCGGGTGCGGAGGTTTTTTGCAATCCATTTCCCAAGTAAGTACATAGCGCTTGCATGCAAGATGTAACTAGGACAGATTTTAGGCCTTTTATTTAGAATGCCTTCTCTTTTGTAGTGTTGGAAATGGATTACAGAATTCGCCGCACCCGGCGGCGCCCAGGCCGACCAGTGCTGCATGATTCTGCAGCTGGGAGTGAAGGTGGTGGATCTCCAGGGCGACGGGCCGACCCCTCCTCTGTGGCCTCCTCAGACCAGCCCCTGGACCTTACCACAGAGGAGGGGCGGCACAGCGTGGGCAGGCAGTCGTACCCTGCCACGCATGCGGGATCCTCTGGTATGTCACTCTTCATGTCTACACCCAAACATCTAATTGCTAGCTCCTGATATCACCAAACTGAATCCTTTATTCTGTCTTTGTAGATGTTTCTGTTGCGGGTGAAGTAGTGGGTGAGGAGGCAGCAGATAGGAGCCCACAAGACCCTGGAGAAGGTGAGTGATGTGACCCAGACTTAGCTAAAAACATTTGAGGACTGCGGAATCAGACATCCAAACTAACCATTTGGCCCATGTTTCAACAGGCACTTCTTCACAGCAGAGCCAGGAACCAGGACCTCAGGGTGTTGTCCCCAACGAGCCATCTCTCGGCCACCAACCAAGTAAGTAGTCATGGCATTATAAAGATTTCTGTCTAAATTCCCATGAACCCCAAAACACATAATGCCCTAGTCAATGCCAATATAAGAGGGACCTGTGGCCACTGAATTAGCTTAATTAGTTGCCCAACTGTCCTGTGGCCACTGAATTAGCTTAATTAGTTGCCCAACTGTCCTGTGGCCACTGAATTAGCTTAATTAGTTTCCCAACTGTCCTGTGGCCACTGAATTAGCTTAATTAGTTGCCCAACTGTCCTGTGGCCACTGAATTAGCTTAATTAGTTGCCCAACTGTCCTGTGGCCACTGAATTAGCTTAATTAGTTGCCCAACTGTCCTGTGGCCACTGAATTAGCTTAATTAGTTGCCCAACTGTCCTGTGGCCACTGAATTAGCTTAATTAGTTGCCCAACTGTCCTGTGGCCACTGAATTAGCTTAATGACCTGTGGCCACTTCCTAACCTTAATTCCTGTCATTAATGACATCTGTGCATTATAGGTAATTTGTTTCTTAAAATACATTAAATCCACAGGTGAGAAACATGTATTGTTCTCCGAATAATTTGTTTTTCTGTTTTTTTGGCAGGGACCACAAGACAGCGACTTGCTGATATGAATCGGAGGGTCCTTGAGTTGGTGGCCGATCTGCAGGCGATGCGGGACACGTTGGGGACAACAGAAGAGGAAGACTAGTGTCCTGGTTCCTGGCCCTGTAGATTTGTAAATAGTTTTATTTGTAGATAGTTTTATTGGTTAAACACCAAAGTTTTTTGTATATAGTTTTAATTTTTTCAAAAAAGTTTTTATTGTATATAGTTTTTAAAGTTTTTTAGCAAAAATTAGTGTATATATTTTTAATAACCATCAAAAAATTTGTATATAGTTTTTAATTTTTTAGGGCCAAAGTTGGGCCAAAAATTTTTACACCAAATGGCAATTGCCCAATAAATCAAAAAAAAAAAAAAACATGTTGTCCCATTTATTTGCACACATACATTTAACAAAAACAAGGGGCCAATGACATATTTGAAAATCAAGATTGTGATGTCCGTGAAGTGATTTGGGTAAGTTTTAGGGTGTGAAAATGGAAGAAGAAACAAGGCGCTAAGTGATTTGGGTAAGTTTTAGGGTGTGAAAATGGAAGAAGAAACAAGGCGCTAAGTGATTTGGGTAAGTTTTAGGGACCTAAAATGGAAGAAGAAACAAAGCGCTAAGTGATTTGGGTAAGTTTTAGGGTGTGAAAATGGAAGAAGAAACAAGGCGCTAAGTGATTTGGGTAAGTTTTAGGGACCTAAAATGGAAGAAGAAACAAAGCGCTAAGTGATTTGGGTAAGTTTTAGGGACCTAAAATGGAAGAAGAAACAAGGCGCTAAGTGATTTGGGTAAGTTTTAGGGTGTGAAAATGGAAGAAGAAACAAGGCGCTAAGTGATTTGGGTAAGTTTTAGGGTGTGAAAATGGAAGAAGAAACAAGGCGCTAAGTGATTTGGGTAAGTTTTAGGGACCTAAAATGGAAGAAGAAACAAAGCGCTAAGTGATTTGGGTAAGTTTTAGGGTGTGAAAATGGAAGAACAAACAAGGCGCTAAGTGATTTGGGTAAGTTTTAGGGTGTGAAAATGGAAGAAGAAACAAGGCGCTAAGTGATTTGGGTAAGTTTTAGGGACCTAAAATGGAAGAAGAAACAAAGCGCTAAGTGATTTGGGTAAGTTTTAGGGTGTGAAAATGGAAGAAGAAACAAGGCGCTAAGTGATTTGGGTAAGTTTTAGGGTGTGAAAATGGAAGAAGAAACAAGGCGCTAAGTGATTTGGGTAAGTTTTAGGGTGTGAAAATGGAAGAAGAAACAAGGCGCTAAGTGATTTGGGTAAGTTTTAGGGTGTGAAAATGGAAGAAGAAACAAGGCGCTAAGTGATTTGGGTAAGTTTTAGGGACCTAAAATGGAAGAAGAAACAAAGCGCTAAGTGATTTGGGTAAGTTTTAGGGACCTAAAATGGAAGAAGAAACAAGGCGCTAAGTGATTTGGGTAAGTTTTAGGGTGTGAAAATGGAAGAAGAAACAAGGCGCTAAGTGATTTGGGTAAGTTTTAGGGTGTGAAAATGGAAGAAGAAACAAGGCGCTAAGTGATTTGGGTAAGTTTTAGGGACCTAAAATGGAAGAAGAAACAAGGCGCTAAGTGATTTGGGTAAGTTTTAGGGACCTCAAGGGAAAAGGCAGGATAGCGCGAAGTGGTTAGGGTGAGCTTTAAGGGACCTCAAGGGAAAAGGCAGGATAGCGCGAAGTGGTTAGGGTGAGCTTTAAGGGACCTCAAGGGAAAAGGCAGGATAGCGCGAAGTGGTTAGGGTGAGCTTTAAGGGACCTCAAGGGAAAAGGCAGGATAGCGCGAAGTGGTTAGGGTGAGCTTTAAGGGACCTCAAGGGAAAAGGCAGGATAGCGCGAAGTGGTTAGGGTGAGCTTTAAGGGACCTCAAGGGAAAAGGCAGGATAGCGCGAAGTGGTTAGGGTGAGCTTTAAGGGACCTCAAGGGAAAAGGCAGGATAGCGCGAAGTGGTTAGGGTGAGCTTTAAGGGACCTCAAGGGAAAAGGCAGGATAGCGCGAAGTGGTTAGGGTGAGCTTTAAGGGACCTCAAGGGAAAAGGCAGGATAGCGCGAAGTGGTTAGGGTGAGCTTTAAGGGACCTCAAGGGAAAAGGCAGGATAGCGCGAAGTGGTTAGGGTGAGCTTTAAGGGACCTCAAGGGAAAAGGCAGGATAGCGCGAAGTGGTTAGGGTGAGTTTAGTGATGGAAGTGAAATTATGTAGGCGAGCACTTTAATGAGAGAAGTTTGTAGTGCGCAGGCGCAATATCGTAAGAATTTCGTCTGGCCAGATATTTTAGGAAAAAATGAAGCAGGATGTAGCGGGAAAATGATAGGATTCGTGTGAGGATACGATGGGAAAAGGGCAAAAACGAAAGGCTACGTTGGTAGTTGTGAAAAATGAATCTGAACATTTTCGAAGGAAAATGACAGCCTCGTCTGCGTACTCTGGCATACGAGCACACGGACGCGCTACGGAAGGTTTACGAAGCATGCATAGAATCGCTCGAACGTTCATGCGAGAGCGGGAAATTTTGAAAATCTTACGACGTCGGCACCAAAGCGAAAGTTTTTTTGTGTCTCTCTGAATCGAGCCTATAGAGTTCACAGAGGGGTAGGGGGTTAGCCAAGAGTAGACCATGTGTTCCAGGAGTTATTTTCGTAAAAGTGCCAGCCTACCTGCAGCATTTCCCACTCCCTGTTGCCAGACGATGTTTCACTATTTTGCGCTACACATGTTGAACTGTCATTTTTGAAATGATTTCCAGGGATTTCCCTGGAAAATGATATATTGTTTTTTTCAGCAGAGTCTGGGCTTTAACATGAAATGTCTTGTTTGTATTTTTTAGGTGTATTCTCAATATTTTTGGGTGAAATATGTGAAAAAAAATTAAAAAAAAATTTTTTTTTTACAATTTGTAGTGTTTTTTTTGTAATAAAAAATTTAAGTTTGTCAATAAAATTTTATTGCGTGTGAAATCCCAATTTCTCCCGGTTACAGCGATACCACATATGTATAGGTAGACACCCTTTCCTGCCCAGGAGAGGGTTAATTAAAAAAAAAAATGACAGGGACCCCCCTCCCAGGGAGGCGGACCCCATTTTTTTTTGGATTTTTAAGGGTTAAAAACCCTTAAAAATCCCCCCAAAAAATGACGTGGGGTCCCCCTTACCCAAAGTAACCAGCCCGGGACCAGCTATGGGGGCTTGTAGGCACAGAGTGGGGGGCCAGCTATTCTTGGTGTGCCACACACCCCGCTTCACTTCTTAAATATTTATCACTTAATGGGTTAATCCACCGCAGGTGACGTAGTGCAGAGAGGAAGTCTTGTAACGAGCCCCCTTCCGGCCTATATATACCTGGTACCTCCCTTCAATCACCAGTATTTTTTCTCTCTGCTTGCTGACAAGTCAGAAGATGGAAGTCTCCTGCTTACAGGTAGGCCGGGGTATTCTTACCCCGCCACCCCCCTTTTGGTCTATTTCTGCCCGGTTTGAGTTTATATACCTTTATGGTGAAATGGAAGCCTCCCAGCCTTGGCTGCTCACCGGGCAAATGGTAGATGGCACTTTAAGTGCCTAGGAGCTTATCTCCTACCGCTCGACCTCATGCGTGGGACAATGCGGCTAACCGGCATGGTGATCCGGAAATGGGATGCCCTGTCCCGAGGGTCCCCGTAGCCCCTTTCTCTCCCGTTCGGTCCCTTCTCCCTTCACTATGGGGGGAGGGGGGGGTGGTGAGGGTGTGCTTTTAGTATGTGTGTTTCACTGTATCACTGCATGTTAACATATATGTCATGTTTATACATTCACTGTAGCATGTGTATATTTTGGGTCTGCTTTAAGGGCAGCTTGCGCTGGGTATGGGCTGGCCACTTCTCTGGCAGTTGGTTGCTTTGTGGCCCCCTACCCCCTCTCCCCTCTCCTCGCCTGGCATTCATGGAGCTTTGTCAGCACATGCGGTTTTTACCCTCCCCCCTCCGCCGCCTGGGCGCGCGTGCTGGGATCAGCTGTAAGTGTTCCAGCTGATCGGCGTGGGGGGGGGGGGCGGGTCCCGCTGACGCGGCGCCGGGGGCGCGGCGCCGACGTCATGCGGCGTCAGCGGCGTCTGCGGCGGGCCCAGCGTCCTTGCTTCCTTCAAAACAGGAAGGCACGTGGGCGCACGGCCGCACTTTGTCTTCATGCCGGCTCATGGTGCTGGCTGCAGGCTTGCCGGCTGGTTGCTGTACAGGTAAGCGGCCCCTCCCGTTGGGGCCGTTAAATGGGGAATATTTTTTAATAATACAGGGAGAAATCACTGTTATTAAGGGGGCGTCATTTAAGGGCACTTGGTGCCATACTTATATGTTATACACATGTGAAGGATCTGATGGTTGTTTCTTTGCCTTGCAGATCCTGGGATCCCTGCTTATGCTAGCCCTCCGGCTCTATGTGCCTGGCTAATTATTGGGATTGATTTGAATGTTTATATACATAGACTATATATAAATATATATATATATATAGTTTCTATTAAAGGGGACCTAAACTTAAAAAAAAAAAAAAAACATTTTTTATATAAATCCTCCCTTCCGGGACATTACTAAAATAAAGGGGGCATCCCGGGTCGGCTTATGCCTTAAAAGTCCCATTATTGCGAATACCATAAATCACCATATGGAGGCTTCCGTAGATTCCGGAAACGGTTCTGCTGTTCCGTTTGGGGGGTGCGTAGGTTGTGGGGTTCCACTCCCAGCTGATGATATCTTTATTTGCATCCCTTGTGCAAAACAGACTATTGCGCGCCAGTCCGTTGCTTCGGCTGCGGTGCCATCGCATCCTTCATCATCTCCTACCTCTCCCTCCCTATTCCGGACCCCGCATGACACTGTCAAAAGTGGGGATTCGCATTCCGAGGCGGCAGCACAGCCCTGCCCCTGGAAAATGATGCCCGTTAAAGCAGCGTTGAAGACCGCTACAAAACGAAGGCACCTGACTCCGGTACCTTCGGCTCCACAGGACCAGTTTTGTGAACCTGTGGAATGGTCCGATGGATCCCCTGACGAGGATGAACTCCCGTCGGAGTCAGATGAGCCGACAGGTCAGCATGTGGCTGATGAGATCGGCGATTGGTCAGAGGGGGTTGTTTTTGACACCCCCTCCATTCTGGCTCAAATGTTTAAAATTTTTAGTTTAGATACGCCTGAGGCGGCCGCCCCGCCAAAGGGTCAGTTATTTAAAGAGCCTCAGCCGAGTTTGGTTTTTCCCAGACAGCACCACTTTGAGAGGGTGGTTCTTAAGGAATGGGAACATCCCACACGGTTATCTGGAATTCCTTCCAGTTGGGAAAAGCGTTATCCTTTTCCACCAGAATTGGTGAAGCTGTGGTCTGTCCCTCCGGACGTTGATACCCCTGTACTAGGACTCTCCAGCTCGGCTATGGTACAATCTGCTGAGACCACTGTCCCCAAAGATGGGGAAGATCGCAGGATTGACCAATACGCTCGACATGGTTTTATCTATTCCGGGTCAGCATTGCGCCCGGTATGTGCTTCAGCCCTTCTTCTATTGGCAATTAAGTCCCTAATTCAGGGGCTATATGAGGATCTTGATCCCGCTTGCAAACAGTTCACTGCACTTAAGCAGTGTGAATCTTTTGTGGCTTATGTCCTGGCCGCTCAGGACGATGCGCTGACTATGAGTAGCAAGGCGGCAGCTATGCTGGTGGCTATTCGCAGGTCAGTATGGCTGCGTCAGTGGTCAGCAGACACGGCTTCCAAAAAGGTACTCACAGCTCTCCCCTTTTTGGGGTTGCGTCTGTTTGGGGAGAAAATTGATTCAGTCGCAAAAGATGGTAAGATGCCACAACGCAAAAGGCCTCGTGGTCCCTTCAGGGGGACAAGTTCCGGTAGGCCTTCCTTTCAAAGGTTCGGAGCGAGCAAAGGTACGTCCTTTCCCGCTACCAGTGGTGCAGGTTGGACTCGGGGGAGGGGCCGTGGCCGGCCCACTCAGTCCTGGGGCACCAAGCCCAAGCCTGCTGATAAGCTCACTCAGCAATGAGGGGCTGCCCTCACCCGTGCGGGTGGGGGGACTATTGCGACACTTCTACCATTGGAACCATGTGGTTCTAGGCAGATGGATCCAGGAGGTAGTGTCGACAGGTCACAACCTGGAATTCGAGTCTCCCCCTCCCTCGCGGTCCATTCAGGGGTCGGTTCATCCCGGCCTGAACTCTCATCAAGACGGAGTGTGGCTTTCTTTTGTCCAAATTCGCTCAAGAACACTTCAGCTATTTCTGCTAGCGTGTTGGGTCCAGCAACCTCTGTTGTTGGATCAGTCCTTCCAATTGTCCTCCCGTGTACGGCAGTTCCTCCTGTGGTGATTGGTCTCGACCAATCTTGTATAGGGCAGGTCTTTCCTGACCCTCCCTTGGAGAGGTGTCACCACGGACACCAGTCTGTCGGGATGGGACAGATTCTGGAAGGAGCTGCGGCTTCAGGGGCAGTGGAGGCCCCACTTACCCATCAGAGAAATGTCCCTGATCCAGACATGGGCAGTGTTCCATGTTCCCTGTCTCTCGGCGGTTTACATTCCAGAGGTGATGGAACAGGTAGCGGACCGGTTGAGCAAGTGCTCTCCCCGTCTGAAAGAATAAGCTCTCCATCCTCGGGTGGTTCTCTTATTGTGTCTCCAATGGGAGACTCGGGAGGTGGACCTGTTGGCCCCTCATCACTATCACAGGCTCCCGAGCTTCGTGTCACTCTCCCGGGATCCTCTGGCTCTGACAGTGGACGTCAGGTCCCTGAACTGAGGAGCTCTGGGATTTCTATACCTGTTTCCTCCGTGGCCCTTGCTGGGCAGAGTTCTTCAGAAGTTGGCTCTGGAAAGGGTGTACGCCGTTCTCATGGCCCCAAAGTGGCCAAAACGAATAGGGTTCGCAGACATCGTTTGGCTGGCAGTGGACCAGTTCATTCTGCCTCTTCAGCCCGATCTGCTCACTCAGGGTCAATTGTGTTACCCCAATTTACCAGCGCTGGGTTTGATGGCCTGGCGGCTGAAACCTCCATCCTGAAGGAGGAGGGTCTTTCTGATTCAGTCATTAAGACTCTGATCAGTGCCCGGAAGAAGTCTTCTTCCGTCACCTACTATAGGACTTGGAAAGCCTATATCACTTGGTGTGAGATAAGATCTTTTCCTTGTAGGGTCCTTTCGGTCCCCAGGATTCTGGAGTTTTTACAATCAGGGCTGGACTCTGGTCTCCAGCTAAGTACATTGAAAGGGCAGGTCTCTGCCTTATCTGTCTATTTCAGAAGCGTGTTGCGCTTAAACCTTTAGTTAAAACTTTTTTCCAAGGGGTTACGCATGTGCGGCCTCCCAGGAAACCATTACTCCCTGTTTGGGATTTGAATTTGGTTCTTTCGGCTCTTCAGGCTCCTCCTTTTGAGCCTTTGCAAGATACTGCTTTGTCTACCCTGACTCAGAAGATTGTCTTCTTGGTAGCGATCACTTCTGTCCGGCGTGTCTCAGAATTGGCGGCCTTAACTATCCAGGCGCCCTACTTCGAGAGGCATCAGGATAAAGTGGTCTTTCTGTTCAAGCCAGACTTTCTTCCTAAGGTTGTTTCTGCTTTTCATTTGAACCAAGATATTGTTCTTCCCTCCTTGTGTCCTAATCCTAAGAATGACAAAGAGAGGGTTTTGCATTGTTTGGATGTAGTACGCTGTGTTAAGTACTACTTGATTATCACGTCTCCTTTTCGTAGGACGGATTCCTTTTTTGTTGTGCCCCATGGGCCTAAGAAGGGTTTGGCACCAGCCAAATCTGCCATTAGCAAGTGGATACGTCAGGCCGTTACCCCTTTTCGTATTACTGCTCATTCCACTCGCGCTGTTGGGGCGTCTTGGGCTTTTCAGCACCAAGCTTCTGTTGAACAGGTTTGTAAGGCCGCCACCTGGTCTTCTGTTCACACTTTTTCTAAGTTTTACAAAGTTGATGTGCGGGCCTCAGCGGATGCTGTTTTTGGCCGCAAAGTTCTGCAGACTGCAGTCATTTAAGTTATGCTTCACCTGGCCTTGAGATGCCCTTCCCT
The DNA here is from genome assembly GCA_027917425.1 of Gastrophryne carolinensis. NCBI lineage: Eukaryota > Metazoa > Chordata > Amphibia > Anura > Microhylidae > Gastrophryne > Gastrophryne carolinensis. The sequence continues at coordinate 90,522,864 of CM051244.1, read as the reverse complement.
TGTGGACACTGCTTTTGGATGTCCCATTAAGTGATGAATATTTAAGAAGTGAAGCGGGGTGTGTGGCACACCAAGAATAATACCATTTTGTGAGTACTCACCTGAAAAATGGATATTGTTGGTGTGCCACACACCCCGCTTCACACCCGCCCTTTTCGGTATTACCGAAGCATTTATATGGTGAAGCCCTTTTTTATTTATATCAAAATTGATTTTGGAGGTTACTGGTGGAATACTGGTACCTTGTATTACTGCTTTTTGAATATACTGGTGATTGAAGGGAGGTACCAGGTATATATAGGCCGGAAGGGGGCTCGTTACAAGACTTCCTCTCTGCACTACGTCAAGTGAAGCGGGGTGTGTGGCACACCAACAATATCCATTTTTCAGGTGAGTACTCACAAAATGGTATTTTTGTGCCCCCCCCACCCTGCAGCCTACGAGCCCACATAGCCTATGTGGGCCCGGGCTCTTCTGCCCCCCCCTGGGCTTTGGGGAGGCAGGTAATGGGGGTGCCGGGGGTTAATGGCAAGTCACCCGCTAGGGCAAGTGACTTGCCACCCCCCCAGCCTTGTGAACTGGTATAAGGGGTCTCATGGACCCCTTACCAGTTCACAAGGGGTTAAATGTTGAAAAAAAACACCACACGTTAATAAAAAAGTATTTTATTAAAAAAAAAAAAAAAATTTTTACTGTACTTACCTCCGATTGCAAGCTCTTGTCCCTCGCCGCTCTGCTGACAGATGCCGGTGATCGGCATCCAGAGAAGGAGGAGGCAGGAGATCAGAGGATCTCCTGTCACCTCCTTCCAGGGCACCGATCACCGGCATCTGAGAAGCTGACAAGGCTGAAGCCGGTGATCGATCGGGGCTGGGATGACGTCATAAGCCCCGCCCCCTTGGCGGCAAGATGGCGGCCGCCATCGAGAATGAAAGGGGAGAGAGCCTCTCGGGCTCTCTCCTAAAGATCGGTAAGTCCTGGGGGGGATCGGAGGCCCCCCAGGTGAAGAGGAGGGACAGCGGGAGCCAGCGCACACACAGGTAAGTGAATGTCATTTTTTTTTTTTTTACAGTTAGCAGCTTCTGCTGCCAAAGCGGGGGGGGGGCCTATTCCGGGGGCTCTCCTGGAGCCATCCGACCCCCCACGAGGGATCGGATGGCACCAAATTAAAGAGGAGACCCAGGCGGATCCAACAAGGGGTCAGGTGAGTATTTTTTATTTTTATTTTTTAAACCAGCAGTGGGGAAAGTCAAGCACGTAACACCTACGGGCTTGGCACTTAAGGCCCAGCCAAGCCAGCACGTAGGTGTTACGTGCTTGGCAACAAAAGGGTTAAATAAAGTGATTATAACAGAATATTTAAATGTGGAAGGGAAGATGCCAGATGAGATAAAGAGTTGGAATAGATGGTAGATAGAGTTTCTGAGATTTTTTGATCGGGAAGAGATGAAGGCAGCGAAATTAGTGTGTTTGACAAAGTGGAGTGCAGAGCTGTAGGTTGCCAGCATCAGCACTCCTGAAGCATCATTGGTGAAGGCAAGTTTAAGATGCTCTGGAGTATGATTACTTTACAGTCTATGTGACTGTATGATGGTCAATGGCCCATGTATTTCTGAATAAAGGTTACCAGGTTTTAATTTACTTATATTAATACAGCCTTGTGTAATGCATGCATATTTATAACAGAAATATACCGTAGATCCCAATTTTCTTCTGCCCTTTACAGGTTATAAAACATGAACCACAACTACTAGATGCATATTGGCATAGACATCTGATTTACCTTTTGCAAGGGAAGTTTAACAAGGCGCTTGATGATCTGAATTTCATTATTAAATATAATAAAAAAAATGCAGGTAAGTCAGTTATTCCACATCTCAGTGTTTAAATAGTTTTTAGTGTAATCCAATTTTATTAGATTTTCATACAAATAAACAAGTACATAGAGTCAGGATGGAGAGAGGGAGCATTGGCTTAATTCAAGAAATTATATAAAGTACAAAAATAAGAAAAGATGAATTCAAGGTAAGGCATCCAAGTTGACTTAGTGTCCTTTACTCTTACCCCGCTGTATCACAAATACAGTCTACAAATATCGATAGTTGTGAAGTTTTGAATGGAGAGGGAATAATGAAATAATAAGGTGGGGGGAGTTTAGAAGAAAGAGAGGAGTATAGCATTAGGAGGGGTATTGTGAAATGAGGTTTGGTGGGAGGGTCTTGGTCAGGTCTCGGAACATTTCTATTACATAAAATTAGGAGGTGGATCTTATTCAGGCTCCTACATTAGGGAAGCTAGGTCCGTGTCACGGAAGTCGAGCCAACTGGTTGTCACATTTAGATTGGGTCTCGATTGCCTCTGACAAGAGTTCCTCCATTCTCCGAATGTACTCAACCTTCTGAATCCATTCTTTTAATGTAGGGGCAGATCGGGATTTCTTGTTTCTGGGGATGATAGATTGCATTTTAGTTTGGTCTTCTTCTGATAAGGTAATATTCAGCTCCTGTTCCCATGTGTGTATAAAACCAGAAGTGTGTATAGATCTTATAAGCATTTGGTATAGAGCAGAGATGGCATGTGAGGGGGCAGGGCACTGGGAGAACATGTGCTCAAAGGGAGTCAGCTGTTTCCCAACGATCTCTAATAAATTCTGGTTAGTCACAAAAGCTGTTATTTGACCATCTAGCAACCATGGTATATGTTTCCCAGGGGCCAGACTCTTTAGGCCTGAAAGTGCGGGGATTTTACCACCATTCAGTTTTTGCCCCAGGGTAATATCAGAAGATGCTTCCCAAGCCAAGAAGCTCCTTGACCGGCATCCCAGTGCAAAGGCAATATTGTTGAACAGTGGAGTGCCAGGGCCTGGTCTGTGAATCAAAGTGTATTTACGAGTTAAGTGATACCATAGATTGAGAAAGTGTCTGGTTAAGATGGGGAGGGAGTCATTGAATTGTCTAGGGAGGGTAGATCCCCAAGGTAGTGAATTTGAATTGACTGGAGCAATTGCCTTTTCTAGGTGTACCCAAAGTTTCTCTATTTACCTATATAAAACTGTTAATCTTGTTCCGCCATCTGATTTACGCATGGATAGTGTGGTGAATCTAATTCTCTGTTTCTCCAGTGCTTTGATTCTTGCACTAATAACTCAGGAACTACAGGGTATTTTTAAAAATGGATTAAAGTTTAGCACAGTGCAACGTGTAGCCCAAGACACTGGGACAACAATCAAGCTTACTTTAAAGTATAGCTTTATTCCTATAGAACCATGAAAGGGGAAGTTTGCTTCGGTTGGTCAAGTCTATCGCCTGACTTAATAATGGATTTTAAAAATTGCTCATGTGTCCAAGTCGCTTAAACTCCCTCAAGACCATAGGGAAAGACATGTGGGGGGAAGTGGGATGTAGTAAAAGATAATCTGCGAATAACGACAGTTTATATTCATGAGTCCCAATTTCTATCCCCTTTACATCAGGGTTTTGTTGAGTGTTGTTCCCGATAGGGATGGGCTTATAATGCAGGATTTTTGATAAGAAAAGGGGGCCTACACCAACTTGTTGAAGCGATGCTTTCAGAAATTACCAGTTTACCAGCCTTTTCTGCATCACAGGCTAAGAGGCAAGCAGGCACACCCTTCTTCTGAACATATTATATTAAGTTGAATAGTTTATTGCTGTTGTCCCACACCTCCCATCCTGGGAACAAACTCCACTTGGTCTAGGTGTATCATCCCCAGTATTTGTGGTCACAGTCTTAGAGCTGCTGCAAATAGTTGAGTCTTTCCCAGGTCTAGGGATAACCGATATGGTAACTTCCAGTGATTGTTTGGGGAAAGGGCTTCCTGAACCTATTGAGTTGAACAAATTGTTGTAACTTGAACTTCTTCTAAAAATGGTTCTTTGAGGTTAGCTACCTCTTCATCAGGGATGGGGTCCCCATCGAGAGACATTTTTGCCTGTCTTACAGGTTATATAAGATTGCATAGTATTCCTTAAAAGCAATTTGCGAAGGGGCATAGGCATCTGTCCGTCCAGTTTCTTAATAGAGAGTATATAGGCTGTGCGAGGTCTAGGATGCCGTGATCCACATTTGTTAGCAGATTCCTAAAAAATTACTTGTACTTGTTTTTATACTTCATATAAGCCTGGTTATATTTAGGGATGGATTTGCTGTAGGGTTCGATTGATTAGTGATGACCTCTCCTTTTTCAGTCTGGAGCCATGTTTAATGAATACCCCTCTTACCACACACATTAAGGCTTCCCATTGAAAGGGTAGCGAAGTAAGCAATCATTGAGTCTCCATGTCCTGTATGGCTGATGGAGACCCAGCGGGGTCAAGGCCAGGAAAATCAGAGCTGCTCTGACCAAATAACCTGTCCGATCCAGGTTTGCAGGTTCCTTAGTTATTGGCAGCGGAAAGGAAGGTATAGTCCCTCTCCTTGCCATGTAATACTCGCCATGCATTTACCAGCCTCAACATGGACAAGGATTTCTTGAGTCTGTTTTGCTTGCTGAGGGACACGGCAGATCTCCCTGAGCATTTATCTATTTCAAGGTGCAGAGGCATGTTCAGATCTCTGCCCACTATCACCACACCCTCAGCAAAATCCTCCAGCATTTTGAGAACCTTTATATTAACGCTAGCTTGGTTTGGGGCATAAATATTGGCTATTGTGCATACTGTCAGGAATCCACTCACCTCGTCCTTGCTCCCGCGCCGTCCCCGGGCAGCTGGCCGCGCTGCTTCCGGCTTGCGTCTCGGCCGGGCAGCGGCTCCGGCGGCGGCTCCGGCGGCGTCTGTTCGGGCGGCGCGCCGCTCGGCCACGCCCCCTGCTCGCGACCCCGGCTCTGCTGTACGTGCTCGCGCGCGGGCGCGAGCACAGGTCTCTCATACCCTCCGGCGGCGCTGCTTCCTGCACGCCCGCCGGAGGAAAAATTAAAGGGGCCAATCAGCCCAGGGTTCCCAGAGTGGGCCAATAGCCCACTTGGAGATATTTTTACTCACGCCCTCTGAAGTTTAACACCAACCAGTTTTGTTCTCACAGTTGCACCAATCATCATCCTGTCCCAGTCTTGCCTGTCTCTATAAAGCTGATTCCCCTTCATTTGCCCATTGCCTGTGATAGTGCCTTGTACCCTGTTTGGTAGCTTCTCTAAAGTATATTTTTGATCTCCCGTTGCCGACCACCGCCCGTCTTGACTACCCCCGATCTGATCTCCTGTTGCCGACCTTCGCCTGTGTTTTGACCACCCCCGATCTGATCTCCTGTTGCCGACCTTCGCCTGTGTTTTGACCACCCCCGATCTGATCTCCTGTTGCCGACCTCTGCTTGATCCTCGACCACGTCTTGTCCAATCCTTTGTGCCGCTGCCATCTCGGAACTTCTGTTGCTGAACTCTAGCCTGTTGGACTTCCGTTATACGCTCAGCGGTTGGGCTGCTCGGCACCACTTCCAGCCGCGGGTTCTCCAGGCCTCTGAACAGTAAGACTCCAATCTTTGAGCCATTGAAGTCCTGGGGGCAACCGATCCCGGGCAGGCGTGCTCTGCGTCCCGGCAAGCGGGGGCTCCTAAAGGTGAAGCTGGCTGCGGAGATTGGGGGTTGAGGTCTTACTGAGAGGGCTGGAGTTATCTAAGTGGGTTGCTGTAGTACCCGGAGCGTGACATTATCACAGGCCACAAGATGGATGACCTGGTACAGCAGGTACAAGCTATGGCTACGGCGATAAACCAGCTCGCTCAAAGAGTGGCCACTCAGGAATCTCGACAGTTACCGGCATCCTCTGTACCACCTCATATCTCAGAACCAAAGATTCCACTGCCGGAAAAGTTTTTTGGGGAACGAGCTAAATTCTCCAATTTTAAGAATGCCTGCGAATTGTATTTCAAGCTGAGACCCATCTCCTCAGGCACTGAGTCCCAACGAGTAGGCCTAGTCATTTCTTTGCTTCAAGGAGACCCGCAGTCCTGGGCCTTCAGTTTGCCATCTCATGATTCTGCCCTACAATCCGTTACAGCATTCTTTAATGCTATGGGCGTCTTATATGCTGACCCTGATCAACAATCTACGGCAGAAAATAGGCTTCGGGCCTTAAGACAAGGACGGAATTCGGCTGAAGATTATAGTGCTGAATTCCGCCGCTGGGCCGTCGAATCGAGGTGGAATGATCCCGCTTTGTGTAGTCAGTTCAGGGTGGGGCTGTCGGAAAGCATCAAGGATGCTTTGGTAAATTTTCCTCCACCCGCAGACCTAGACCAATTAATGCAGGTCTCCATTAAAATAGACAGGCGTCTTAGAGAGAGGGCTAGGGAGAGAGCCAGGGCTCCCACGTCCTTCAGGTCCTCCCAGAGTCTTAGTTCCCCGGCTACCCGTGGGGAAAATACCTCATCTCCTTCCCAGGAAGAACCCATGCAATTAGGGAGAACCCGGTTATCCCAAGAGGAAAAGCAGCTTAGGCGGTCCAATGGGTTATGCCTATATTGTGGGAACTCGGGACATTTCGCAGGGTCCTGTCCCAACAAGGGGAGACCGGCGGAAAACTTCCGCACCCAGACCAGGTAGAGAGTACTGATCTGGGTGAGTCAGTTTGCAACTCTCGCCAAAATAAAATGTTAGTACCCATTGACCTATCTTGGGGTTCTTCCAAGCAAACAGTTTCCGCCTTTATCGACAGCGGTGCGGCGGGAAACTTTCTCGATAGGAGCATGATCTCTCTTTTAGGTATTCCGTTAGTTCCTCTTGAAAGATCCCTACAAGTTTTGGCCATCAATGGGAAGGCCATCCAGGGGGGACCTATAAACACCAAGACCCCACCTCTTCGGTTAATTGTTGGCTCTTCCCACTCTGAGTTTTTAGAATTTTTCATCTTCGACTGTCCAGAGACTCCGGTGGTTTTGGGATACCCCTGGTTACAACTCCACAACCCGGTGATAGATTGGCGGGTTGGAGAATTGATCAAGTGGAGTGACCATTGTAAAAATCACTGCTTTACTACTGGCCTTAGAAGTATGCAAGTTTTACCTCAGGGATTACCTCAACCATACGCTGACTGGGTTGATGTCTTCTCTGAACGTTCTGCGGATACCCTCCCTCCACATCGGTCTTATGACTGCCCTATTGACTTGCTGCCTGGCACGATTCCCCCGAGGGGAAAAATTTATAATCTTACCCTGCCTGAAGAGCAAGCAATGAGGGAGTACATCACCGAAAATTTAAGGAAGGGATTTATTCGCCCCTCTACCTCACCTGCCGGGGCTGGATTCTTTTTTGTAGAGAAAAAAGATGGCGGCTTGAGACCATGCATAGATTATCGAGCCTTGAATAAAATCACTGTAAAGAACCGATACCCCTTGCCCTTGATTGGGGATCTGTTCAATCAAGTCACTGGGTCCCAAATTTTTTCCAAGTTGGATTTAAGAGGGGCTTACAATCTTATTCGCATCCGACAGGGGGATGAGTGGAAAACCGCATTTAATGTGAAAGACGGCCATTACGAGTACCTGGTCATGCCTTTTGGTCTTTGTAACGCGCCAGCCGTTTTTCAAGATTTTGTTAACGATATTTTCAGAGATTATCTCGGTAGGTTTGTGGTCATATACTTAGACGATATTCTCATTTTTTCTAATTCCTTGTTGGAGCACAGACGTCATGTTAAGTTGGTACTACAAAAATTAAGAGAGAACAACTTATTTGCTAAACTTTCTAAATGCGTGTTTGAAGTCACCACAGTTCCTTTCTTAGGGTATATTATTACCAACCAGGGTTTAGAGATGGACGCGGGGAAAGTTTCGGCGGTACAGGATTGGGTTCAACCCAAGACCTTAAAAGAATTGCAGCGTTTTCTAGGTTTTGCCAATTTTTATCGGCGGTTCATCAAAGGCTTCTCTCATGTTGTTGCACCTCTTACCAATCTTACCCGCAAGGGGGCCTTTACGGCTAACTGGTCTCCCTCTGTCTGTGAGGCCTTCCTGACCTTGAAGCGGGCCTTCACTTCGGCACCAGTGTTAATTCACCCAGATATTCGTAAGGCCTTCATTGTTGAAGTAGACGCTTCAGAGCTGGGAGTGGGTGCAGTTTTGTCGCAGTATTCCGGTGACCCTGAGCGTCTACATCCATGTGCTTATTTTTCACGTAAATTCAGTACCGCAGAGCAAAATTATGATGTTGGTAATAGGGAACTATTAGCTATTAAACTGGCTTTTGATGAATGGCGACACTGGCTGGAGGGTTCGTTACATCCTATAACCGTGTATACCGATCACAAAAATCTTGAATACATTGGGTCTGCCAAGAGATTGAACTCTCGTCAAGCACGTTGGGCATTATTCTTCTCACGTTTTAATTTTATTATTACGTTCAAGCCAGGTGTAAAAAATACTAAAGCGGATGCACTATCTCGCATGTTCGGTGAATGTAAGGATCGGGGTGATACTGGTGACCCGATTCTACCTATGGGTTGTGTGGTCGGGGCATTACTTCCTGATCTCTCTAACACCTTGGCGCCGTTTCAAGACCAGTCTCCTAGTGATATTCCCTTGGGATGCCAGTTTGTACCGCCACATTTGCGTTCAGATGTAATTCGCGAGTTTCACGATGCTAAAACTGCTGGCCATGTGGGTAACCGAAAAACCCTTATGCTTGCCCGTCGCCATGTATGGTGGCCAACCATGAGACGCGATATTTTCGCCTTTATCGATGCTTGTGCTGTTTGCGCTCGAAGTAAGGGGGTTCATAAGGCTCCCAGTGGCGGATTGGTTCCTCTTGAAATTCCTGCTGAACCTTGGACTCATATTTCTATGGATTTCATTGTAGATTTGCCTTTATCACTCGGGAATACTGTTATTTGGGTGGTCGTAGATCGTTTCAGTAAAATGGCACACTTCATTCCTTTGGCTAAACTTCCTTCTGCGCCAGAGCTTTCTCGATTATTTACTTCACACATTTTTCGTATTCATGGTATTCCGTCCAATATAGTCTCTGATCGGGGCGTCCAATTTACTTCCCGTTTTTGGAAACATTTCTGTTCACGGCTGGGTATACAGATCTCTCTTTCGTCTGCCTACCATCCCCAGTCCAATGGGCAGACGGAAAGAACTAATCAAACTTTGGAACAGTATTTAAGGTGTTATGTCTCTGATGCCCAAGAACAATGGGCAGAATTTATTGATTTCGCCGAATTTGCTTACAATAATGCGCCTAGTGAGAGTACCAAGATATCGCCTTTTTATTGTAACTTAGGGAAAAATCCTAGAGCTTCTTCCCTTTCAGGGTCACCTTCCAACTTGCCGGCGTTGGAGGAGTGGCTTCAAGAACGGAAGAATATCTGGACACATGTTCAGGAAATTCTTAAGACTACTAGTTTAAGATATAAAAAATTTGCCGATCGTCGCAGATCACGGGAGCCTACTCTTCAAGTAGGTGATTTAGTTTGGGTCTCCACTAAAAATATTGCACTCCGTCAACCTTCTTGTAAGTTGGGTCCAAAATTCATTGGCCCTTTTCCTATAATCAAAAAGTTAAATAATGTGTCTTTTAAGGTTCAACTCCCGCCTACTATGAGAATACCTAACTCTTTTCATGTTTCACTGCTAAAACCGGCGAAGAATATTCCTCTTACTGGTCCTGCACCTATTCTCGTGGATAATGAGCCCGAGTGTGAAGTAAATAAGATCTTGGATTCTCGTAAGATTCGCAATTCTTTACAATATTTGGTGGACTGGGTTGGCTATGGTCCAGAAGAAAGATGCTGGGTGGCTGCGAGGGATGTTCATGCCAAAGCTCTTGTACAGAAATTCCATCGTGATAATCCGGAGAAGCCGGGTGAGGGTCCGGAGGCCCCTCGTGAAGAGGGGGGTAATGTCAGGAATCCACTCACCTCGTCCTTGCTCCCGCGCCGTCCCCGGGCAGCTGGCCGCGCTGCTTCCGGCTTGCGTCTCGGCCGGGCAGCGGCTCCGGCGGCGGCTCCGGCGGCGTCTGTTCGGGCGGCGCGCCGCTCGGCCACGCCCCCTGCTCGCGACCCCGGCTCTGCTGTACGTGCTCGCGCGCGGGCGCGAGCACAGGTCTCTCATCTTATATAAGATTGCATAGTATTCCTTAAAAGCAATTTGCGAAGGGGCATAGGCGTTCTGTCCGTCCAGTTTCTTAATAGAGAGTATATAGGCTGTGCGAGGTCTAGGATGCCGTGATCCACATTTGTTAGCAGATTCCTAAAAAATTACTTGTACTTGTTTTTATACTTCATATAAGCCTGGTTATATTTAGGGATGGATTTGCTGTAGGGTTCGATTGATTAGTGATGACCTCTCCTTTTTCAGTCTGGAGCCATGTTTAATGAATACCCCTCTTACCACACACATTAAGGCTTCCCATTGAAAGGGTAGCGAAGTAAGCAATCATTGAGTCTCCATGTCCTGTATGGCTGATGGAGACCCAGCGGGGTCAAGGCCAGGAAAATCAGAGCTGCTCTGACCAAATAACCTGTCCGATCCAGGTTTGCAGGTTCCTTAGTTATTGGCAGCGGAAAGGAAGGTATAGTCCCTCTCCTTGCCATGTAATACTCGCCATGCATTTACCAGCCTCAACATGGACAAGGATTTCTTGAGTCTGTTTTGCTTGCTGAGGGACACGGCAGATCTCCCTGAGCATTTATCTATTTCAAGGTGCAGAGGCATGTTCAGATCTCTGCCCACTATCACCACACCCTCAGCAAAATCCTCCAGCATTTTGAGAACCTTTATATTAACGCTAGCTTGGTTTGGGGCATAAATATTGGCTATTGTGCATACTGTCAGGAATCCACTCACCTCGTCCTTGCTCCCGCGCCGTCCCCGGGCAGCTGGCCGCGCTGCTTCCGGCTTGCGTCTCGGCCGGGCAGCGGCTCCGGCGGCGGCTCCGGCGGCGTCTGTTCGGGCGGCGCGCCGCTCGGCCACGCCCCCTGCTCGCGACCCCGGCTCTGCTGTACGTGCTCGCGCGCGGGCGCGAGCACAGGTCTCTCATACCCTCCGGCGGCGCTGCTTCCTGCACGCCCGCCGGAGGAAAAATTAAAGGGGCCAATCAGCCCAGGGTTCCCAGAGTGGGCCAATAGCCCACTTGGAGATATTTTTACTCACGCCCACTGAAGTTTAACACCAACCAGTTTTGTTCTCACAGTTGCACCAATCATCATCCTGTCCCAGTCTTGCCTGTCTCTATAAAGCTGATTCCCCTTCATTTGCCCATTGCCTGTGATAGTGCCTTGTACCCTGTTTGGTAGCTTCTCTAAAGTATATTTTTGATCTCCCGTTGCCGACCACCGCCCGTCTTGACTACCCCCGATCTGATCTCCTGTTGCCGACCTTCGCCTGTGTTTTGACCACCCCTGATCTGATCTCCTGTTGCCGACCTTCGCCTGTGTTTTGACCACCCCCGATCTGATCTCCTGTTGCCGACCTCTGCTTGATCCTCGACCACGTCTTGTCCAATCCTTTGTGCCGCTGCCATCTCGGAACTTCTGTTGCTGAACTCTAGCCTGTTGGACTTCCGTTATACGCTCAGCGGTTGGGCTGCTCGGCACCACTTCCAGCCGCGGGTTCTCCAGGCCTCTGAACAGTAAGACTCCAATCTTTGAGCCATTGAAGTCCTGGGGGCAACCGATCCCGGGCAGGCGTGCTCTGCGTCCCGGCAAGCGGGGGCTCCTAAAGGTGAAGCTGGCTGCGGAGATTGGGGGTTGAGGTCTTACTGAGAGGGCTGGAGTTATCTAAGTGGGTTGCTGTAGTACCCGGAGCGTGACACATACTTTCATAACAAGCTCCATTTTAGGAAAATGAATCAGCCCTGTGGATCAGCATAGGATTCTATTTTTTATGTGGAAGGGATTTGTGCAACCCATTGGAGACTACTTTAGTTTATAGACTCTGGAGTAGTCATTGATGCCAAGATGTGTAGTCCTGGATTGTTGGGATTTGCTTGTAGAAGCCCGACTTTGACCTTGCTCTTATGGAGGTTGTAAAGGATTTTCAACCTTTTTCTCCGAGATGTTTAGGTGTTTTATGTTAAAGGAGCAAATAGTAAGTTACGCCATCTCTTTTATAAATTCTTCTAGGATTAGTGTCCAGGGGAGTTAAGAGGGGGTGGGGAGCATTGGAGAGCAGAGATAAAGGCTCTAGGAGAGACAAAGGGGCTGAGAAAGAAAAAGGAAAATAAAGAATTTGACTGGGGTTGAAAGAGTAACTTTTAAAGTAAAATGAGAGTGAGATCACTCTTTACACCACCTTTCGTTTGGGAGGTAATCTCCACCGCAAATAGTGGTAACCTACTTAGGCAAAGGGCTCTGCAAGGCTGAGGGAGTCCCCACTCAAATGGACGACATTAACGGTTTCTTCCTTCTTACATATATTATAACATATAGCAGTAACATAGAGGAAGATCTTGCCCGACATACCATGGCCAAGAGTTGGCATCATACAGCTAAGGCAGTCGAGGTGGAAAAAACAAACAAACTACTTGTAAAAATCTACAAGTTTACTCTCCCCAGATTCAGGAAAACCGGATGACCTCTGATTGATACCTCGTGATCACACCTTGATGATCCTGGTCCCTAAATCCTGGTTCAGTACCCCTCAGCACCGCAGGTTCTGCCGCCCAGACATCATGATCAAACATCATGAAGCTGGGACCCTTCTAAATAATGTATTAAGATAGAGGCTGAGGGTATCCAACCTGAAGCCCTGGGTCAGAACCCTTCCACCAATTCAGGTTAAGATTCATAACAAGGCCCCCATGACTCTCAACTTGGCACCTAATAGTTGCCACCTAAATGATATTTACGTGGAAGAGAACATCATTCAGCTTCCTCAGATCTAAGGGAGATTGGTTCCAGCAGCGCCAGTTCGGGCCCAAACATAATATCTGTCAGGGAGGAGCGAAATCCAAAACCATCATATTAAAAGTGAACCTGTGAACCGAACCTGCAAGTGAAGGTATATGTTAACAAAATGACTCTTAAAAACATGTAACTTTTAAATGTGTGCCATGTGGCGCCTGTCTCTGGGTCGACCCCAGCATCTTTGATCTCATGGAGAGGTAATAGGACGGCCAGCCAGTCAGGGACCTGTATTGGTTCTATATCTAAGAACCTGAAGAGGAAGGTCCTCTCTGGGAGGTTGTGGATCCCCAGCTGGGCAGCCTGCTGATCCTATCGATTTCCATTGGTTCTCCAGCGGGTCTGTCTAGGATGGAGTTGAAGAGCTCAGAGGACAGGAAGACAGTCTCTGGGAGGCCATGAATTGTAATATTGTTCAACCTATTGCAGGTGTTTTGATCATGGGATTGGAGAATGACTGCTTATTTTTGCACGCGTGGAGAATCCTACCCCATCGGTCCTCCCCAGTAGGTGAGATTTGACAGCTTGCGCTCTGTGTCCCCAGGGGCGTGCAGCACTGAGCGGCTGGTCTGGTAATATACAGAGAGCTCAAGTGAGGCCAGATATGGACTATTTGCTCTGTGAAGTTCATTGGGAGAAGCTTGGCTGCTGGCTGCTGGGCAGAGACCATGGCCCATCCCCCCACCCTGAGGAATGCTGCACAAAAGAACCAGTCTCGGATGTCATAAGCGCCGGGCATCATGAGGGGAGTTTTGTGAGAAGAGAGCAGGTTGTGATCCCTGGCAGCTTTGTCCACCCACAGCCTCCATCAGCGAGTTAATCTGCGTGGGGCAGACGGGGTCCCTTGCGTCGCCTCCTCCTCTGCTGACCCTGGTTGCCATCTTGGTCAGTCCTCCAGCCTTCATGCAGTCTGTGCAGAAAAATAATTTAATTTTCCCTGCAGCCAGCAGTTTGTCCACTCTGGGTCCTCTCTTCTTTCTTGAAGATCCCATGGTGTGCATGTTAACTGCCTGTAAGTTGAAATTCATCAGAGAAATCTCTGTGGGATAGCAGGAGCTCTGGAAAACAGCTCCTCACTACATCACTTTATATAAGTTATAGCTATATAATGGACATGGACATAAAGACTAGACTTTCAGCTTTCTTTTGAGGGTATCTACATTAAAATTTAAATTGGATAAGGGTTTGGGAGTTTCAGATCCTTAGCATGTGCCACTTTGTTTTTAATGGGATAAAAATAAAAAATTTAACAATTGACTCAAAGTTGTTTCATGGACAGGTGTAGGCTATTTCTTCATTATGTAATTCTCAAATAAGCAGATAAAGGGCCTGAAGTAGATTTGGGGTATGGTGCTTGCGTCTGGAAGATTTTGCTGTGAAGAAAACATGTGGTCAACGGAACTCTCTATGCAGGTGAAACAAGCCATACTTGTTTCAAGCTGCGAAAAAAAAACAAAAAAAAAACAATCTGATAAATTGCTACAATATTATGAGTGGCAAAATGTACAGTTTTGGTGCATCAACACTCTCCAGGATGTATGCGTATCAATATTCAAAATCTACTATAAAGAGAAGACTGCATGAAATCAAATACAAAGTAAATGCACAGGGCAGGCCACTCATAAGCCTCAAGAATAAAAAGGCTAGATTGGACTTTGCTAAAAAAAAAAAAAAAAAAAAAGAAAACATCTAAAAAAGCCAGCACAGTTCTGGAAGAACATTCTTTGGATAGAAGAAACCAAGATCAACCTCTACCAGAATGATGGGAAGAAAAAGTATGGCAAAGACGTGGTACAGCTCATGATCCAAAGCATACCACATCATCTGTAATTGCATCAGTGTGATTGCTTGGGCATGCATGGCTGTCAGTGGCACTGGGTCACTTATGTTTGTAAATGATGTGACACAGGACAGAAAGCGGCCGGATGAATTCTGAGATATTCAGAGACATACTGTGTGCTCAAATCCAGCCAAATGCAGCCAAACTGATTGGTCGATGATTCATAATACAGATGGACAATAACCCAAAACATAAAGCTACCCATTAGTTTATTAAAGCAAAGAAGTGAAATATTCTTGAATGGCCAAGTCAGTCACCTGAACTCAACCCAATTAAGCATGCATTTCACATGCACTTATTTAAGAGTAAACTTCAGACAGAAATGCCCACAAACAAACAGCAACTGAAAACCACTGCAGTAAACACCTGGCAGAACATTAAAATGGAAGAAACACAGCAATGTCTGGTGATGTCCATGAGTTCAAGACTTCAGGCAGTCATTGCCAACAAAGGGTTTTCAACCAAGTTTTATAAATTAACATTTAATTTACAATGATTTAATCTGTCCAATTACTTTTGAATCCCTGAAATATAGGGATTGTGTTTAAAAATGATTTGGTTCCTCACATTTTATGCAATCTTTTTTGTTCAACCCACTGAATTAAAGCTGAAAGTCTGAACTTCCAACTGACAGAAGGGGATCCAGTGCCCTAAGCCTAACCTTACCCACCTTCCAGTGTCTGTGGGTGTTCAGCAGCCAGAAAATGAAGATTCCCTGGATGCAACTAGCATAAAAATCACTGGGCGCTGCCCACAGGACTTTTCCTTTTATATTGGCCAGCGGCAGCAATGATCCTGCCCCTCTCTGTGCTCATATATATGTGTTGATATAAGATTGATAGATGCCACTGACATGGGAGAATAAATCAACCCACTGACGTGGAAACACAGGATGTATTGTGCTTCATATCTGACTTTGAAAAGAAAGAAGATATACTACAGCAAGAAAGAAAAAAAGAGAATTTGCATGGAAAACAATGATGATTTCCATCTACCCGGAATATTGTGGGTATAAAGTAATGGATTAATAGAGATATGACCAGTGGCAAGGCAAGGTCATGGGTAAACCTTATAGTGCAAAGGATCATTGGTGGTGAGAGGCTCAATGTAACCTCTTTATGCCCAGACAAGGGCGGCTTGGGAAAGGGGGGGGGGGGGGAGAGGGAGATAGACTGGGAGAGTTAATAGGCTGACAAGAAACCACAAGGAGAAATTCATCAAATTGAGGGGAAAGGTATTCTGATTTTTCAACAGCTCCAGCTTAATAGCTATCTTAGAACCCTAAACCTTCCTACTACAAAAATCTAATTTTATGGACCTACAAAAAATGTTCACTGTACCAGAAAAATCCCCCGAAACTTTGAAGGACTTTTATACGTTATTGCCCACAATACGGCACCAGAATCATCACCCGTACTGTAAAAAATAGGAATGGACCTTGGCCTAACTGTCTCAGCCCAAGAATGGGATAAATTATTTAGGTTCAGTCAGTACATACATAAAAATTTTACAAAATGTTGTAAATTTTACATTGAATTGGATGGTGCTGCCTCACCTCAATTATGTAGCAACAACCTCAAAAATAATTAGAAATAAATAGAAAACTGCAAATAAATTGGTAATACTCCTAATGGGGGGGGGAGGGGTAATAGCATAACTTTTAAAAATTCCCCCTATGACAATTACAACCACTGCACTTCTTACCCTCCTGTCCAGAAGGAATTTAATAGAAACAAAATATATTTGGAAGGGGGGAAGATACTACATCTACCTTTTTTTTTAAAATCATTTAAATCAGTTTGTTTGGCCCCACAGTCCAGGGTGCCTCTGGTACCATGGAAGCTGAATCTGATTTTTATGTCCTTCAAAAAACCAATGAAACTCCCTGTCCTAATTATGTAAATAGCCAGTCTTTTTTATGGCTGTTACCTCACCTCATGTGACTTGGTGGCAAATCATCATTTGTTTTTCCACAAAGATAAGGTGTTTTAAAAGAAAAAAAAACAGGGCCTTCTCACGACCATGGCTTCTGCTTTTCACATCAATCAGGAATGTGTGTTGCCCTCTTTCCTTTCATCCTCAAGGCCTGGTTCTGCATTTGCTGGATATGGTAAGAGTGATCAAGTTCTTACTGACTGCATAAGGGACTTTTTAGATTAATTTTTTTATTTATGGGCTCTGATGGGCCAAATATGTGATTCAAGCACCTAAATTTACCATTAGCAAATGTGTCAGGATGGAGGTCCATGAGACATGTGACTGAGACTGTGAAGGTGTGAGTCTGTTCAGTATCTCTTGGTTGGTTCTTCTTGGCCTGCCCTTATGAGGCCACAGTGGACCAGTTCCTTAAAGCTGGTACTTTTTTGTTTCTAAACTTAGAGTGTTTGGAAGCCTCGGTTTTATTTTGGCCATTTTTTTTAGCCTTTGGTTACACTTGATTGGGGATGTTCTAGGTAAATGTAATTTGCAAGGGTGTCTACCATTGGATAAATAAGAAAAAGAGTTGTTAGTACTCACAGATAAATTCTTTTCTTGGAGACACTTCTTTTCTTGGAGACACATTATTACAGCTGCTTTTGTTTTTTCAATTTGAGAAAGTTCCTTCAATTTGGTTGTGTGGTACTGGTTTCTACAAATGACCAGGGGTATGAGCAGGAAAGGTGCAACATCTATTTAAAACATCCAGTCACCTTCTGTCGGATATGCACAACTGTATAATCCAGATATAGTGTATGTGATTGGCTGCAGTTTATCTTATAAGACTCTATGAAAAGGATTCCTACGAACTTATATTGTGCAACAAGAAGTATCCAGGAAGTGCTGCAGTACATGTGCGCCTAAAAGTGCCGAGGGAGACTTTGGTTAACATATATTGACATTTTAAAGTGGAATCCGCTTTAATATCAGAACAGTAAAACAAGCTAGGAATTTTCTGTATTTTTGCTGTTGTTCTAGAATATTAATTTTAAATACTATAACTGTAATTATTGTTTTTCCAATTTAGATGCCTACCTGTCAAAAGCTGAAATATACAAGCAAAAAAAAGACTACACATTGGCTATAGTAAATTATTCACAAGCGCTTAAGTGCCGGCCTGCAGATGATGAAATATATTTCCGACGAGCACAGATGTACGAGTTGCAGAATGAATTAAGAATTGCTATGGATGATTATGCTCAGGTATCTAAAGGGAGCGGCAATCTTATAATCCTGTTTTTAGAGAATGCTGTGAAGGGTTATACTTCTAATTTGTCTATATGGGTATAAGATACATGGGTAGTTCAGTATTTTTGTTATGTTTCTACAGTGTTTTTTTCACAATCCCAGTCGGACCGATGCCCTTATGAAGCATGGTTTTCATTATTTTGAAAAAAGCAACTGGAATGGGGCAGTGCAAGATTTCTCAGCTGTTATTAAGCAAGATTTCACCAATGTGGAGGCCAGGTATGGTCTGGTGTTTTTGTGTATAATCGGAATTGCATTACTCAAATGTGTAGATCAGAAATGATTCACTTTTCTATAGCTTGAATAACCAGTGTATTCTGTACTCTAGCCATCCATTTTGTTTTCAATTTGTTCAATGAATCAAACTGGTAGAACCCAGTTTCAACCCATATTTCAGGAAAAGTTTGGTTCTCCGTGAATCTGAACTTCACATGGTTCGCGGCGGAACGCGGAAGTTAAACGGTGGCAGGATTTCACCGTCACCACCCCACATGGCACAGTCAGCCAAGGAGAAGCAGCCAGACAGGGTCACATGGTTGCAGCTTAAAAGGCCAGCAAAGCTGGGCTAATCAGGATGCGCTATTACAGGAGATAGTTACACGATGCACCATCTATCCACCAGTATCGAACTGGGTTTTGCAAAAAGAGCATTGCTCTTAGAGCAGGGACAGTTTAGGGACAGTTTAGGGAAGGAAGTGGGCACAGTGGGATGCGGGGGAGGGGGGCTGCACAGAAAAACTGCATCTGCCTGCGCTGGGATCTGTTGGTCATTGTAGTCCACCCTGTAAAGTCTGAAAACTTCAGTGAGGGTTTTTTTATTTTTTGGCCACATCTGGTTTAGCTGGTCCCTGTCACTGCGTTGGGGAACTTGGAGTATACAGTGCATCCATGTTTAATGCGGTTTAAAGAAAAATCAATCTTTTTCATCTGCCAGGGAATTTTTTTTTGGGGGGAAGCTCCGTTTTAAGTGTGCAGGCCTCGTCTCTCTCTAAGTTTGGGGCCACGGTGCCTCTTTGTTAAAATACAGTTTAAAAAATCAATCTATTTCACCTGCCAAGCATTATTGCTTAAGAGCTAGGTCTGCTGGTATGGTCCACTCAGGAGCAGGTGACGACACTGATGCTATTTTTGCAGACTCCAGAAAAAAGCCTCCCAGAGGAGGAGCAAAGTCTGGTGGTGGTGGTGATGTTGGAAAGGCTTTTGTACCTTCCCAGAGGAACAAAACCTGGCACAGTACCAGATCTGCAAGCAGAAAGTTAGCTGTGGTCAGGGCACAAATTTAGGAACTACAGCTCTATGTAAGCACTTGGAGATGCATCACAAGGCTTCCTTTGGACAATCAAAATGCCTTGCAAATGCATCAAAACCTTATTGCTCTTGCTGATGCTGCTGCTCCTATAACCTGTCAACTGTTTAGTAGCCAGGCCTCATCCACAGGCAGTACAGTCTCAGTCTTGTCATCATCATCTAGTGCTCCTCCTCTATCCCATCAGTTATCCATAATAGAATCTATGTCTACCAGAAAACAATATGCCCCCAGTCATCCAGTTGTCGCGCGGCTGAACTTCCACTCGCCTTGAACAGTTACATGGAAGAGAAAGTGTGGCTGTGTATGCAACTGTTAGTGTGTAGCACAGTGCATGAAACAGTAGATACTTTATATACTTTATATACTTGGAGCAGTAGCTACGGCCAAAGGCAATATATGTGTCATGACCCACTGGGTTAACCTTGTGCAGCACGATGCACCCCCAGGTTTGTGCTGATCCGTTTCAGCTTTGGACACCAGGCTATATCCTCCTCCTCCTCAACAGGCGGGAGATGCAGGGCGTAGCCTACCCACCTCCTCCGCCATCCTTTCATCACTGCGAGGTGCAGCACTGCCACACCTTATTACACATGCTGAGCCTGGGCTAGAAAAGCCACACTGCTGAGCAATTGCTGCCATGCATGAAGGAGGAAATCCCCCCCTGGATGTCTCCGGGTCAACTTAGGCAGTGTGGTTGCAGATAACGGGATGGACATTGTGGCTGCTCTGTGTCTAGGTCACATGACACATGCCCCATGCCTGGCACACGTGATCAATCTGGTCGTCAAACACTTCTTAAAAACATATTTTGTCCTGGCGGATGTTCTGGCTGTGTCCAGGAGGGTATGTGTTCGATATAGCTGATCCTATGCCTTCAAACATGCTCTCCTAGACTTGCAGCATCAGAATGGTCTTCCTGAACATTGCTTAATCTGCGATGTCCCTACGCACTGGAATTCCACCTCTACCACCACCTCACCTTCACCTCTACCACCAGCACAAAGTGGTGAATGATTTCTTCATGCAGCAAACAGGCAGCTTTCCCAGTTAGTGTGATTTTCACCTCCAGCACTGGCAGATGATCAGAGACATATATCGCGTGCTGGGGCCTTTGGAAGAGGTGACAAGATTTATCAGCAGGGACACAGCGGAATGAATGATGTTATGCCGCTTATATTCATTTTGGTGCAAACGCTCATGGCCATGATTTAGCAAGGGACGGAGGAAGGATCCCATCTGTCTCCTGGCTATTGGATCTACAAGAAGAGGTGGGGGAGGGTGAGGGGGAGGAAATCAGACCCCAGGAGGTGGATTCAGAGATGGAAACAATTAACTTATCACAGGAAGGGGATCATGATGGTGGTGGTGATGACGATGATGAACAAACATGGTAATATGGAGTGGAGGTGGAACCAACTGAGCCCTCGGAAATACTGATGAGGATGGCGAGCTGTATGCTCGGGTGCTTGCATGCTGAAAGCCGCATTGAAGCGAAAAGACGAGTACTGGATTGCTATACTTTTAGAAGCCAAAATGGGGGATTTTTTTTACATCTTCCGAGAGGAAGACAAAAATGGCTTATTATCGAGTATAGACATGCAGCCAATTAGCCATGGCTTTCAAATGGCAGACACCTGATGCAAGCATGTCTGATTGGGTGTCCACTCTCCGCTCCCCGCTGAGTGAATGCATTTCTAACAGAACAGCCAGTGGCAGCAGCAGCGGCACGCAACTCTCTCTTGAGTATATGATGTACATGTTTTTACATCCTATAAGCCCACCTGACACACTTCTACCTCAACTGCGCCCTTTCTCCAGGACATACACTGAGCTCAGACCTCTTGAACTTCTGGGTGAGCAGATTGGACCATTGGCCAGAGCTAGCAGTTTGCCATGGGGGGTCCTGTCTTGCCTGTCTTTGTCTGCCAAAAGCATGGAAAAACTATGTTTTGTAAATGAATGAATCAGGCATGGATAGGTGATGATTTTAAAACCCCTGATGCTGTCTGATGCCACTGATTAGCATGCCACTACTACCACCAAAAGCGCCTCCGCTGCCACCCTCTGCTACTGCCAGGCCAACACACACACAGGTCAACCTTGTGATGCCCAAAATGGGCACATTTTTCAAGGCTTACAAGAAGCCATTGCTTCTTCTTCAACTAAATTGTCAGGATGCCAAACCCGCTGCCACCCCCTTTACAAGTGGGTTTATCAGCGTTAAAATCCATTGCTTCTTCTTTAGCTAAAATTTAAGGGTGCCAATCCTGCTGCTCCCCCCCCCCCATGGGACTATTTTTTGAGGACTTGCTCACTACTGTGAGGCCTACACAACCACCACAGGTTTCCTGTGCCCTGGTCTAGTCTTTCTTTAACAGCTGCAGCCTCTGCTAATGCTGCTACTACTACCACTACCAACAGTGCCACCCTGCCACCCTCTGCTACTGCCAGGCCAACACACATGCAGGTCAATCCTGTTATGCCCAAAATGAGAAAATGTATCAGCGCTTGTTAAAAGCCATTGCTTCTTTTTTAGTCAAAATTTAAGGATGCCAATACCACTTCTACCCCCCAGTTACAAGTGGGACAATTTTTTGAGGGCTTGCCCACTACTGCCAGGCCGACACAACCACCACAGGTTTCCTGTGCCATGACCCAGTCTTTCTTCAACAGCTGCAGCCTTTGCTAATGCTGCTACTACTACTACCACCAACAGTGCCTCTGCTGCCAGCCTGCCAACCTCTGCTACTGTCTGGCCAACACAACCGCAGTTTAACCCTGTGATGCCCAAAATAGGAAAATTTTTCAGTGCTTGTAAAAAGCCATTGCTGCTTCTTCAGATAAAAGTTAAGAGTGGCAATCCCACTGCTACCCCCCGTTATAAATGGAACAATTTATTGAGGGCTTTCTTGCTGCTGCCAGGCCTACATGACCACAGGCCTTACCCCCTGTGATGCCCAAATTCGGTGAACCGAACTTTTGAAAAGTTTGCTCATCTCTAGTTATCACTTTATGAAGTTGTGAACTTGTTTGCTGTTTTTTGAAACTTTTGTAAAACTTCTGTTAATTCCTATTTACCTAGATATACTAAATTGTCCATAAAATAAACGAATAAATGTCATTTTGCTCAATCAAGTCAATTTATTTTGTATATAGTTCTCATATCTTGTGTAACTTGTGCAAATTGGATATAATCTGAATTGTAGTATACAGTACATGGCATCTTTCTTATTCAACACATTTTATTCAACAGCCTCTATGATTATTGCACAACAGTCACATTTTGACATCATCAAGTCCTGTTAAGACCAAATTTATCCCACAAGATATGTTAAAATGCATTGATGCATTAATGCATTTCATGCAGTGATCAAAGTGACATAGGCTAGGCTTTCAGATTTTGAACCTGAATAAAAGACGACAACCTTCAGGTACCAGGAGATAGCAGTTTCTGTCAACCTCATAACACTGGGCAGCTGGAAAGCAGAAGGTCAGTACAGACAATCTGGGTGATGATGGATTGAGTTGATTATCAATATAAACCATGTGCATTGCCTGAAGCTGTCAGCTTGAAGACCGTGCCTGCCCCACAGTGGCACTTGAAATAATTGTCTTTTTTGTTATATGGAAGGATTCTTCATCTTATTTTATTGATGGGCAAATTTTAACAACCTTCAGAAGAATGGACACTTGGACAAGTTGATCCTGCTCTGGGTAGCCCAGCCTTGACTAGGAGGTGATTATCCAGGCACACTCAAAATCATTCCTATAGTGTAGGGCTACAAATAGAAATGTTCTCATTTTATTTTCCTTTTTGAATAAGCCATATTGCCAGAGTAATTATAAATATTCCCTATGTCATCTGTGATGGGTGAGAGGCAGGGTATGAACTAGACACAAGCCTCTGGATTGTATTTGTAGTCTGGATGAAGGGGTAGGCACTAGAGGCATAGGAAGAGGAAGCAGAAATTCATCTTCCTGTCAGTGAGTCAGAGCAGAAAGACAGCATGGGACTGACACTGCATCTGCTAAGCTGCCACACAACTGATTTTAACGTTTGACAGGTCAATCCCTTTAAGTATCATGATTCTATTATTTATAAAGAGCCTTCATTTTCTGTGGTGCTGTACAGTCCTAGAATATGACAGGATCTGCAGTTTGGCCATACATGTAGCGTTGGCTGCAGTCCATCTTGCTTTCACCATAGAGTATTCTTCATGTCAATCCAGTGAAGGGCCTTGCCACGAACACCAGCCCGTCTACTTGGTGTGGGGTTCTGAGGGAAACGGTCTGGGGACTGTGGTCCGTGAAATAGAAGAGACTCCCCCTTAAATTGCAGGAATGAGGGATGAATTTGTAGACATTCATTATTGGTCCCTGATTCTGAAATGGCCTCCAGTCAGGATACAGCATAGATAGTATCTTTGCATATATTGATCACCAAGGTGGGCAGAGTGTCACATTCCAGCACTATTGGTGGCTCACTTTACAGAAGTGGATAATATGATGGCAGCCAGGACAGCAGGAGTCATGGAGAGTGACCCACTCGCCTTGGGGGTATTAAGCCAATAATGTTTTTAGTGGGTAACCCTAGACATGGACAGGGACAACAGGAATGTAGACATTTTCATAGGTTGGACCCTTTGGCCGTAAGGGTGTATGCTCTGTTCACAATTTGGCCAGAGTTCAGACTAACTTATCCCTTTCCTCTTCTTCCCCTGATGTATCTGGCACTTCACAAGATTGGAAGTGTTTCAACCATACTGCTGGTCCTAGATTGGTCAGGACAGGCATGGTACATAGCAGTGCATAGCCAGGCTGTGGATGGCTCATGTAGGCTTCTTCAATGGCATGGCATGGCTGTTGAAACCAATGGGAAGGAGTATACCTCCTGCTGTGATGCACTCTTTAAAGGTCTTCCATAGGTATTAGAATACATTTTATGTGGTGTGAGAGCTCAGGAGCCTATCCCGGATCCTGTAGTCTATCCTGCAGATGGAGATACTCCTTCTCTATCATTACTAGCAAAGCTGTAAAGCCCTTTACCATCAGGTCCTACAAAAGACATCACCATTCTCAATCTTCTTGTTAAACATATCTGTGACAGTAATCCCAGTCTGGCAAATTCAACTTTGCTGCAACATTGTCACCTACTGGAGATCAGCAGAACTCCAGTTAATTTACTGCTCTCAGAAAAGTTCTAGCTCTTTGAAACGGAAGATAAATAAAATGCTCACACAGCGGTGTCATAAAAAAAAAATACTAATTGTACTCAACACCATTAGCACTTTACCAACATTATGCACAAGCAAGCAAAGACTCATTCAATTCTCCAGCAATGACTCAGTTCCATTGAAAACTGGAGACTAGAAAAGGTTTTGTTATATTCACCAGTTACTCTTTATTTGCTTTGCCTCCCAATCAACCCAACTTAAGAATGCTTCTGATTTGATCTGATTGTTTGACCAATCCCTGCAACATTGATATATGCTGCTTGTGTTCTAAATCTGGTATGCATCTGATTTGATCTGATTGTTTGACCAATCCCTGCAAAATTAATATATGCTGCTTGTGTTCTGCCATGTACTTTTTTGTTAATTGTTAGCTGCATTCTTGCTGGTCACTCACTACTCCCTTCTGCACTGTATGGGCTAGGATTTTATTGCCCCTCACTAGTCCAGAGTTCTGGAGTTAACCTTACCTGCTCCCCCAATTTATAACTCCACCCACACTCCAGCTGGCAAAGCTCAGCTAATTCACATCCTTTCTGCAAAAAGTATTTTACTAAGCAGTTGTGGTTGGAAGCATGTTAGTGCTGTCAGCCAATTCCAAGTGCCAGTTTTAAGTGCCTTTTTGAATTGGTCCATAATTATACCCAAAGTGAACTAAAAATATTAAGCTAAGAACTCTGCTCCAATAATATAATCTCTCAAAATGATTACTTTAAACATCACATTTGCTCAACTAAGCTCAACTAACACACATCTCTTACTACCGGTGAGTCTGTCTACATTTCCCCATCCATTTTACCCACCCCATATCTCGGTAGTCATGTCCTTCACTAAAACTGTATGTATTTCTTTAACATTACAGACCTCTTTTCCCTCTTTCTGCTCCTTCTGGTTGCAGGGGATGTATCTCCAAATCCCGGCCCTCCTTGCCCCCCTCAGCCACCTGCAAAGCCTATCTCCACACTCCCTTCTAACATTTACTGCTGCAAATATTCCAAGTAATCCCGTTCAACCACACACCCTTCAGACCTGGCAACAAGCAATGTGGGGGTCCTGGTTTTCGACCACTGCTCCTTTAACACAATCCCTCCCCTTCCTTTTCTTCATTTGAAAACCACTGCATCCACCTATACTCCGCCCTCAACTTTAAAGTCATCTATCATCCCAGGGTCTGTCAATATTTAGACCACTTCTCAACCTGGCTTCTTCACTTCTTTACTCTCAAGCAATAATCATGGAAGAGTTCAACATTCCCATTGACATTGACATTGCTCTGTATCTAACTTCTCTTCAACTCCATTGCCCCTCTCTGACCACAACCTAATAACGCTGACTCTTTCCTCCGTTTCTCCTGTTCCAAGCACAAACTCACGGCCACTCCTACGTGGAAATCTACATGCTTTGACCCTTCAATGCCCTTCTAACTCTCTGCAACCTCTCCAAACCTTGTTCTCTTACACCAGCACAGACTCTGCAGCCCTGCACCACCATAGCATGCTATCCTATGCTCTAGAATCCGTTGTCCCTCTCTCCTACAGCCACCCTCGCAATACAAACAGACAACCTTGGCTCAACACGGATATTTCCAGATTGAAAAGGCACTCTCGAGTAACTGAAAGGAAATGGCAGAAGACCAAAACCAATGGTGACGTACTGCTATATAAACATGAACTTCAGGAACTCAGAACTGCCCTTTCATCTGCTAAACAGGCATACCTCTCTTCTTTCATATCCTCACAGACTCGAAACCCCAAACAACTTTTCAACATATTTAACATTTTAATCCGCCCCCAATCCCCTCCTCACACCTCCCTCCCACAGCAGAGGAACTTGCCTCTTTCTGTCAGGATAGAATTGACAATATCCATGCAGGTTTTGCCTCCCAAATCCGCTCACCCTACCCAACTCTGCCTCTGTTCACTACCCTATCCCAGTTCCCTCTGCTCTCTCAACAGCGGCTATCCTTCCTCACTACTTGCGCCTCACTACACACCTCACTACTTGCGCCCTTGATCCTATCCCTTCCCACCTAATTCCACACTCGTTCTCCCTCACTCCTGCCCTCACAATTACTGGCCCATCTCACTGCTCCCTTTCACACCCAAACTCCTAGAAATGCATGTCCACTCAGAACTTATACGCCATATCTCTGATAACTCGTTATGTTCCCCATTGATTTAAGTTTTGTTGAAAATAACAAAAATGTCTTTTCAATCTCAATTTGGTATGCACACAAAGCAGTCATTTGCAGGATCTTGATCGGTATTGTCCCAAGGGGGAACAGCTCTATTAGTGTTTTAGTATTAGTGAACTACCTCTCAATGTGCATGTACTCCACTATAAGTCTGTTTCCAGTAGTAAATGTTGCTAGAAAAACTTTTGACAAAGATTACAGTAATATTTCCTTGTTGTAGAACATACCGTGGAAGAGCTTATACCAAACTGTCCTTCTACACTGAGGCAGCAGAAGACTTTTCAGCTGTTATTCATTTGGATCCTAAGAACTGGATGGCATTTTATTACCGAGGATGTTTGCTGCGCAAATGCTACCCATACCATGCCCTGCAAGATTTCAGCATATCTGGTAAAGAAATATGGATGTCTTTTTAAAGCTTAAATGGCCAGTCCAGAAAGCCTGCCCTGCCACCCTCACCTAGCACTAAAGCAGGACTAAGGGGTTAAACAACAAATAGATACTTACCTTGCCTGTTATCCAGTGGTGGCCATCGCCCGATCACCACATAGGGCACTGCCATCTTGCCTCTGCTGCACGGGTGCTTCCTGCCCATTCCTGGAATTTAAGGGTGACAGGGCAGGGGGTAGTTTAAAAACAGGCCGTTTGCCTGGACTGGCCCTTTAAATTATTTTGTGGACAGTATACAATTACAGTTAATTAGTTTGAAAAAGAAACACCGGTGAAATTGAACAGATAAACAAAGAAATTGAGAGAAGTTGTAGTTCCAAACAGCTCCAATGTTGGACCAAATTTAGAGCAGGCTTAGGTTGGTGCACGGAAGGGGTGCTGGGATCCCCAAACACATATTATGCAAATCTTGAGAAAATCCAGCACGGCTAGACCCCGCAGTGAAAAAATGTTAATACTTAGCCTTTACATGGGTACACAAGGTCCCATTTCCCGTACCCCACAACTGCGACATGTTTCGGGGGGCTCCCCTTTGTCAAGCAGCCTTATTTACTGATTTTGACTAACAATAGTGAAAGCTAAATTTTAACGTTTTTTCACTGCGGGGTCTGCCGTGCTGTATTTTCTCAAGATTAACAAAGAAATAGCAAAATATAGGAACACAATATGCCTTTCGATTGATTATAGCTGAGTAGGTATATATAATAGCATAGTCGTATAGTCACACCACCCTGCTCTTCACTATAATGCACAAAAATCCTCCCACGCCACTCCTAGGTTCCCTGGTACAGGATCAATTACTTGAATGTCCTTGGAATCCTTGAGATCCCTGGCTCCCTTTGTAGTCACACATTAGAGTTGATTCAGCACTGTAATTTTCTTACTCACGCTATTTCCAATTTATATTATTATTCTTCTTGGTACAATTCAGCACCATATTTAACTATGCATTTTTTTTTAAATTGCGTGCAGCTAAATATGGTGCTGATTTGCACCGAGGGAAAAAATCATGAGAAAAGTTATTTCTCTCAAAAAATGTAAGTAAAAAAATACGGTGCAGCATCAACCCTATTGTTTTAACACAAACATGGCCTATTGATGAACACAGGTTATCTCATAAAACAGTAGCACAATATCAAGGTAAAATAGGCAGACAACTTGCTTCTCTACATGCAGAGGGGTATTTGGCAGTAGTAGAAAAGTAAGCTTTCCCCCACAAGGGCTCTCTCCATTGTCAAATTGGCTCATACAAGTTTTATACTTATTGAGCAAGCCAGGGTTGGCTAAAGTATGGATGCTTTAGATCATGTTGGGGTACATGCCAGTCTACAACCTTGCCGAGTACCACCAGTGGTACTCTTACCACTGACCCATGTTCTACTCAGAATTCAGTTTCCTGAGAGGAGACATGTTGATTTTCAGGCCAATCCAGGTTCGGACACCACTGACCATACTCTCTGCTCCCAAGGAAGACAAGAGGTGAGCCAGGCACTTTTGTATGTTCTGTCCACACATACGAGTAGTAGTAAGTTGTTGTACCGTGTTAGCCATCGATGTAAGCAGAAAATCCAAGGTTAAGGTAATACCATTTATTGGCTAACTCATTTAGATTGAAAATGCAAGCTTTCAAAGCTGTTCAAGCTTCCTCTTCAGGCATAATACAGATCTGTAACTTAGACACACATTTATACAAAAAACTACAAAGGAGTGACAATTGTTTTTACACTGACACACATGAAAAAAAGAATTCCACACACTTTCTCTCCCCCTCTCATTCTTATCAGCCCACCATTAATTGTTATAATCCCCCTGATCCTTATCTCACAGTATACGATTTTACGACTTAGCTATTTTTCATGTGTGTCAGTGTAAAAACAATTGTCACTCCTTTGTAGTTTTTTGTATAAATGTGTGTCTAAGTTACAGATCTGTATTATGCCTGAAGAAGAAGCTTGAACAGCTTCGAAAGCTTGCATTTTCAATCTAAATGACTTAGCCAATAAATGGTATTACCTTAACCTTGGATTTTCTGTCCACACATACCAAATTTAGCTAGCTGTCTTGAATGTTGTTCATCCACATTAGGGTGGCTGGCTAGCACAAAGCTTACCTGCCTGCAGCGGTCGCACTGTCTATCATTGTCCTCAGAGCTCAGCATCTCTGTGAGCTCCATACTAGGTCTGCCTTGGTCCAGGCTCATACATACATACACCCACCTAGAGGTTGGAAGCTAGAGCTCACAGAGGTACCAGGCCTGGAGTACAGATATAAGCACATCAGGAGCAGCTGCTGGTAGCCCTTAGAGCCTTAAACCGGTCAGCAGATTCTGATTCGGGGCCTGCTGCTGAAAGTCTATAAAGGAAGGTCTGGTTTTAGGCAAAAGGTGACCGTAGGCAAAATTTAAAAATGGGGCCCTTGGCTAGGCAGGAGGGTTAGGTGTGGTTTTACTCTCAGGGCCACTATCAGGAATCTTGGGACCCCATACAACTACAATGTCTGCCTCCCCCAGCAAGGGGGGGCATTAATCCCACACAGACCTATAAATACTCTGTAACCTATAATGGGATGACTGCGTGCCATGGCAACCACATACAGAAAATACAAGAATGGGGCACAGCCATCTCACATAAGATATGAGAGGCCTAGAGTATACAGTCTATGGTGCCTGGGACCCCATAACCTACAAATGTCATGTATACAATACATTATAGGGCCCAGACCTTACAACCTAGTGACTGGGCCACCACAACATATGTTGCAATGACTGGGCCCATGGCAGCCCCAAACGATCATGCTTTAGATCCAAGCATGGGGCTCAGCTGTCACATAGAGGGTTACAAAGGGACCCAAACTATACAGCCTATAGTGTATAGTCTATAGTGTATAGTGTGTCCACATCCTGCTGCAAGCCCTGGGCCCAAGCATAACTTATAAGGTTATAATGGGCTCATAGTATATAGCCTGGGCCACATGGCAGCCACATCTGAATCAGGCTGCAAGGATGGTGCCCAGTCATGACATATAGGTTATGAAGTGGCCCAGACTATACACTCCATAGTATCTCTGTCTTCCATAACTTAAGAGCGATAACTGGGCCCCATGACAGCCATGTCTGATCTTGCTGCAAGCATGGGGCCTAGTCATTACTTATAAGGAATGGAAGGGCCCAGACACTATAGACCATAGGTGCTCAACCCTCTCCTCTTCAAGGGCCACCAACAGGCCAAGTATTCCAGATATCACATTGATGCACAGGTGATGTCATTAGTGCTGATTATATAGCTCTGGCGCTAATGATGTCACATGTGCATCTGTGTGGAGATCTGTAAAGCCTGGCCTGTTGGTGGTCCTTTGAGGTGGAGGGATGAGCACATGTGCTATAGACTTTATAGTCTGTGCCCCTCCATAACCTATAAAGTGATGACTGGGCCCCATGGCAGCCATGCCAATCATGCCATCAACTCTTATTGTGCCTGGTGCTGGGCGTCATAATGTAATGGGCCCCTAATAAAATATAACATAGGATTGGGGCTGATATGCCCCTACTCATGCTGGACGGCCAGTCCCCCACACATAAAAATCCTAAAACACCAAAAAAAAAAAAACCTACTACATACGTTTCCTTTGCTCCAGTCCAGGCTCTTGTGTTGCTCTGCAAAAGGCGGAAAGACGCCCATAGGGCTTTATCTGTGCTGTGTCATGCTCTGGGCATGGAGTTGGGAGGCAATGCTAGGATGGACCTCTGCTTGCTATGTGATGATGGGGGTTGAATGAAAGGCAGAGGGAGCTGCATACAATGCCGGCCGCAAAAAACAGTGCCAGTGGATGGCACACGTAATGCAGGGCAGGGGCACGGTGAAAGGGGGCAGGTAGGTGCGAGATGGGGGGGGGCTCATCTGTTAGAAGTTAGGCCCTGATTGCGGCTCCAGTGCCACATGCAAATAGGGGGTTACAAATGTGTCCTGTTTACCCAGGACCCCAGACAGTTGCCTGGGCCAAACGCCAGCCCTGTATGAAGGTACATCAAAAATACACTTCATCATTATTAAACACATTCATATGTGTGAGTGGGCCCAGCGTATAGCAATGTATAATGTATGACATTCTTGTTGGAATATAAGAGTTTCCAGAGTTGTCTGCTAACCTGCCCCCCGGGCCTTCCTATAGAGGGATACCCCACTTTGTGAAACCCTGGGGTTGCTGGTAAACGTTCCTTTACCAGAGGCTCCCGCAATGCTGTGGTCGCTGGCCGCCGCATGCCCGGCTTTCCTGTAGCTTTGCGCACTCTCACACCCAGCCTATCTGAATGGCTGGGCGAGGGAGCTGGCGAGCCCAAACAGAAAGCTGGGGATGCGGCCAGCAAGCTTTTGTGAGTCATACGCCAGTTTTGAGATCAGCCAATCGGCTGCTGTGTGTGGCTTTGGCTGTGGAAAACCCCAGTTTTATATAAAAACCTGGGCCACCGCCAAGCAAGCTGTATCGTCCAAGGAACTTGGACGAGGAGGGCAGGGGGTGGGCGCGTAAATGGGTTTAGCTTTGCTTTACGTAAGTTTGTTGGTGGACATGTGACGTTCCTTTAATTGGAGGTTTTTTCAACACTTCTAAGCAAGCAAACAGATAGAGTAGAAGGAATATATGCATTTAACATTATTGGCTATAACTAGGGTAATATTTAACCAATATAGATATATTCTCTAGCCATACCTAACATCTATAGATAAAGTCTGTATACTGCATAAAAGTTGTGTAATACACTGCCCTTCTACATCAGATTCTCTTTGCTGCCATTCCCGTGCCTTCCTATAGCCGGGCTGGGTGTGCTTGGTGGAGGAGTGCACACGTGTCGGTATAAAATAACTAATAAAGGAGTTCTTAGGGTGGCTACATTCCCCACCCCTGCTGCAGCTCCTGAAAAGACCCAAAACATTATTTACTCCCCCCCCCCCCCATCCTCCCACGCCACCTGCAGGCTGATAAACCATTAATCATGGTTTAGGTAGTGAGGAATTGTGGTGTGGGAGCACGGAGAGTTGAGTATATAACCTGGACTTCGGTCCTTTCCAGATATTTACAGGAATATGTGGCTGACATGCCCAGTGGCTGCGGGATACATCGGCTGTTATTCTGCTGTGGGGTGGAATTGAGTGTAGGCACATTTAGGTTTAAATTGGTTTTGGAGAATTGGCCCCTGATGATTGTATGCAATATTTATAAATTTTTTGTTATTTGACAGTGCTTCTTTATGATGGATTTGAAAATCTTTATGCATTTCTTCACCGCGGAATTCTATACACGGACCTGGGCTTATGGTCTGAGGCTGCTTATGACTTTGAACAAGTCCTGGGTCTTGATAGGTATGTACTATTTCTTTTTATTGAGAACTGTAAAATAGCAGACAATTAAAGTGATTCTATACACATAAAGGGAGTTTATGTTGTCACCTTCCATCACCAGGCCTATGCCCCTTTTTACTAAAGCCGTTGCCTAATATTGATAAAAACAGGATGCAGTATGATGCTCAAATGACAGCATTATGGCTCTCTGGCCATGCAGCAGCACCCCCTGGTGCTTTCCAGCGATGATACATTCAGTTACAATCTAAACTGCCACATGAGGTGTATATGGCAGTTTAGCTTGTAGATCTTTCAGCGTTATTGCAGTTATTATAAATGATAAGGCTGACCCTCACTGCTGCACTGTTTGTAACTGGATCATTGCTGGGGAGCACCAGGGGATACTGCCATTCGAACATTATACTGCTTCCTATTAGTGTTTTTATGATTAATGGGCAAGGATTTAGTAAAAAAAAAGAAGAAACACAGGCTGTTTTGGGGCACTGTTTACCAACTAGAATGTAGAATCAGTGAAACAACATCTGTGTTACGTACACATTTTGTATTACGAAAACATCTTTACACTGTAACACACTATTAATGTTTTTTTCTATTTAAAAGATAAAGATCCGGCTGTTCCGTAGACGAATTTAAAACACAAGGTTTATTGTAGCACATTTAAAATCATCATCAGCTTTTGGCAAGGTGGCGTCTATAAACACCTAATGACATGTTTCAGGGGAATGGATCTCTCTCATTTAATCATATCACCATCATTTGACTAAGGGGGAGAAATCTGTTCCCCCTAAATGTTTTTTCAGGAGCTTATATGCACTACCTTGCCAGAAGTTGATTATTTTAAATTTGCTATATTAAACTTCATGTTTTAACTTTTTTCATGGGATCCAGAACTTTATCTTTTGCATTTACAATCTAGAGGCTTTGCAGCAGCCCTTCAATGCTTTGCTGGACTATCTCAAATGAAAATATATGGGTAACCTGTGCTCCTTTCAGTTGGACCTTTTACTATGAATTTCTTAGACTGACATCCATTTTAGAAATAGGAACTTGATCATTGTCCTGCTCTGCTTTGCAGTGTAATCTTCTACAGACTCTCACATGTTGTCTTCAATTCTTGATAACATAAGACTTGAATATGACATTGTGTCAAAATTTGCTCACAAAGTATTGCAAAGATTAACCTTTAAATTAAATAACCTTTACTGATGTGAGACAAATTGAAAAGACAAGGACTTGATGCTGTTCACCTCTAGGGGCCTATATATACCCTTAACCTAGCGGAGGTAGACGCTTGGCCGTATGGTGCCTGCAGTTGTGATAACTTTTGCCTTCTGGGTTGTGAATAGTCCGATTCCAAAGTGCTTTCCTGTGCACTGTTTGTAAGAAGAAGCCATCCAGAACAGGTGGCAACAACATCCAGAATGGATAATATGCTGGCCATCCATTATGCCCCTTGGTACTGTCTTATGTGTGAGGTTTTTTTTCGCTCTCTTTTCCCATTCTTTCTTTTGCAACTGTTGTCATGTTAATTATGTTTTTTATCTTAAGGTGTCTGAGTTTCCTAAGAGCCTCTCTACAGAAATGTTCCTAATGCTGAAATCAAAATATCCTCATAAGTGGACCCATTATGTTCTGTTTGTGCAATGAAGGCTACTTTACTACTTTGAGTTCCAGCACTACCTTTATGACTGTGGGCTCCTTTCCTCAAGGATCTTTTGGAGGCTGGCAGGGCTTTGTATTTCATATGAAAGTTGTGCCTCTGTTGCTGCTGTTGGTTGGAATGAGTGGTCTGGGCCTTTGTAGAGGGTCTAGCAGTCAGATTTAAATACCTCTATCATCTTGACTTTGGGGAAATATGGGTTTGTACCCTACCATAAGAATTCCAGTTATATGCTTTGAGAGCATTCGCCACTGCCTGATATTTTGATCCAGGCAGTGGTGAAGGCCCTCGAAGCATCGAGTACAAAAGGTACAACATCTGTACTTCCTGAATGGTGGACTTGACCCATTTTTTTTTTTGCTGGAACACCACTCTCCTTCTACACAGCCCAGCACTGATAGCGTCTGCAGTGCTCTCTGCAAGGCAGAGCAGTATGTATTTATTCAGATACTCCCTGTCATCTCGACTCTTTAGGATAATGGATGCGTTCCCAGTGAAGTTCAGTTAATTAGAGGGGGTGAACTGCATTTCCTGGGATCATCCTCCCTGAATTGCCGTAGTCGGGTTCCTTTCTACTTCCCCAATGGGTTAGGAGATGCAGAGGAACCCTTGGTTCTTAGGTGATCTCCTGCTGAAAACTCTACCTTCATTATACATTTTGGTCGCTTATTTTTATAGAAATTGGCTCCTCTTGCCCAGGAACTGAACTTGGGTTTAGTTTCCTACATTGATACTGGGCTTAATATTCTACCTTAGTATACAGCACGTCCTGTTCCAGTAATTCCTTATGTCTGGGTTATTCCGCCACAAGATGGCGCTGGACTGCAGAAAGACTTGTGGCCACTCCCGGCCCCATAAATAGCCAGGTACCTCCCACCAATGAGGTGGCATTTATCTCTCGCTGCTTCCCTCTTTCCTGTGGAGGATGAGGGACTTTACTCATTGTCTGGCTTTTACCCCTTCTAGGAGGGGGAATTATTCTCTGATTCAGAATCCTCTAAGGAACAGTCTAAGTTATATAGTGGTACCGGGTCTCCTTTTGGAAAAGACCTCAGATGACACTGACGGGTTATTGACTCACATTTTTGAAGTGCTTTGTATTTCCCCTCCTGCCGTGGCTCCGCAGCAGCAGGGTGAGCTTTTCCATTCTGTTAAACCACGCTTGGAGTTCCCTGAGCAGAATCACTTTAATAATCTGGTGCTCAAGGAGTGGGAACGCCCTAGTAAGCTACCTGGGGTGACCAAGAGTTGGGACAGGAGGTATCCTTTTCCCGCTGATGTGATTAAGCGTTGGTCCTGTCCGCCTGAGGTGGACGCGCCCGTCCTATGGTTGTCTAACACATCAGTCATGCATTCACCTGACACTACTACCTTGCGGGATGGTGAGGACCGGCGCTTGGACCAGCTGTCCTGTCATGCTTTTGCCTGTGTGGGGACTGCACTGCACCCGGTTTGTGCCTCTGCCATAATGGCTATTGCTATTAAAGGGTTGCTTAAGTGTCTCATAGATGGGGCGGGAGGTGAGGATTACAGATCTCTCCTACTTTGCTATGAATTTGTTTCATATATCCTTTCTGCCATGGATGATGCCATTAGAATGTGTGGTAGGACTTCTGCCCTGTTGGTGGCTATACGACGCTCTGTCTGGCTACGTCAGTGGGTGGCTGATAATGCTGCTAAAAAGGCCCTCACTGGTTTTCCCTTTAAGGGGCTGGGGCTCTTTGGTGAACGCTTGGACCTATTTGCCAGGGGTGGTAGGCTGCCTCAACGTAGGAGGCCGTCTCGGCCCTTTCGGGGGACCGTTGCTTCTCTCCCCTCCTTCCGCGCTTCCAGGGCTGGTCAAGGAGTTTCCTTTGCTGGGGCACGCGGAGACTATTTGGGCAGGGGTAGAGGACGATGCCGTCCCGGCTCTCATGGGTTCCCAAGCCCAAATCCTCCCCCAAGCCCCCTCAGGCATGAGGAGGCGACCTCACCCATCCGGGTGGGGGGACGGCTACGGCTTTTTGCTCACGTCTGGAGGCTACGTGTAGCAGACAGATGGATTCAGGAAGTGCTGTCCTCCGGATACAAGATAGAGTTTGCAGCCTGGCCGCCCCCAAGATTTATCAGATCCCGGATGGCTCAAAACCCCCTGTCAGTTCAGGGCTTGCGGGGGGTGCTGGGGGTCATCTGCCCTGTGCCTCTCAGGGAAAGGGGCAGAGGCTTCTACTCCAATCTATTCACTGTTCCCAAAAAGGATTGGTCCCTCAGGCCCATCTTGGATTTAAAGCACCTCAACAAGTTTGTCAGATTCAAGCATTTTCGCATGGAGACCCTACGCTCAGCAGTCGCTACTCTGCACCCGGCGACTTCATGACATCAGTAGACATCAAGGACGCTTACCTTCATGTACCAATCTTCCCAGGTCATCAGAAATTTCTCAGGTTTGCTCTGGAGGATCAGCACTAGCAATTTGTGGCCTTACCTTTCGGTATCACCTCAGCTCCCAGGGTATTCACCAAGGTACTGGCGGGTGTGATGGCTCTGTTGAGATCTCAGGGCATTCGCATTCTTCCTTATTTGGATGACATTCTGATCTCGTCTCAGTCCTTCCATCAGGCAGAACTGGAATACCCAGATGGTGGTGTCCACACTAGAGTCCTTCGGCTGTGTGATCAACCATCCCAAGTCTTTCCTGTCTCCAACACTGGTGAGGTCCTTTCTGGGCATGACTCTGGATACATCTCAGGTCAAGGTTTTTCTCCCTCAACAGAAAGTGGAGAGTCTTCAAGCGCAGGCCCAGTTTCTTTTTTCTTGTTCTCATCCCTCCATCCGGCAGCGGATGCAACTGGTGGGCCTAATGGTGTCTTGCTTCGAGGCAGTACCCTATGCTCAGTTTCACATGAGACCTCTTCAGCTACACCTCTTATCAGTGTGGGATCGGGACCCTGTGTCCCTGGATCAGGTATTTGTTCTGTCCCCCCTGGTCAGACGGTCCCTTTCGTAGTGGCTGGACTCAAGGAACCTCTTGGTGGGCAGGACCTT
Source organism: Gastrophryne carolinensis (assembly GCA_027917425.1). NCBI lineage: Eukaryota > Metazoa > Chordata > Amphibia > Anura > Microhylidae > Gastrophryne > Gastrophryne carolinensis. The sequence continues at coordinate 90,485,720 of CM051244.1, read as the reverse complement.
TCTGTCCCCTTGCTGGGAAACTGTCACCACAGATGCCAGTCTGACAGGTTGGGGGGGCTTCTGGAAGTCCTTGAAATTCCAGGGTCAGTGGGGCCCCCAGGAGGCCCATACTCCTATCAACATTCTGGAACTGAGGGCGGTAAGGTTGGTTCTTGCCCAATTGACCCCACACCTTCGGGGTCAGACTGTTCAGATCCGCTCAGACAACCTGCATCAATCATCAGGGAGGGACTCGGAGCAAGCGAGCCCTCAAGGAAGTGTCCCTGATACTGTCCTGGGCAGAAGAGAATGTCCCCTGTATATCGGCAGTTTACATCCCGGGGGTGGAAAACCTGGAGGCAGACTCCCTGAGCAGGGGGATGTCTCGGCTGGGGGAGTGGTCCCTCGGCAACAGGGTGTTTCGCTCCCTGTGCTGTCGCTGGGGTCTGCCGGATGTGGATCTGTTTGCGTCCCATCACAATCACAAGCTTCCATTCTTTGTCTCTCTGTCTCAGGACCCTCTGGCCTTTGCCACGGATGCACTAGCAATGCCTTGGAAGGGGTTTCGGCTCCTCTATGTGTTCCCTCCGTTTCCTCTGTTGGGCAGGGTGCTGCGCAAGATAGCCCAGGAGGGGGTGCCAGCCATTCTGGTGGCCCCCTGTTGGCCAAGAAGGGTGTGGTTCACAGACATCGTGCAATTGGCAGTAGATCAGTATGTCCTGCCCAAGGATCCAGACCTGCTCACTCAGGGACAGCTGTGACATCCCAATTTACAAACACTGGCTTTGACAGGTTGGCTGTTGAAACCTCCATCTTGAGGGAAAAGGGGTTGCCTGCCTCTGTTGTTGATACCATGATTAGGGCTAGGAAGAAGTCCTCGTCCTTTATCTACTACAGGGTTTGGCATGCTTACATTGCCTGGCGTGAGTCCAAATCTCCTCCCTGTTGGGTGTTTTCTGTTCCCAGAATTCGGGAATTCTTGCAACATGGTTTGGATTTGGGCCTTTAACTTAGTACCCTCAAAGGTCATGTATCAGCTTTGGCAATTTTCTTCCAAAAATCATTTGCCAGTCACCGTTTGGTTAAGACTTTTTTCCAGGGGGTTTCTCATGTGCGTCCGCCACGTAAACCTATGTTACCAGTTTGGGATTTAAATCTGCTCTGCGGGGTTGTCCTTTTGAGCCTCTCCGTGAGGCTGCTTTGCCCATTTTGACTCTCAAGGTAGCCTTTTTGGTGGCTATTACTTCTGTCTGGCGTGTTTCTGAGTTGGCGGCGCTTTCCATCAAACCTCCTTATTTTGAGCGACACCAGGACAGGGTGGTGTTTCGTTTTAAACCAGATTTCTTGCCTAAGGTTGTGTCTGCTTTTCATCTCAATCAGGACATTGTCTTGCCTTCCTTGTGTCCTAATCCTGCTAATTCCAAGGAGAGGACTCTGCATTCTTTCGATGTGGTCAGGATTCTGAAATTTTACTTGGTAGCTACTGAATCTTTCAGGAAGACTGATGCTCTTTTTGTTCTTCCTTCTGGTCCTAGGAAGGGTTTGCCTCCGGGTAAGTCCACTATCAGCAAGTGGATTCGTCAGGCGGTGGTGCAAACCTATTCTGCTAAGGGGAAGGAACCTCCCTTTCGCCTTACTGCTCATTCCATTCATGCTATTGGTGCCTCTTGGGCCTTTCAGCACCAGGCTTCTGTTGAACAAGTTTGTAAGGCCGCAACTTGGTCTTCTGTTCATACTTTTTCCAAGTTTTACAAGGTTGATGTTAGGGCCTCAGTTGACGCTGCTTTTGGCCACAAAGTTCTGCAGGCGGCAGTGGTTTAATCTGCACACTTTTGCTCTTTGGGGATCCCACCCTACCTTACGGACACTGCTTTTGGATGTCCCAGACGTAAGGAATTACTGGAACAGGACGTGCTGTATACTTGGAAAAATACAATTCTGTGAGTACTCACCTGTAGAATTGATTTTATAGTATACAGCACGTCCTGTTCCACCCCTCCCTTGTTATCATTTTTCCTGGTTACCTCTGTGTGGTGATTGTTCAAGTTCTTATCCATTTTTTAATTCTCTCAACTTCTTGTATAACTGCTTGTCAACACTGGAAATTGGTGGGAGGTACTTGGCTATTTATGGGGTCGGGAGTGGCCACAAGTCTTTCTGCAGTCCAGAGCCACCTTGTGGCGGAAGAACCCAGACGTAAGGAATTACTGGAACAGGACGTGCTGTATACTATAAAATCAATTCTATAGGTGAGTACTCACAGAATTGTATTTTTCTACAGCAGGATCTAAAAATGTTCAGTTAAGTCAAATCAATCTCTTATGAATAGGTGGCCTTTAACAGGAGGTCCTTGTTCCATGTTTTGCCTCTTTTTTTAATTACTATATTGCAGTAGGATACATTGGTCAGCTAGTAAATACAGTACAGTTTACCCTGGTTAAAGCTGTGTAGGGAACATTGAGGGTTTTCTTGTTCCTTGGGCAGGATATCTTTTCTCAAGGTTTGAAAGGTATTTTGTTACAGTGAGGGTTAGTATTGTTTTTTTTGTAGCACCTTTGGAACCCGATCTTGATATTTTTCTTGAGGCCAGTTATTCTCCTTTTATTTCTAGGTTATTTTTTCCAGGGTGGCTTGGTCCTGTGCTAGCTAGCACTGATGTTTTATATGCCTCTCTTTTTCTGCATTTGTCTATTCTTTTTATCAATAAAATGTTCTTATATCAAGGTTCTACATGGTAGAAAAAAATATGTTTTTGTTTCCTCTTTAGACCATTGGAGAGGAAGGTGTACAAACATACTTGAAGCTTAGTACACTACCTTCCTGAAGGATTGAACATCCTGGAGTATTACATGGTTGTTCAAGACCTCTATCTCTTATGTGGCTCCAGTAACCACAAAAAGAGCTACACCCGATATCAGCACTGACCCAACTGATAACTCAATTAAGCAATCCCAGTTTCTTATTAGTTCATATTTATTACATTTAAAACATATAAAGACAACCTTGTAAAAAGCATAAATACATACATACAGCAGGGGCATCACATCTGAACAAAAAGTATATAAAAAACAAACTCATTTGACAAACACACTAATTGACTCTTATAAGCCTCTAAAAAATATGTGCATAAAATTCATATAATTGAATGGTGCAAAAGAGTGCTGTAAAGTGCTATTTATAGTGCCCAATGACAATTTTACCAAAATCCAAAGAGGAAATCAGGCAGTGTGCAAACATATACAACATAGAAAATATCACCTTAATGTGAATGTCAGATATGGTATCCTCCATTTTTAAACCAACACTATCGTGAAAAATGGACCAATAATAAAAATCCATATAAATAAGCTGGGTGGCGGGAGGAGGGTTCACTTATACACCCAGCATCAAGCTATATCCAGCCAGGCTTGTTTTTTTTTATTTTACTGGAGGCAAGTTCAGACACAGCTCCCACCCTATTGTGGCTGCTAGTTCCCAGCCATTATTTTGCCTCTTGCCCACTGGATGACTGCACAACTCTGAACAGTGTCCAACTTTCATATAGGCAGTGACTATGCCGGGAAATATCTGGCAGCATTGACGCAGAGAAAATAGTAACTACGTGTTATTTAATATATGTACTGTTGTTTCTGGAGCTTAGCAGGAGTCTTACACATTTTTTATTTATCTCTGTTTTGAACATCTTAATTATTTTCTTTAGAACCATGTCCGTAGCACATGTGAATCTGGGCCTGATCTGCCTTCTTCACCGTGGCCAATATTCACAGGCAATCCATCACTTCTCTGAAGCTTTAAAAGTCGACCCTATGAATATTCGAGCATATCTCTGCCGGGCACAAGCTTACAGACAGGTACATTTTTTTTTTACTCTTGCTGTTAACTATACAGGATGATCTACAAAACAACATATGCTCGCCAGCATTTTTCAGGAGGCTGTCAAAATTTTGATCGTGACCTGCCAGCTTGTCCACCATTTTGCGTGCAAAATCCATCAAAATGACTACAATGTGGCTGTAAGGACGCGGAAGGGGCATGCCAGGATGTTATGAGACCTTTTCTTCGGTTCAGTAAGTTTTAGAATTTAGGACACAGCAGTGTGGGAGACATTTTCTTTTTTTCTTATCCCAGACAAAGATTTTAAAACTGCCAGGAAATACCCAAGAAATGTGTACAGAAAGCATATCCTTTTAGTGTGTTCTGACCATGTGCCCAGAGAGCTGGCATGGTGCATGTCCTCCCAGTGAACCCCATTGAAGCAGTGTGACATAAAAAGGGATCATTTTTATTGCCAGGTTTCAGGTATATCCTTGTAAGAAGCCACCACAAAATGACAGTATGCGTTTCTTATGTCCCAAAAAGTTGAGCCTGATCTTACTGAACAAAAATCCAGATGAATGCAGTGGAGGGAGAGAGGGATGCTGCATTGGTCAGCATTGCCAAGTTTGGGGTCCCCAATCTTCTTGGAGATTTCACGTCGGGGAGCCTAGGCCACAGACAGCTCTGGCTCATTAGTAGCATGGCTGGTTGAAATAGTGGATGTGCCTTGTATTGGTTTAGCAAGCCTGTCTGTTTGTAATTGATACCTTGTAGGGGGAGTCTGTCCTCTTTTTGTCGATGGTTTCTATTAATTGGCTTACTATGTCCTAGGGCACCGATACCCAACTGGTGGACCGGGGTCCAAATGTGGACCACCTGTCCTCCTAGTTTTGCCCATCTATTCCCCGGTCTCCCAAATATTCTAAGCATACAGCACGTCCTGCTCCATCTTATAATCCTTACACGTGGGTAATCCTCCGCCTGAGGGCGCTGTTCACTGCAGACATGCAAAAACAGGCTCCTCCCGGCCCTACATAAACCGAGGGACCTCTTACAAATCCCCAGATTTCTCTGCAGTGCTGACTGCGAAGACATGAAGTATCACGCTCTCGCAGGCGAGCGGGGCATTACAGCCCGTGGCCCTGTGGGACTATTTCCACCCATCCTCCTTGTGAAGTAATGCCTCCCAGCCTGGGCTGCGTTGGTCGGGTGAAGGTAGGCATCACCATGTGTGCTTACGGAGCTACGCTCCACCGCAATCCCCCACCATAGGGTAGGCGGTCAAGGCTAATGGTGAGCCTTCGGAGGATGCCCCTCCCGCATCAGTGCCCCACGCCCCGTGTAGCGGTGAACCCCATGTATCGGGTCACCTTCCTCCCTAGTTCCCCCCTTTATTAGGGGGAAAAAGAGGGGGGGGGTTGTGTGTACGATGGCCTAACCTTACCCTATTACACTAGTAAGCTTTATAGCCCTTAACGGTTAACGGGTGTCAGAGCCGCACCTTGCATTGGTTGTAATGTTAGCCGCAGCGCCTTTACTGTATTTTACTTGACGCGTATGGCGGCTCTGTTCGTGGACGCTAAGGCGTTTATTCCTGTATTCTATTCTATTCTGTCTGTCATATTTTAGTCTCTGATGTAATTCACTCGGTCTGGTTTCAGGCGTTTCTAACTGCTGTTTCTGATTGGCTACGCGCCTTCGAGCTTCGCGCTCTCCGGGGGGGGGGGCGTGGTCTGGCTTGGCGCGTTCCGCGTCACCTTCAGCTCTGGCCCGCCCTTCGAGGTTCGCTTGGCGCCATTTTTACTCACGCGCGCGTGGTGAAGACTGTCCTCCCCTCGCTGTCTGTAAGTGCCCTCATGGGCGACCCTTTCTTTAGCTTTTGCTCCTTCTCGCTTGGCTCTGACATCCTTGTTCCCCTTGTGTCTTTCAGACCGTGTTCTTCAGTGGCTTCTCCCGGCCCGGTGTAGCGCCCGGTCCTGACCATTATAAAATTACTCCCACTTCCCCGCGGGTCATTGGGGCATCCAGGGTTGCTTTATAGCGTCAGTCCCTACTGGCTTATTGTGCTCAATAATCACCATATGGAGGCATCTCAGGATATTGTGAACGGGATTCCTTCGGGACAAGCCTGTCTGTGTGTAGCTTGTGGGGTCTTGCCTAGCAGCGGTGACAATGCACGGGTCTGCGTTCCTTGTGCACAGCAGGCGCTAGCCGGTCTTCCCGCCTCTTCTGAGGCTGAGCCTGCACCTCGCCTCACTTCACCTACTCCCCCAAGTCTGAGTCTAACCCCCAATACCAGTGGGGAGTCTCATCCTGATTTTGCCACTAGACTGGCCAGTGTTGAAAACTTGATTGCTGGCTCCTTAGCGCGTAAGGCCACTGCCAAGAGGCGGCATTTAAATCCTGAATCGACTATCTTTCCTATAGAATCTGACGATTTACTGCTTTCTTATGCACATCCCCCTTCAGACGAAGGGGAGCTGTTCTCTGACTCAGGGTCATATGACGACGAGTCCAGGGGACAGGAGGAGTCTGGTTCTGAACTTTGGTCCTCAGATGACATTGATAGACTGTTGGCCCAGATCTTTGATGTATTGTCCCTCTCTCCCCCTGCCGCGGCTCCCCGGCAAAGGGGTGATCTGTTTCACACCGCTAGGGCGTGGTTGGAATTTCCTGAACAAACCCATTTTAATAGCCTCGTGCTGAAATAATGGGAACACCCCAGCAAGCTTCATGGGGGTCCTAAAAGTGTGGATAAGAAATATCCATTCCCTAGTCAAGTGCTGGACATCGCCACCCGAGATCGATGCCCCAATTTTAAGTTTGTCCAACACCTCTATTATGCACTCCCCCGACACTACTACGCTGCGGGATTCTGAGGACCGGCGTGTTGACCAATTGGCATGTTATGCCTTTGCATTTGGGGGAGCGTCGCTCCGCCCGGTTTGCGCCTTAGCCATTACGGCGGTGGCGCTCAGGACTGTGGTTAGGAATGCTCTTGAAGGCACAGATGACTTGCCCTCTGATGCTGCCAATGCTCTGTCCACCTGTGAGTCTTTTGTTAACTTTATCCTATCTGCATCGGACGATGCTATTAAGCTGAGCGCTAGATCTTCTGCTCTGGTGGTAGCCATACGCCGGGCGGTCTGGTTGCGCCAGTGGGCCGCTGATAACGCCGCCAAGAAGGCCCTTACGGGGGTTCCATTTAAGGCACTGCGCCTGTTTGGAGAAAGGTTAGACATCTTCGCCAAGGGTGGCAAGTTGCCCCAGCGCAGGCGTCAGACTCGGCCCTTTCGTGGCCCGAGCTCCCAATCGACCCCCTACCGTGGGGCTAAGCAAGGCAGAGGAGTGTCCTTTGCTGGGTCTCGCGCAGATTCCTGGAACAAGAACAGAGGACGCCGTCCCAGTTCCTCCTGGGGGCCCAAGCCCAAAGCCCCTCCCAAGACCCCCCAGGAATGAAGGGGCGCCCTCGCCTGTCAGGGTGGGGGGACGTCTACAGCACTTAGGGCATGTTTGGAGACGCCACTTCTCAGACCGGTGGATTCAGGAGGTAGTGTCCTCCGGTTACAAGATAGAATTTGCTGTACGGCCCCCTACCAGGTTCGTTGGGTCCCGGATCCCATCGGACCCTGCCTCAGCTCGGGTCTTGATGCTGGCTGTGCAGGACCTTCTGGATCTAGGGGTCATTTGCAAGGTCCCCTTAAGAGACAGGGGCATGGGGTTATATTCCAACCTTTTCACAGTGCCCAAAAAGGACGGGTCAGTCAGACCCATTCTGGATTTAAAAATCCTCAACAAAATTGTCAGAAACAAACATTTTCGTATGGAAACCTTGCGCTCGGCCATCGCCTCGCTGCGCCCAGGGGACTTTATGACGTCCGTGGACATCAAGGATGCTTACCTTCACGTTCCGGTGTTTCCAGGACACCAAAGGTTTCTCAGATTTGCGCTGCTGGATTAGCATTACCAATTCAGGGCCTTGCCATTCGGCCTCACGTCGGCTCCCAGGGTATTCACCAAGGTGCTGGCAGGGGTGATGTCCCTGTTAAGGCTAAGGGGCATACGTGTGTTGCCCTACCTGGACGTAGTGTCCACCCTGGAGTCCTTCGGCTGGGTGATCAATTACCCCAAGTCCTCTCTGTCCCCCTCCTCGTTGACCCCGTTCCGGGGGATGATTCTGGATACAGTTCAGTCAAGGATATTCCTTCCTCCACAGAAGGTGGAAGCTCTGACAACTCAGGCGAGGTCCCTGCTTTCGAGCCCTCATCCCTCCATCCGGCAGGGAATGCAGTTGGTGGGCTCGATGGTGGCAAGCTTCGAGGCGGTGCCCTTTGCCCAGTTCCATTTGAGAACTCTGCAGCTTCACCTTCTGTCAGTCTGGAACAAGAACCCAGCGTCCTTGGACGAGAGGTCTGGGTGCTCCCCCCCTCGGTCAGACAATCCCTTGCGTGGTGGCTGGACCACAGGAATTTGACAAGGTGCAGATCCTTCCTGGCCCCCTCCTGGGAGACGGTCACAACGGATGCCAGTCTGTCGGGTTGGGGGGGATTCTGGAAGTCCCTGCGTTTCCAGGGGAAGTGGGGCCCTCAGGAGGCCCATCTGCCCATCAATGTCTTGGAACTCAGGGCAGTCAGGTTGGTGCTGGAACAATTGACCCATCACCTGAAGGGTCTGGCGGTTCAGGTACGCTCGGACAACAGAACGGCGGTTGCCTACATCAACCATCAGGGAGGGACCCGGAGCAAGGGGGGCCTCCAGGAAGTATCTCTGATTCTAACATGGGCGGAGGCCAATGTCCAATGCATCTCGGCTGTCTACATTCCAGGGGCGGAGAACCTGCTGGCAGATGCTCTGAGCAGGGGGGCGTCCCGTCAGGGGGAGTGGTCCCTCTGCAACAGGGTATTCCAGTCCCTGTGTCACCGTTGGGGTGTGCCGGATGTGGATCTGTTTACGTCTCGTCACAATCACAAGCTCCCGAGCTTTGTATCCCTGTCTCAGGATCCTCTGGCTCTGGCCACGGATGCCCTGTCTATGTCTTGGAGGGAGTTTCGACTCCTGTACGTGTTTCCACCATTTCCCCTTCTGGGCAGAGTTCTGCGAAAGATTGCTTTGGAAGGGGTACCCGCGATTCTGGTGGCCCCAAGGTGGCCAAGAAGAGTGTGGTTCGCGGACGTAGTTCAAATGGCAGTAGATCAGTACGATCTGCCAAGGTTGCCAGATCTTCTAACTCAGGGCTCTCTACGCCATCCCAATTTACTAACTCTGGCTTTGACGGCTTGACTATTGAAACCTCCATCCTGATGGAGAAGGGTTTGTCTGCATCTGTAGTGGCTACTATGGTGCAAGCCAGGAAAAAGACTTCTTCTGCTATCTATTATAGAGTATGGCGTTCTTACATTGACTGGTGTGAGTCCAGGTCTCTTCCCTGCCGGGAATTCTTAGTCTCTAGGGTGCTGGAGTTTTTACAACATGGTCTAGACTTAGGTCTCAAGCTTAGTACTCTGAAGGGTCAGGTCTCGGCCCTGTCTATCTTCTTTCAGAAGACCTTTGCCCAGCATCCCCTGATCAAGACTTTCTTTCAGGGGGTCACTCACGTGCGTCCCCCTCGAAAAACTATGGTACCTGTTTGGGATTTAAACTTGGTTTTGTCTGCCCTGCAGGGTTCTTCCTTTGAGCCTATTCAGGAGGCTGTTCTCGCTGTTCTCACGCTCAAGGTCGTTTTTCTTGTAGCTATCACTTCTGTTAGGCGTGTGTCTGAGTTGGCTGCTTTATCTATTCAGCCTCCCTACTATGAGAGACACCAGGATAAGGTGGTGTTCCGCTTCAAACCAGACTTTCTGCCTAAAGTGGTGTCTGCATTTCATTTGAATCAGGATATTGTCCTTCCTTCTTTGTGCCCTAATCCTAGTAACCCCAAGGAGAGGGTTTTGCATTCCTTGGATGTGGTTAGGTGCGTTAAGTATTACCTAGTCATCACTAAGGCTTTCAGAAAGACTGATGCTCTCTTCGTGGTGCCTCATGGGCCTAGGAGGGGTTTGGCTCTCGCCAAATCTACCATCAGTAAATGGATTCGTCAGGCTGTGGTTCAGGCCTATTCTACTAAGGGGAAGACTCCCCCTTTCCGTCTTACTGCTCATTCTACTAGGGCTGTTGGGGCTTCTTGGGCTTTCCAGCACCAGGCCTCTGTTGAACAAGTTTGCAAGGCCGCTACTTGGTCTTCTGTTCATACCTTTACAAAGTTTTACAAGGTTGATGTTATGGCCTCAGCTGATGCTGTGTTTGGCCGCAAGGTTTTGCAGGCGGCAGTAGTTTAAACTGCTTGCTGTTGCCTTTTCTGTTGGGGATCCCCACCCTACCTTACGGACACTGCTATTGGATGTCCCATGTGTAAGGATTATAAGATGGAGCAGGACATGCTGTATGCTTAGAATAATACAATTCTGTGAAATACTCACCTGTAGAATTGGTATTATACGCATACAGCACCCTGGTTTTCACTTTGTTCTGGATCCCCTCTATGGTGATTGTTATCATTGTTATTTTTGCCAGTTTCTGGGTGGTTGGTTTCTCCCGGCTTCTCCTTGTCACTGCTTTTCAATGCTGGGGATTTGTGGGAGGTCCCTCGGTTTATGTAGGGCCGGGAGGAGCCTGTTTTTGCATGTCTGCAGTGAACAGCGCCCTCAGGCGGAGAATTACCCATGTGTAAGGATTATAAGATGGAGCAGGATGTGCTGTATGCGTATAATACCAATTCTACAGGTGAGTATTTCACAGAATTGTATTTTTCCAATCCATTACTCTTTCTTCCAGCTCTAGCCATCTACCTTTCCCAGCTCTGCCCATTCCTTCCTGTTCTTCTAGTTTTGCCTATCCATCCCTTCTCCCAGCTATCTCTCCATCTATCCTTTATAGCTTCTCTCCTTTTCATCACTCTCTCCTGAGCCCTATCTTTCCCTCATTGTTACCAGACCTTATTGCCAGTAACATTTTGTGCCCTAGTCCACCCCTGTACATGATCTGCTCAGAATGCAAGGGGCGAGGAGTTTAAGAAGTGTGCTGCGGGCCAAAAGAAAAAAATATCAATTTTTTTCCCTGTGCCCAATAGGATTTTTGAGGTGGGTGGGGAGAAAGCAGCCTTTCTTAGTTTTGCCTGGTGAAAATATAGCCCCTCCCCCAATGTGCTGATTTCTTTCAACCCCCCCTCCCCCATCCCCCGGGACAGCCCTCCGCCTGGACCTTCCCCTCTCACCAGTTGCCTTTAAATGGACCTTTACAAGGTACTTAATTTTAAGGTTAGATGAATTAATTAGTCATAGAATAAGGCTCCAACTGATATCTGGATGTTTAGCAGGGCCATAGGTAATATTTATTTTGTCCTCTTACCTTATATGTTACTCATTTTTATAGCGGGGATACCCGTTGGAAGACCTATAGGGCAGCTTGGATTCTGCTATCTCCTTTGGCATGCCAGGATTGTTGAGAAAGTTCTGATGGGTATTTTTCTATTTCTTTATAGTTGGGCACAGTTAGGGTGTGTTAGGTTGTTTCCTTGGTAAAGCATATCCTTTGGTGTTTTCATATTATTTTTCTCTCCTTCCAGTTTTTCAAGCCGGTTTCAATATGTATTCGTTTTGGTTCCTGCTTTTGTTCAGAAACAGACTGGTAGAGCAACCAGGGCCAGTACAATCTTAGCCCGATTATTGGCCCCAGCTTGCCCCTTCTTGCTGCCCTACTATTATTTTTACTGTTTGGAACTTCCTATAATAAGAAAAGTAGGATTTACTGTATTTATAGTAAAATTATTTGTTGAAGTACATATAAAAATATATAAAAACATCCCTCTCAGGCTGTTTATTTTTCCCTTTATTAGTTGTTGGATACATGAAATGTGAAGAGATCTGTTATTACTTGTGCTGATACAGCTTGCTGCTACAGGAGAGCAGTTCCTATCCAGGGGTGTTAGAGCTAGTAATGAAGGGCTTTATGAAGTGTTCAACCTCCTGGTTTCTAGACATACTTAAAATGATAATGCTTTTTTTACAAATACATTATTTAATACATTTTTTGAGAAAAAATTAAAACAAAAAAAACATAATTGCTTGGATACGAACCATGAATTGTGCACGTTTTATCATTTCCAGCAGCAAGATTTGAAGAATGCCTTGAAGGATATAACGCGTGCCATTCATATGCGGCCCGATTTTCCTGAACCATACATAATTCGGTCAGTATGATGCAAAGCATTGTTAAATTAGTTGGAAATACAGACATAAAGTAAAGTAATTATAATATTTTTCATTCATTTTGATATTCTTATTTAACTTGTGTCCTATACTGGTGCTAATCCAATTCTAAACCAATGCTGCTGGTGCTCTTCTCCAAAGTATAGCCAGCACTCTGGTAACATAATGCAGTGATGCCACACATTTGAGGACCAACCCTTACTCATAAACAATGCTGCATACACATTACAAGTTTAAAGAGGACCAACAGTCAAAAATGATTTAAATCGGACCAATACAACAAACAGTGCTCATATACATCTTTTCCCAGGGCAATTCAGATTGCTGCACATAAAAATGTATTTACCTTTTTCTAACTCCTGCTGTTGTAAATTTTAGAAACAAAATGGTGGCTCATGTATCTGCAGGCCATCTGTAAACAGGAAGTCCTCCATTAGACAAAGCAGGTGTTTCTTTTTCCACCTGGATGTCTGTCCAAGGTCCCATTGCACTTTTACAAACACGTTGGTGCTTCTTTCCTTTTTCTTCTTTTTTGGGAGAAGAAACTAAAACTTTTAAAGGGTGCTAAAGTACAATAAAACCTTGTTTGGTGGCCTTCAAGTTTGCCATCAGCAGAGGAATGAGATCCACTGTGGCCAGTGCCTACACCTTTCCTCTTTTTGGTTAATTTCTATTACTACTAAAAACAATTGTGCAAAGCTAGTACCCGATCTTCTGTGACTAATTTTTCATAGCTTTACAAGTTGGATGTCTTGCTATTCACTGATGCCTGTTTTGGCTTTAGAAGTATGGTGAGCAGCAGTTTGAGTTCTTGTTCAGAGCATTGTTGAGTGGGCTACTTTATTACGACCTCCTGTTCTTTATAATGCGATAAGATGTCACATACCGTACATATCCCAGTAGATGATAAACAAAAAGAGATTTCTTACTCATTCAGGTAGAGGTTTACCTATGCGTTATATTCTTCTTCAGTGTTTCAGCTTCACCCTCCAGACATAACCACCATGATGCCTGAATTTACCTATGCGTTATATTCTTCTTCAGTGTTTCAGCTTCACCCTCCAGACATAACCACCATGATGCCTGAATTTACCTATGCGTTATATTCTTCTTCAGTGTTTCAGCTTCACCCTCCAGACATAACCACCATGATACCTGAATTTACCTATGTGTTATAATCTTCTTCAATGTTTAAGCTTTACCCTCCAGACATAACCTCCATGATGCCTGAATTTACCTATGTGTTATAATCTTCTTCAGTGTTTCAGCTTCACCCTCCAGACATAACCTCCATGATGCCTGAATTTACCTATGTGTAGAGATGAGCGAACTTTTGAAAAATTCGATTCGACTGATTCGCCGAATTTTCCGACAAAAATCGTTTCGACCCGAATAAATTCGCGACGAATCGCTATTAAAAACGGCTATTTCTGAGCCTCCTAGAGCCTCAATAGGGTTGTAAACCATTCTGCCTTGCTGTAACACGCACAGGATGCGTGCTGGGTTAGTTAAATAATACTTTGAATAAATATCACATGCAGATCAGAGGCATCGCTAATAGAATCGCAGAGCGGCACAATTGAATTCAAGAGAGTTGAAGTGGCATCACTATGAGGGGCAGGAGCCCAAACATTGCTTTAAAGAAACACTGGAGTTGGCAGCAGCAGGAGCCCAAAAATTGGATGAATCACACCCTGGAGTTGGCAGCAGCAGCAGGAGCCCAAACATTACTTTAAAGAGACCCTGGGGTTGGCTTCAGGAGCCCAAAAATTGGATGAATCACACCCTGGAGTTGGCAGCAGCAGCAGCAGGAGCCCAAATATTACTTTAAAGAGACCCTGGGGTTGGCTTCAGGAGCCCAAAAATTGGATGAATCACACCCTGGAGTTGGCAGCAGCAGCAGCAGGAGCCCAAACATTACTTCAAAGAGACCCTGGGGTTGGCTTCAGGAGCTCAAAAATTGGATGAATCACACCCTGGAGTTGGCAGCAGCAGCAGCAGGAGCCCAAATATTACTTTAAAGAGACACTGGGGTTGGCTTCAGGAGCCCAAAAACTGGATGAATCACACCCTGGAGTTGGTAGAAGTTGGCAGCAGCAGCAGCAGCAGCAGGAGCCCAAACATTACTTTAAAGAGACACTGGGGTTGGCTTCAGGAGCCCAAAAATTGGATGAATCACACCCTGGAGTTGGCAGGAGTTGACAGCAGCAGCAGCAGCAGGAGCCCAAATATTACTTTAAAGAGACCCTGGGGTTGGCTTCAGGAGCCCAAAAATTGGATGAATCACACCCTGGAGTTGCCAGCAGCAGGAGCCCAAATATTACTTTAAAGAGACCCTGGGGTTGGCTTCAGGAGCCCAGAAATTGGATGAATCACACCCTGGAGTTGGCAGAAGTTGGCAGTAGCAGCAGCAGGAGCCCAAACATTACTTTAAAGAGACCCTGGGGTTGGCTTCAGGAGCCCAAAAATTGGATGAATCACACCCTGGAGTTGGCAGCAGCAGCAGCAGGAGCCCAAATATTACTTTAAAGAGACACTGGGGTTGGCTTCAGGAGCCCAAAAACTGGATGAATCACACCCTGGAGTTGGCAGAAGTTGGCAGCAGCAGCAGCAGCAGCAGCAGGAGCCCAAACATTACTTTAAAGAGATACTGGGGTTGGCTTCAGGAGCCCAAAAATTGGATGAATCACACCCTGGAGTTGGCAGGAGTTGACAGCAGCAGCAGCAGGAGCCCAAATATTACTTTAAAGAGACCCTGGGGTTGGCTTCAGGAGCCCAAAAATTGGATGAATCACACCCTGGAGTTGCCAGCAGCAGGAGCCCAAATATTACTTTAAAGAGACCCTGGGGTTGGCTTCAGGAGCCCAGAAATTGGATGAATCACACCCTGGAGTTGGCAGAAGTTGGCAGTAGCAGCAGCAGGAGCCCAAATATTACTTTAAAGAGACCCTGGGGTTGGCTTCAGGAGCCCAAAAATTGGATGAATCACACCCTGGAGTTGGCAGGAGTTGACAGCAGCAGCAGCAGGAGCCCAAATATTACTTTAAAGAGACCCTGGGGTTGGCTTCAGGAGCCCAACAATTGGATGAATCACACCCTGGAGTTGGCAGCAGCAGCAGCAGGAGCCCAAGTATTACTTTAAAGAGACCCTGGGGTTGGCTTCAGGAGCCCAAAAATTGGATGAATCACACCCTGGAGGAGTTGGCAGCAGCAGGAGCCCAAATATTACTTTAAAGAGACACTGGGGTTGGCTTCAGGAGCCCAAAAATTGGATGATTCACACCCTGGAGTTGGCAGCAGCAGCAGCAGGAGCCCAAATATACACTGGAGTTGGCTTCAGGAGCCCAAAAATTGGATGAATCACACCCTGGAGTTGGCAGCAGCAGGAGCCCAAATATTACTTTAAAGAGACCCTGGGGTTGGCTTCAGGAGCCCAAAAATTGGATGAATCACACCCTGGAGTTGGCAGAAGTTGGCAGTAGCAGCAGCAGGAGCCCAAATATTACTTTAAAGAGACACTGGGGTTGGCTTCAGGAGCCCAAAAATTGGATGAATCACACCCTGGAGTTGGCAGGAGTTGACAGCAGCAGCAGCAGGAGCCCAAATATTACTTTAAAGAGACCCTGGGGTTGGCTTCAGGAGCCCAAAAATTGGATGAATCACACCCTGGAGTTGCCAGCAGCAGGAGCCCAAATATTACTTTAAAGAGACCCTGGGGTTGGCTTCAGGAGCCCAAAAATTGGATGATTCACACCCTGGAGTTGGCAGCAGCAGCAGCAGGAGCCCAAATATTACTTTAAAGAGACCCTGGGGTTGGCTTCAGGAGACCAAAAATTGGATGATTCACACCCTGGAGTTGGCAGCAGCAGCAGCATGAGCCCAAATATACACTGGAGTTGGCTTCAGGAGCCCAAAAATTGGATGAATCACACCCTGGAGTTGGCAGCAGCAGCAGCAGGAGCCCAAACATTACTTTAAAGAGACACTGGGGTTGGCTTCAGGAGCCCAAAAATTGGATGAATCACACCCTGGAGTTGGCAGCAGCAGCAGCAGGAGCCCAAATATTACTTTAAAGAGACACTGGGGTTGGCTTCAGGAGCCCAAAAATTGGATGATTCACACCCTGGAGTTGGCAGCAGCAGCAGCAGGAGCCCAAATATACACTGGAGTTGGCTTCAGGAGCCCAAAAATTGGATGAATCACACCCTGGAGTTGGCAGCAGCAGCAGCAGGAGCCCAAACATTACTTTAAAGAGACACTGGGGTTGGCTTCAGGAGCCCAAAAATTGGATGAATCACACCCTGGAGTTGGCAGCAGCAGGAGCCCAAATATTACTTTAAAGAGACCCTGGGGTTGGCTTCAGGAGCCCAAAAATTGGATGATTCACACCCTGGAGTTGGCGGCAGCAGCAGCAGCAGGAGCCCAAATATACACTGGAGTTGGCTTCAGGAGCCCAAAAATTGGATGAATCACACCCTGGAGTTGGCAGCAGCAGCAGCAGCAGGAGCCCAAACATTACTTTAAAGAGACACTGGGGTTGGCTTCAGGAACCCAAAAATTGGATGAATCACACCCTGGAGTTGGAAGCAGCAGGAGCCCAAATATTACTTTAAAGAGACCCTGGGGTTGGCTTCAGGAGCCCAAAAATTGGATGATTCACACCCTGGAGTTGGCAGCAGCAGCAGCAGGAGCCCAAATATACACTGGAGTTGGCTTCAGGAGCCCAAAAATTGGATGAATCACACCCTGGAGTTGGCAGCAGCAGCAGGAGCCCAAACATTACTTTAAAGAGACACTGGGGTTGGCTTCAGGAGCCCAAAAATTGGATGAATCACACCCTGGAGTTGGCAGCAGCAGGAGCCCAAATATTACTTTAAAGAGACCCTGGGGTTGGCTTCAGGAGCCCAAAAATTGGATAATTCACACCCTGGAGTTGGCAGCAGCAGCAGCAGGAGCCCAAACATACACTGGAGTTGGCTTCAGGAGCCCAAAAATTGGATGAATCACACCCTGGAGTTGGCAGCAGCAGCAGCAGGAGCCCAAATATTACTTTAAAGAGACCCTGGGGTTGGCTTCAGGAGCCCAAAAATTGGATGAATCACACCCTGGAGTTGCCAGCAGCAGGAGCCCAAATATTACTTTAAAGAGACCCTGGGGTTGGCTTCAGGAGCCCAAAAATTGGATGAATCACACCCTGGAGTTGGCAGAAGTTGGCAGTAGCAGCAGCAGGAGCCCAAATATTACTTTAAAGAGACCCTGGGATTGGCTTCAGGAGCCCAAAAATTGGATGAATCACACCCTGGAGTTGGCAGGAGTTGACAGCAGCAGCAGCAGGAGCCCAAATATTACTTTAAAGAGACCCTGGGGTTGGCTTCAGGAGCCCAAAAATTGGATGAATCACACCCTGGAGTTGGCAGCAGCAGCAGCAGGAGCCCAAATATTACTTTAAAGAGACCCTGGGGTTGGCTTCAGGAGCCCAAAAATTGGATGAATCACACCCTGGAGTTGGCAGCAGCAGGAGCCCAAATATTACTTTAAAGAGACCCTGGGGTTGGCTTCAGGAGCCCAAAAATTGGATGAATCACACCCTGGAGTTGGCAGCAGCAGCAGCAGGAGCCCAAATATTACTTTAAAGAGACACTGGGGTTGGCTTCAGGAGCCCAAAAATTGGATGATTCACACCCTGGAGTTGGCAGCAGCAGCAGCAGGAGCCCAAATATACACTGGAGTTGGCTTCAGGAGCCCAAAAATTGGATGAATCACACCCTGGAGTTGGCAGCAGCAGCAGCAGGAGCCCAAAAAATGGCCTCAAGACATAAATATGTTTTGCACCATTTGGAAAGTGTAAAACGTGGCACCATGCTGAATCTAGTCGCATGCATCAGGCATTGGTGGGTGGAAATCCTGGCTGATCCATCCCTGATTCATTTTGACAAAGGTGAGTCTCTCCACATTTTTAGTTGACAGACGAGTTCTCCTCGCCGTAACTATGGCCCCCGCCGCACTAAACACCCGCTCAGATGGCACGCTACTTGCCGGGCAGGACAGCTTTTCCAGGGCAAACTCTGCTAGTTGCGGCCACAAATCAAGTTTGGCTGCCCAGAAGTCCAGCGGATCCTCAAGGTGTGTTGGCATGGTCATGTCAAAGTATGACATGACCTGCTGGTTGAGGTCCTGCTCCAGGTCTTCCTGCTGCTCATGAGTAGCCTCACTATGCGGGTGTAGAAAGCTACTCATTAGCGACTGAAGACTGAGGCTGCTGCTGCTGATGGAGCTGCTGCTGCTGCTCCTGCCAACCCCCCCAGCGGCCATGGCAGTGGAAGGTGAGCGCAGAGGTCCCCTCGAGTCAGACCTGCGAGAGTATGGACCATGGCGCAGATAGGCATCGGCCAACTGCCTACGTAGAATGTCTTTGTAGTAGTTGAGTTTGTCCTCCCTCTCGGTGGGTTTAAAAAATGCCCCCATTTTGTGCCGGAAGCGAGGGTCCAATAAGGTGGACAGCCAGAAGTCATCCCGCCGACAGATGGAAACAATTCTGGGGTCACTACGCAAGCACGTGAGCATGCTTCGTGCCATTTGCGCAAGTGACTCGGATGGACTACCTGTCTCCATCTCCACTGCATACTGCCACGGTGTGCCCGGGTCCTCTGTCTCGCCTTCCTCAAAAACCTCTAGCTCCTCTGGCTGCTCCTGCTCCTCCTCTCCTGTCCGCTGACTAGATAAACCAGCCATTTCGCCAAGCCTAAACTGTGTTTCGCTGGGCAACTCCTCCTCTTCCTCCTCCTCCAGTTCAGCTCCAACGGGGTTCATGTGGCCGTAAGATGTAAACGCCATGTCTCCAGTGCCCTGACCAGCCATGGTTTCCAACATGTGCTGTAGTACATGAAGCAGTGGAATCACGTCATTCATCCCGTAATCCTGCCGACTGACAAATAAAGTGGCATCCTCAAAGGGCCTGAGCAAACGGCAGGTGTCACGTATGAGCTGCCACTGGTTGACATTGAAGTTACACAGGGGAGTCCCCCTATCTGCTTGGATCATCAGGAAATCCGTGATGGCTTTTCTCTGTTCATATAATCGGTCCAACATGTGAAGGGTGGAATTCCAACGGGTGGAAACATCGCAAATCAGACTATGTTGGGGGATACCATTCTGACGCTGTAGCTCAAGAAGGGTGTGTTTGGCGGTGTAGGAGTGGCTGAAGTGCATGCAAAGTTTCCTTGAAGTTGTTAGGATGTCTTGCAGATGGGGGGAACACTTCAGAAACCGCTTGACAACCAGATTGAAGACGTGAGCCATGCAGGGGGCATGGGTCAGGCTTCCTTGGCGCAGCGCAGACAAAATGTTCTTCCCATTGTCGGTAACCATGATTCCCATTTTAAGTTTTCTCGGAGTAAGCCATGTTTGGATTTCCTGATGAATACATTTAAGCAGTTCCTCCCCTGTGTGACTCCGTTCGCCAAGACAAACCATGTGAAGCACTGCGTGACACCTCCGTGCCCTGCACACATGGTAGACTGGAGGGGCACTGAGACTTGAGCCTACAGTGGAGGGTGAGGAGATGGCGGAGGATGAGGAGGCCGAGTCGCACGGTGTCACAGGCCCAACGGGCAGGGAGCGCGGAGGCCGAAGCGGCGTGACCTGTCCAAGTTGCTGCTGCTGCTGCAAAGGGACCACATTCACCCAGTGGGCCGTAAACGACATGTACTGTCCCTGACCGTAGTTACAGCTCCAGATGTCGGCGCTGCCATGCACTTTGCTACACACCGACAGGCTCAAGTACTGGCCCACCTTCTGTTCAACAAAAGTGTGCAGCGCTGGTACTGCCTTCTTGGCAAAGAAATGACGGCTTGGGACTCTCCACCTCGGCTCGGCACAAGCCATCAGTTCTCTGAAAGGTGCAGATTCCACCACCTGAAAAGGGAGCGACTGCAGCACCAGCAACTTGGACAGGAGCACATTCAGCTTCTGCGCCGTAGGATGAGTGGGCGCATACTGCTGTCTCTTGGACATGGCTTCGCTGATGGATTGCTGGCGGGATGCATGACTTGGAGGAGGAGGAGGAGGAGCAGGAGCGACAGAGGATGGGTATGACGCACAGCTGCCTTCGGCAGAGGTGCTGGAGCCTTGGCTGGCAGAAATTGGGAGCTCACTTGGTGAGGAAGCAGACTGGACCACCCCTTGGGAGCCTCGGTTCTCCCAGGTCGCTTTATGGTGACGCATCATATGTTGACGCAGGGCCGTGGTGCCAACATTTGGACCCTGGCCACGCTTCACCTTTTGCCTACATATCTTGCATGTGGCCATGTTACCCTCCTGCGGATGCTTCAGGAAAAACTGCCACACTGCCGAGTAGCTACTTTTCCCACCCCCTGGCCTCACTGATTCACTGCTGCTGTTGCCAACTCCAGGAACCCCTGCTCCACTACCTCCCGATAAGGTAGACTGCCGCACAGCAGGTGCTCTACCCCGGCCCCGGCCCCGGCCGGCTCCAGCCTTTGGAATTGTGCCCCCATGCTGACTGCTACCACCTTGCTGCCTCAGCTGCTGACTCCGGGGCAACCTGCGCCCCTCTTCTCCTGATGATGACGATGAAGCCCCTTCATCACCCGGCTCCCAAGTGCGATCGGCTTCATCGTCATCATCATCACCGAGTTGTGGCTGTACGTCACTGATGTTCGTGGATTCGTCAACAGTGTCTGGCGCAGGAGCTGGAACGCTCGCAGCACCCACGACACTGTCCACATCACTATTTGTCTGCCTAGCTAAAGAAGCCACCTCCATTTCTTGGCTGGGCAGTAGCTGCTGACTGTCCTCCTGTATCTG
The DNA here is from genome assembly GCA_027917425.1 of Gastrophryne carolinensis. Lineage (NCBI taxonomy): Eukaryota > Metazoa > Chordata > Amphibia > Anura > Microhylidae > Gastrophryne > Gastrophryne carolinensis. Next base: position 90,464,856 of record CM051244.1, on the reverse strand, counting down.
ATCGTCCTCCTCACTAAAGAGTGGAGCTGAACCCAAAGCATAGGATACGTCGCTGGGGGAGGGAACGGCGTAGGACAGAGGCAATGGGAGGACAGGGACTGCTCTCGGGGCATGCCAACTCAGGGTTGTGTCAGAGGAACCTACCGACCCTAGACTGGGGGTCTCAGACGTAAGTTGTGATGATGTTGTTGATGAGCGCGTCAACCAATCTACCACGGCAGATGCGTTACTGGTGGAGACCCGACCGCTAGCAGATACTGGCAGATTAGGTCTCTCAGCGTGACTCCTGCTGCTACTGGCCCCCAGTCTGATGCGAGCTCTGCCTGCGGAATCTTGGCCTCTGCCACTCCTCTTTTCACTTCCAGGCACTTGTCTGCCCGACATAGTCTAACTGGCGTGGTAGTAGGTGATATTTTAAGATCCCCCGAGCAGCGGTGGGTCTATATGAAACAGAATATAATGCACACCAAAAGTGAGCAGTAACACTCAGCCTCCAACAGGCCTGCTTAGTGTAAATAAGAGAGCTGCTTAGTGTAAATAAAGAGGGGTATGCTATGTTACAGAATGGGATGCCCCAACAGAAGTGCACCTGGCAGGCAGCAGTAAGTCTATGCCCAGCAAAAGTGTCTTTATCAGGGCTAGTTTCAATTATAATAAGTGCAAATGGTTATATGGTCTTAAACAGAGGCTGCTGTAGTCACAGAATGGGATGCCCCAAAAAAAGATCCAGTAGTGCTATGCCCAGCAAAAGTGTCTTTATCAGGGATAATTTCAATTATAATAAGTGCAAATGGTTATATGGTCTTAAACAGAGGCTGCTGTAGTCACAGAATGGTATGCCCCAAAAAAAGATCCAGTAGTGCTATGCCCAGCAAAAGTGTCTTTATCAGGGCTAATTTCAATTATAGTATGTGCAAATGGTTATATGGTCTTAAACAGAGGCTGCTGTAGTCACAGAATGGGATGCCCCAAAAAAGATCCAGTAGTGCTATGCCCAGCAAAAGTGTCTTTATCAGGCCTAATTTCAATTATAATAAGTGCAAATGGTTATATGGTCTTAAACAGAGGCTGCTGTAGTCACAGAATGGGATGCCCCCAAAAAAGATCCAGTAGTGCTATGCCCAGCAAAAGTGTCTTTATCAGGGCTAATTTCAATTATAATAAGTGCAAATGGTTATATGGTCTTAAACAGAGGCTGCTGTAGTCACAGAATGGGATGCCCCCAAAAAAGATCCAGTAGTGCTATGCCCAGCAAAAGTGTCTTTATCAGGCCTAATTTCAATTATAATAAGTGCAAATGGTTATATGGTCTTAAACAGAGGCTGCTGTAGTCACAGAATGGGATGCCCCAAAAAAAGATCCAGTAGTGCTATGCCCAGCAAAAGTGTCTTTATCAGGGCTAATTTCAATTATAATAAGTGCAAATGGTTATATGGTCTTAAACAGAGGCTGCTGTAGTCACAGAATGGGATGCCCCAAAAAAAGATCCAGTAGTGCTATGCCCAGCAAAAGTGTCTTTATCAGGCCTAATTTCAATTATAATAAGTGCAAATGGTTATATGGTCTTAAACAGAGGCTGCTGTAGTCACAGAATGGGATGCCCCAAAAAAAGATCCAGTAGTGCTATGCCCAGCAAAAGTGTCTTTATCAGGGCTAATTTCAATTATAATAAGTGCAAATGGTTATATGGTCTTAAACAGAGGCTGCTGTAGTCACAGAATGGGATGCCCCAAAAAAGATCCAGTAGTGCTATGCCCAGCAAAAGTGTCTTTATCAGGGCTAATTTCAATTATAATAAGTGCAAATGGTTATATGGTCTTAAACAGAGGCTGCTGTAGTCACAGAATGGGATGCCTCACAGCAGACTTAAGATCAGTTCAGTATATATGCACAGTTAGTTAGTATAAGCAGCCTGAAAACGCTAACAAAGCCTGTCAGGCTGGATGAAAAAAAAAAAAAAATCTCCCTGTGACAGCCTCCGATTTTTCCTTCCTTTCCCTGTTTTTCGCTGACTTTCTGTCTGTCTCCTGTCTGTCTCCTGCCTGTCTCCAGCCTGTCCCTGTCTGTCCCTGCCTGTCTAACTGTCTCTCCCTCAGCTACACAGCGTTCTGTCTCTCACGAATGCAATAGAGAAATGAGGAAGGAAAAGCAAGATGGCCGACTTAAATAGCGCTGTGACGTCACCGGGCTTGCTGGCTGCTGATAGGCTGCATGTGACTGCCCCAGCTTGCACTGGCGCGGGATAGATGTCCAGACATGTCCCGTCCGCCATCTTAGAATGCCTGTAAATGTAAATGAATGGATGTTAAAGGAAAACTTCGAGCGATCGAATCGCGGGGAAATTCGGATTCGATCCGAATCGAATTTTTCCTGAAATTCGGATCGAATCCGGGTTCGTCCGGATCGATTCGCTCATCCCTACCTATGTGTTATAATCTTCTTCAGCGTTTCAGCTTCACCCTCTAGACATAACCACCATGATGCCTGAATTTACCTATGCGTTATATTCTTCTTCAGTGTTTCAGCTTCACCTTCCAGACATAACCTCCATGATACCTCAATTTACCTATGCTTTAGTCTTCTTTCAGTGCTGCAAAATCTTCGCCCCTCAGACATAGCCCCCATGCTGTCTATCTGCCCCTTTTGGTTGAATTAGAGTCCCCCCAACAGGAGATAAAACTTCACAGAGTTCTTTGTGAGATTTATTATATTTTCTGTACCCTGTTTCCCTGAACATAAGACAGGTCTTAAATATATAATATATTATATGTGTTTCTTGGGATTCTAGCTGCTCTCTTCCAAGTTCAACTGCATTGCAAGTGTTGCGGTTTGCTCCCCCTGGTAACCAGAAGCAAACACAATGCTCTCATATATTCTCAGAAGTGGAGTGACTTCAGTGGGACTACTTGATATGTGTGTGCATCATGCTAGGGCTTATTTTGGGGGTAGGTCTTATTTTCAGCGAAACTGTATAGGTCCACTAGTAGGAGAACACATAGACGATGATGACAAACAGGTGGTATGGGTACAAAACTTGCAACAATACAAAAATAGCAGAAATAACTTACTCTCAAACATTCAAGTAGACAAGGAAAGTGATCTTAGAGAAAGTTTGAGGATAAACCCATGCCCACCAAGGCAGTATTTGAACAATCCAGGAAACAGAAGGTGTGCCTCCACTAATTCAAATGGGGTGGCTTGGCTGTTACACAGATATGAGATGCATGGATAAGGGATGCATTCTCTTCAAGCATATCCACCATGCTGAATTTGGTGTCTTTTGTCCTAGATCTGCAAGAAGCATGTGGTTGCTTACTACATATGATGGTAGTAAAACCAGTCCCTCCCAAGGAGAGTATATATATATATATATATATATATATATATATATATATATATATTTATATTTATTTATTTAAAACCAATAGAACCCACAGGAGGGCACCAAAGTATCACAACACAAATAGGACTACTAATTATATGAATATTTCAACTAAAAATCTAAATAATAATTCCCGAAAATACCTTTTTCAGCAATAAATTTGTTTATTCAACAAATTAATCTGTCCCTGTCTTAAAGTCCAGATGTCACACAGAAGAAATGTGTGCCACAAGCTCAGTCATCATTGGAAAATTGGCAGTTTGCTCTGCTCTTCTTCTGAACTTCTGTGTACAGAGGCCCTATTGAAGTGCCCCCTGCCGAGCCAGCTTCTCATACTGGCTAGATGCAGGCGCGCTGGCAGGTAAGACAGGTCGCCACGAGCCCTTGGTCTAAGGTCAGTCTGTGGACTTTCCCTTTAAAGTCATACTAAAGGCAAGCCTGGCTGTTGTCCCATTATCTCGGGCTAGACATTTCACTGTCTTAAACTTAAATCCATTTTCAAAGAGACCCTGTAGCTCCTAAGTTATTTGTAAAGGTATTATAGCATTGGAGATTCGTAGAAAAAATGAAGAGAAACAGTGGGTGTGGCAACAGTGATGTGATGTAAGCACACTGTGAGTGTGATATGAGACAGGAGGGCAGGGTTTCAGAGCTGCAGAGAGAGGCAGACAATCAGGACGTCTGGGCAGGGAGTGGGGGGGTCTGTTCTTGGTCCACTGATTGATGGACCAGATCAGTGGGTGAAAGCTGAATTGGGAAGTGGTTTTCCTCACTAAGTAGACAGACAGAGCAAGACACACAGCGCTAGAGCCACTCAATAAAAAAGGGTAAGCTGCTGATACATATATTCTAAGTATAGAGCACGTCCTGTTCCAGAAGATATTCCTTACACTTGGGATATACTCCAGTTGATGGAGCTGGACTGCAGAGACAGAAAAGTGGCTCCTCCCGGCCCCATATATACCTGGGACCTCCTACAAAATCCCCAGTTCTTCTCTCCAGTCCTGGCTGCGATGACTAGAAGATGGCTCTCTCTACTCGCAGGTGAGCGGGGCTATTTGCCTGCGGCCCTGTAGGACTATTCCTAGTATGTCACACACCCCACTTCCCGATATCCATGACACTTGGGAACCCGGCCTGTAGAGAGCGATCTTGCAGAGATGACATGGAAAAAGGAGCCCCTCTTGGTCCATAAGTACTGGGTTCCTCCCACAATTCCTCAGTCTTTTCGTCTCTGCAGTCGGCGAAGCATTCAGAAGATGACTCTCCTTCAAGCTGCAGGTAGCCGGGTTTGCTCCCGGCCCTTTTTTTTCTCTATTTCTGTCTGAAACTCTTTAAACCTGTTTGGTTATATTGTATGCCTCCCAGCCCTGGCTGTGTGGTTCAGGCAAAGGTAGATACATACACTTTCTGGTGTATACAGGAGTATTACTCCTCCGTGAGACCCAAATGTGGGTAGGCGGCTTCCGGGTTGGTGTTCCCGGCATGGGATGCCCCTGTCCCTTTATAATCCCCTTGTGCCTTATGGGTGCATTTCTATCCTCTCCCCTTTAGTTCTCCTTTACCCTGCTGGGTAAAAAGGAGGGGGGAATGGGGGGGGGGCGTTATCTGGGCTTATTTGTCACCATGCACACAAATAAAAAAAAAAAAAAAAAAAAAAAAACAAGATATATAAAATAAATCTTTATTACATATATATTATTATGTATGTTTACTATACTATTTAATAGGAAATGTTTTATCTAGATTTTCTCTGTCTAGGCAGCATTCTTTTTGCTTACCTTTTAAAGCTCTTTGTTCTGGCTGTGTTCAGATTTGAATTTCCCTCCATTCTTGGTCATGTGATTCTGGAGGTGGGCGGGGCTTAGGCACACTGCATCATTTCATTCTCAGAGCACCTGTGCTCTGTTTGTCTGCCTGGCTCCTGCTGCTTCCCTATGGTCTTCCCTCATGGTGTGAGCTAATTCCTGGTGCTGTGAGTACCCTCAGCTTTGCTGAAGGGAGTTTTCATGCTTTGTCATTTATTGTATTGTGTGCATTGGTGACTGTTTGTTTTTCTTTGTAGGTGGAAACTCTTTATTTTAAAAGGGGTTTCTTCTGGTCTTTAGCCCTTAAAGCCTTATTTGGGGGTCCATTTGTGTTAATATCCTCCCACTTGGGACTATTTAAAGGGGCATCCTGGGTAGCAATTGCGTAAATCCCATATATACTTGGCGACTATAATCAATTATAGTATAATACTAAACACCATATGGAGGCATCTCAAAATAACGGGCATGCAGTTCCCTCTGCACAGACTCGGCAATGTTTTGGATGTGGGGCATCCCTTGTTGTGGATAATGCAATTCTTTGCGTCCCTTGTGCTCAATTAACTATTATGCAGCAAACTGGGGCCCAGGCTTCGGCGTCCGCGGCTTCTGCCTTATCTCCTACTCCGCCATGTCTTGTCCGTACCCCCAGTGATATTGTCATGGGTGGTGAGTCGCATTCTGATTTATGTGCCAGATTGGCTCATCTTGAAAAATTAATGTCTAGCTCTGTGGCCAAGAAGGCCTCAGCTAAAAGGAGACATTTGACTCAGGCTGTTCCGGTAAGTGAGTCGGATAATTGTGAAATGCTTTATTGGTCTGATCCTTCTCAGTTAGAAGAAGGAGAATTATATGAGGAATCAGATGTTTCTGATGAACAGCAATTTGTTGGTACTGTGATTGAGCAGGGTGAAGCTAGTGTTGTGGATACCCCAAAGGCTCTTGCTCAGTTACCACTCCTCCTGAAGTAGTCCCTCCTCAAAAAGGGGAATTCTTTGGAGTCTCTAAACCTCGTTTAGAATTTCCAAATCAAAAGCATTTTGATGAAATAATTCTTAAAGAACGGGAGAAGCCTGCGCGGCTCCTGGCATTCCCTTGGGCTGGGACAAGAAATATCCCTTCCCAGCTGATACTGTTAAGCGTTGGTCATCACCACCTGTGCCCACCGCTCTGGGCATGTGTACACTCACTGCACGGATGGGTTAAATGCGGAGGACAAATTCCTATGTGTGCGCAAGCATACAATGGCCATCTATGCATTAATATTTAATTAATGAATTAATAAAACTCCACTACACTTAAAGATGGAGAGGATAAGCGTATTGATCTAATGGCGTGCCACGCTTTTTCCAGTGTGGGCTTGGCCTTGCTGCCTGTTGGTGCTTCGGCACTCATGACAGTGGCTATTAGGTCTGTTGTGAGAGACCTAATTAATTACTCAGGGCTTGATCCGGCCTCTGATGAGTATGCCGCTCTTAAGCGATGTGAGATGTTTGCATATTTTGTACTTTCTGCCTTAGATGATACTCTGCTCATGTGCAGCAGAACCTCTTCCTTTGTTAGTCGCCATCGAGCGGTCAGTTGGTTGCGGTTGCGGCAGTGGGCAGCTGATATTGTAGCCAAGAAATCGCTTACAGCGCTCCCTTTTGTGGGATTGCACCTCTTTGGAGAAAAATTGGATTCTGTCCCTAAAGGAGGTAAATTACCTCAGCATAAGAAACAACTTCGTTCCTTTTGTGGAATGGCCTCTTTTAACCCTTCCTTTCGGGGGTCTAGATCCGGTAGAGTATCGGTCTTTTCAGCCCCTAGAGGGAATGCATGGAATAGGGGAAAGGGACGTGGCCGTCCAAGTCAGAATTGGGGGTCCAAAACCAAATCTGCCACTAAGCCTGCTCAACAATGAGGGGACGCCCTCACCCTTATGGGTGGGGGGACGGCTGTGGTTCTTCTTCCAGGTCTGGGTTCAGGAGGTATCAGACAATTGGGTTCTGGAAGTGGTCTCTTGCGGTTACAAACTGGAATTCGAGTCCCGGCCTCCTCCCAGATTTTTCATGTCCCGGATGCCGTCAGATCCAGCAATTGCGCAGGGACTGCGGGCAGCAGTAGCGAATCTGTTAAACATGGCTGTTAGCGGCCTAGTGCCTCCAGCGGAAAGGGGTTTGGGGTTTTACTCCTACCTATTCACGGTACCCAAAAAGGACGGCTCTGTTCGGCCTATCCTAGACCTAAGGATACTCAATCAATTTATCCGTTTCTGTGATCAACGATCGATGCTCTCCGTCAGGGGGACTTCATGACATCCATAGACATCAAGGATGCTTATTTGCACATTCCTATTTTCCGGGTCACCAGAGATTTCTCAGGTTCTCGATAGAAGACCAGCATTATCAATTTGTGGCCCTGCCATTCGGCCTTACCTCGGCCCCAAGAGTCTTTACCAAGATGCTGGCAGGAGTGATGGCTATATTCATGGTCCAGGGTATCCGCATTGTGCCTTTTCTGGAAGATCTTCTTATCGCGGCCTCCTCCCTCGAACAATCAGAGTTGGACACCAGGATGGTGGTCTCTACGCTAGAGAGGTTCGGATGGGTAATAAGTTACCCCAAATCCTCTCTCTGTCCGTCCAGGGAAATTCCCTTCCTGGGCCTGATTCTGGAATGGTTCTGATTCAGGACTTGATTCATCTATTCTTGTCCAACCCTCGTCAGTCTATCTGTCTAGGGATGAGACTAATGGGATTGATGGTAGCTGCATTCGAGGCAGTCCTGTTTGCCCAGTTTCACATAAGGACGCTTCAGCTCTTCCTCTTGGCAAAGTGGGACAGGTGCCCACTATCATTAAATCAGACTTGTCTATTGTCTCCCCACGTTTTGCAGTCCCTTCAGTGGTGGTTAATATCGCACAACCCCCAGAAGGGCAAGTCATTTCTGACACCGTGTTGGGAACTGGTTACCACAGATACCAGCCTGGTAGGCTGGGGGGGCTTCTGGAAGAAGCATCAGTTCCAAGGATTGTGGGGGCCTCAGGAGGCTCATTCTCCAATCTATGTATTAGAGCTTCGGGCCATACGTCTTGTTCTACTTCGACTGACCCATTTCTTACAGGGTCGGCCAGTTTAGATTTGGTCAGACAACCGAACAGCTGTTGCATACATCAATCACCAGGGAGGGACTCGCAGTTGGGGTGCCCTCCGGGAAGTGTCTCTGATCCTTCAGTGGGCAGAGATCAATGTTCCCTGCATATCAGCAGTTTACATTCCGGGGATAGAGAATGTGGAGGCAGACTCCCTGAGTAGGGTATGTTCTCGCCAGGGAGAATGGTCTCTCAATCCAAGGGTTTTTCAGTTCCTCTGTCACAAGTGGGGGACTCCACGGTTGGACCTGTTTGCTTCTCGTCACAATCACAAGCTGCCAGCTTTTGTGTCTCTATCCCAGGATCCTCTGGCAGTGGCAGCGGATGCCATGTCTCTGGCCTGGAAGGATCTGGGGTTCCTATATCTGTTTCCACCGTTCTCCATGATCAGCAAGGTGGTGCGCAAGTTAGCACTGGAGGAGGCGCCAGCAATTCTGGTGGCGCCAAGGTGGCCAAGACGTCTGTGGTACGCAGACGTCATAAGGCTGGCAGTGGATCGTTTCCATCTGCCTCTTCTTCCAGATCTCATCACTCAGGGTCAACTTTGTTACCCCAATTTACAAACGCTGGCTTTGACGGCATGGCTGCTGAAGTCTCCATCTTGAAAGAAGAAGGTCTTTCTGATGCGGTTATTCAGACTCTTATTAGAGCTAGGAAGAAGTCTTCCTCTGTCATTTATTACAGGACTTGGAGGTCCTATATTGATTGGTGTGAATCCAGGGCTTTGCCCTGTAGAGTATTTTCTATTCCTAGAATTCTGGAATATCTGCAACGAGGTCTGGATATGGGATTCCAGATTAGTACTTTGAAAGGGCAAGTCTCTGCCTTGGCTATTTTCTTTCAAAGGTTGTTTGCTCTTCATCCTTTGGTTAAGACCTTTTTCCAAGGAGTCGCGCATGTGCGGCCTCCCAGAAGGCCTATGCTTTCTGTTTGGGACCTTAACCTGGTGCTTTCAGCTATGCAGGCTGCTCCCTTTGAGCCTTTGCAGGATATTCCTCTTCCTATTCTTACTCAGAAGGTTGCCTTTTTGGTTGCTATTACTTCTGTCCGCCGAGTTTCTGAACTGGCGGCTTTGTCTATTCTAGCCCCTCATTTTGAGAGGCATCAAGATAAGGTTGTTTTCCGTTTTAAACTGGATTTCCTTCCTAAGGTGGTGTCTGCTTTCCACCTAAATCAGAATATAGTTCTTCCTTCCTTGTGTCCTAAACCTAGTAACGACAAAGAAAGGGTCTTACATTCTTTGGATGTAATTCGTTGTGTTAAGTAATATTTAGTTACTACTTCGGCCTTCTGCAAGACGGATGCCCTTTTTTGTTGTGCCTTCTGGGCCCAAGAAGGGTTTTGCTCCTGCCAAATCTTCCCTTAGTAGGTGGATACGTCAGGCCATCATTGGGGCCTATATGGCTAAGGGGAAGGTTCCCCCTTTTCGTGTCACCGCTCATTCTACTCATGCTATTGGAGCTTCCCGGGCTTTTCAGCACCAGGCTTCTGTTGAACAAGTTTGCAAGGCTGCGACTTGGTCTTCTGTGCATACTTTTCCTAAGTTTTACAAGGTTGATGCGCGGGCCTCAGCGGATGCTGCTTTTGGCCGCAAAATTCTGCAAGTTGCAGTAATTTAAGTTATGCATTATTCCTTTGGGATCCCCACCCATTATAGACACGGCTATTGGATGTCCCAAGTGTCATGGATATCGGGAAGTGGGGGGTGTGACATACTAGGAATAATACCATTTTGTGAGATGCTCACCTGTAAAATGGTTATTACGAGTATGTCACACCCCCCATTTCCCCCGCCCTTTTTTGTTCTAGGGATCCTTTATATGGTGATTATTATTATTTTCAAATAATTCTACAATTATTGAATATAATTTGCTCTTCCTGGTTCTTCACTGCTTTTTAAAAAGACTGAGGAATTGTGGGAGGAACCCAGTACTTATGGACCAGGAGGGGCTCCTTTTTCTATGTCATCTCTGCAAGATCGCCCTCTACAGGCCGGGTTCCCAAGTGTCATGGATATCGGGAAGTGGGGGGTGTGACATACTCGTAATAACCATTTTACAGGTGAGTATCTCACAAAATGGTATTATTTCCACCCGTTTCCTTTCACTGCCTCCCAGCTCAGGCTGCTCTGGTTCGGGTGAAGGTAGGCAGCACCGCTGTCAGGTGCTAAGGAGAGCTGCTCCAACTGCAGTCCCCCACCAAAGGGTAGGCGGTATAGGCCCATGGTGAGCCTTATGGGATGCCCATCCCACGTCTTATGCCCCTCGCCCCCTGTCCCCGCATTTGGCTCCCTTTGGGCTGGCAGTCGCTTCCCCCCTCGCTCTCCCTTGTAGATCTCGGGGGGGGGTGCATGTATTTGCCACATGTTGTTTGTTGTGTTTGATCCCTTTTAGAATTGATTGCATTGGTTTCTTTTGCCGCGGCACGTTTGTACTGCGCTCCGCGGTTGGCGGCGACATCGCCTCAGGCGCTGCTGCGCCATCATTGGCTGGCCTTGTCAGGTGGGCGCTCTTTCGCGCTCTTCGGGGGGGGACCCTCGAGGTATATGCGGGCGCCATTTTAGTTCTCTGCTGCGTGTGCCTGGCGTCTCCCTATCGCGGTCCGTAAGTGCCCCTGCGGGCTGATTTATTGTATATATTGTATCTGTATTGCATATCGCTTATGGCATCTTTTGCTTATGTGTTGCAGGTGGGTCAAACTTAGTGGTTTCTCCCAGTCCTATCCCCTATATTTAGTGTTAACTCTTATTGGAGGGCTATTTCATACCATTACTCCCACTTCCCTAGCGGGCTATTGGGGCATCCCGGGTTGCTTTTATTAGCGTCAATCCTATTGGCCTGTTGTGCCGTGATAATCACCATATGGAGGCTTCTCAGGATAATGTGCTCGGGGTTCCGGGACAAGCCCGGCTGTGTGTGGCATGTGGGGTATCCCCTATAAGCGATGATGTCAGGGTGTGTGTACCCTGCGCCCAGCAGGTACTTGCGCGGCAGTCTGGGTTACCTGCAGCTGGGCCTAGTGCTGCACCCCCTCTGGCTTCGCCCACCCCCCCACGCTTACATCTAACTTCCAGTGAGGTGCATACCAGTGGGGAGTCTCAACCTGATTTGGCTACCCGGGTAGCCAGCATTGAAAGGCATATTGCTGGGTCTGGTCTGCGTAAGCCTCCTGCTAAGTGGCGGCATCTGGCACCCGGTGTTACTCTCTTTCCTGTGGAAGCTGAGGAGATCTTTGATATTACTGGATATACCTCCCTGGAAGAAGGGGAATTATTCTCTGATTCAGAATCATCTGAGGATCAGCCTAGGGGTTATGCTGAGTCTGGATCTGACCCACGGGCTTCAGATGATACTGACAGACTTTTGACTCACATTTTTGAAGTGCTCTGTATCTCTCCTCCTGCCGTGGCCCCGCGGCAGCAGGGGGAGCTGTTTCATACTGTTAAGCCACGTTTGGAGTTTCCTGAACAAACTCACTTTAATAATCTGATTCTCAAGGAGTGGGAGCGGCCTAGCCGGCTTCCCGGGGTACCTAAGTGTTGGGATAAGAGGTATCCCTTTCCTGCTGAGATGGTTAAACATTGGTCATGTCCTCCAGAGGTGGATGCTCCAGTTCTGGGTCTGCCTAACACATCTGTCATGCATTCCCTTGACACTACTACACTGAGGGATGGGGAGGACAGGCGTATGGATCAGCTGGCTTGCCATGCCTTTGCCTCTGTTGGGACCGTGCTCTGTCCGGTCTGTGCCTCTGCTATCACGGCTGTTGCTATTAAAAGCCTGCTCAGGGGTCTCTTAGATGGGGCCCCTGATGATGCTGGTAGTGAAGAGTATAGAGCTCTTCTGCGTTGTGAAGAATTTATTGCATATGTTCTTTCTGCCCTGGATGATACCATTAGAATGTGTGGCAGGGCATCTGCCTTGTTGGTGGCGATAAGCCGCTCGGTCTGGCTGCGCCAGTGGGCAGCTGACAATTCTGCCAAAAAGGCCCTCACTGGGTTACCCTTCAAGGGGAACGTTTGGACTTGTTTGCCAAAGGTGGCAAGTTACCTCAGCGTAGAAGGCAGCCCAGGTCCTTTAGGAGTTCAGGTGCCTTTTCGCCTTCCTTCGGGGGCTCCAGACGGACGGGGAGCTTCCTTCGCTGGAGCCCGTGGAGATTTTTGGGGCAGGGGCAGGGGATGTGGCCGCCCTGGCCTCCCCTGGGGTCCCAAGACTAAGTCCTCCCCCAAGCCCCCTCAGGCATGAAGGGGAGCCCTCACCCATCCAGGTGGGGGGACGGCTTCGGCTCTTGGCTCACGTCTGGAGGCATTATGTCTCAGACCGGTGGATTCAGGAGGTAGTTTCCTCCGGTTACAAGATAGAGTTTGCAGCCTGGCAGCCCCCAAGATTCATCAAATCTCATGTAGCTCAAAGCCCCTTGTCCGCTCAGTGTCTCTCCCTGGCTGTCCAAGGCCTTCTAGACCTAGGTGCCCTTGAAGGAAAGGGGCAAGGGCTATTATTCCAATCTTTTCATTGTACCCAAAAAGGATGGATCCATCAGACCTATCCTGGATTTAAAGCTTCTTAACAAGTTTGTCAGATTCAGACACTTTTGCATGGAGACTCTGCGCTCAGCTGTGACTTTCCTACGCCCAGGGGACTTCATGACCTCTGTAGACATCAAGGATGCTTACCTTCACATTCCTATCTTTCCAGGTCATCAGAGGTTCCTCAGGTTCGCTCTGGAGGATCAGCACTACCAATTTGTGGCCTTGCCCTTCGGCCTCACCTCGGCCCCAGGGTATTCACCAAGGTGCTGGCAGGAGTGATGGCCCTGCTGAGATCTCAGGGCATTCGCATTCTTCCCTACATGGACGACATGCTTATTGCTTCCCAGTCCTTCCATCAGGCAGAGCTGGACACTCAACGGGTGGTGTCCACACCCAAATCTTCCCTGTCTCCTTCCATGGTGAAGTCTTTTCTGGGCATGATTCTGGATTCAGATCAGGTCAAGATCTTTCTTCCTCAGCAGAAGGTGGAGGTCCTTCAAGAGAAAGTTCAGCTCCTGCTGTCTTGTCCCCATCCATCCATCAGGCAGGGAATGCAGCTGGTGGGCCTGATGGTGTCCTGCTTCGAGGCGGTTCCATATGCTCAGTTCCACATGAGGCCTCTTCAGCTTCACCTCTTGTCAGTATGGGATCGGGACCCCGTGTCCCTGGATCAGGTGTTTGTCTTGTCCCCTCAGGTCAGGCGGTCTCTAATGTGGTGGCTGGTCTCAGGAAACCTGCTGGGGGGCAGGTCCTTTCTGGCCCCCTGCTGGGAGACTGTCACCACGGATGCCAGTCTGACAGGTTGGGGGGGATTCTGGAAGTCCCTGAAATTCCAGGGTCAGTGGGGCCTTCAGGAGGCCCATGCCCCTATCAAAATTCTGGAATTGAGAGCAATCAGGTTGGTTCTCGCCCACTTAACCCCACACCTGAGGGGTCGGGCTGTTCAGGTCCGCTCAGACAACCAGACGGCGGTTGCCTACATCAATCATCAGGGAGGGACCCGAAACAAACGGGCCCTCAAGGAAGTGTTCCTGATACTGTCCTGGGCGGAGGAAAATGTTCCCTGCATCTCAGCTGTGTACATCCCGGGGGTGGAGAATCTGGAGGCAGACTCTCTGAGCAGGGGGACCTCTCGTCTGGGAGAGTGGTCCCTCAGCAGCAGGGTGTTTCGCTCCCTGTGCCACCGCTGGGGTCAGCGGGACGTGGATCTATTTGCGTCCCGTCACAATCACAAGCTTCCAGTCTTTGTCTCTCTGTCCCAGGATCCTCTGGCCTTGGCCACGGATGCCCTAGCAATGTCTTGGATGAGGTTCCAGCTCCTGTATGTGTTTCCCCTGTTTCCACTGCTGGGCTGGGTGCTGCGCAAGATAGTTCAGGAAGGGGTGCCAACCATCCTGGTGGCCCCCTGTTGGCCAAGAAGAGTGTGGTTCGCAGACATCGTGCAGTTGGCAGTAGATCAGTACGCCCTGCCACTGGTTCAAGATCTGCTTACTCAGGGACACCTACGCCACCCCAATTTACAAACGCTGGCTTTGACGGCCTGGCTGTTGAAACCTCCATCTTGATGGAAAAAGGGCTACCTGCCTCGGTTGTGAATACTATGATCAGGGCTAGGAGGAGGTCCTCTTCTTCCATCTATTACAGGGTTTGACGTACTTACATTGACTGGTGCAAGTCCTACTCGCTTCCCTGTCATGTGTTTTCTATTCCTAGGATTCTGGAGTTTCTCCAACATGGGTTGGATCTGGGTCTTCAGCTCAGTACTCCGAAAGGCCATGTGTCTGCTTTGGCAATTTCTTTCCAAAGATCCTTTGCTCAGCATCCCCTGGTCAAGACCTTTTTCCAGGGGGGTTACTCACGTGCGTCCCCCACGTAAGCCTATGTTACCAATCTGGGACTTGAACTTGGTCTTATCTGCCCTGCAGGGGTCTCTCTTTGAGCCCTTGCAAGGGGCTCCTTTGTCCATTCTTACGCTTAAGGTGGTCTTTTTGGTGGCCACCACTTCTGTTAGGCGTGTTTCTGAGTTGGCGGCGCTTTCCATCAAGCCTCCTTATTTTGATAGACACCAGGACAAGCTGGTGTTTTGTTTTAAGCCAGATTTTCTGCCTAAGGTTGTTTCTGCCTTTCATCTCATTTAGGACATTGTTTTGCCTTCTCTGTGTCCTAATCCTAGTAACCCTAAGGAAAAGGTTTTACATTCTTTGGACGTTGTCAGAACTCTGAAGTTCTATTTGGTGGCTACTGAATCCTTCAGGAAGACTGATGCTCTTTTTGTGGTTCCGTCTAAGGACCTAAGAAAGGTCTGGCTCCGGCTAAGTCCACTATCAGCAAGTGGATACGTCAGGCTGTGATACAGGCCTACTCTGCTAAGGGGAAGGAGCCTCCCTTCCACCTTACTGCTCATTCTACTCGTGCTATTGGTGCCTCTTGGGCTTTTCAGCACCAAGCTTCTGTTGAACAAGTTTGCAAGACCGCTACTGTTCATACTTTTTCAAAGTTTTACAAGGTTGATGTTAGGGCCTCAGCTGATGCTGTTTTTAGTTGCAAGGTTCTGCAGGCGACAGTGGTTTAAACTGTCTGCTGTTACTTTTGGGGATCCCACCCTACCTTACGAACACTGCTATTGGATGTCCCAAGTGTAAGGAATATCTTCTTGAACAGGACGTACTGTATATTTAGAATAATACAATTCTGTGATTACTCACCTGTAGAATTGGTATTATATGTATTCAGAACATCCTGTTCCACCCCACCCTTGTTATCATTATCTTTAGTTACCTCTTTATGGTGATTGTTCTTATGTTCAAATTTTCATATAATGGTTATAGTTCTCCCGGTCTCTTGCTAACTGCTTTTCAATACTGGGGATTTTGTGGGAGGTCCCTGGTATATATGGGGCCGGGAGGAGCCACTTTTCTGTCTCTGCAGTCCAGCGCCATCTACTGGAGTATATCCCAAGTGTAAGGAATATCTTCTGGAACAGGACGTGCTGTATACATATAATACCAATTCTACAGGTGAGTTATCACAGAATTGTATTTTTTTAACTTTTGACTTGTCAAACACTTTAAGCCCAAGAATTCTTTGAATGGCCACTGAAGGAGCTATAAATTGCTGGAATCTTTGCTGCATCCATAGATTAATGGGTATAAATGTTATTATCAGTTTGAAGGTGAATAGAGCTAGGATAGAGGAATTTACTCTATTGTGGACATTACTTTATAGTAAACCTCACCACAAGTTTGTTTTTTATTTTACTTTTGAATGTATTTCTGTTTGAAATAATGACATAATAGTATGGCTCAAGACATTTCTTGTTACACAAATATGTTTTAATGAGCTATACAGAAAGCGGCTATAAACTGTTCTATTGATATATTTTGTTCTAATGAGAGCCACAGGGTATGAACAGTATAATCAGTTCAGAAAGGTCATGTTACCTTTAACGTTCTATTGTCATTAAAAATAAAGGTCATGTT
This sequence comes from Gastrophryne carolinensis, assembly GCA_027917425.1. Taxonomy (NCBI): domain Eukaryota; kingdom Metazoa; phylum Chordata; class Amphibia; order Anura; family Microhylidae; genus Gastrophryne; species Gastrophryne carolinensis. The sequence continues at coordinate 90,448,527 of CM051244.1, read as the reverse complement.
GGTTATTAGTGATTACAATGTCTGTCTCCTGCAGGGGACAGTATCTCTATGAAATGAAAAGATATGACCTTGCCAGCTTCTGCATTCACCACGCAGCTGAGATGACTCAAGGTATGGCACATTATCTTACTGACTAAGGGGGTTATTTGAATGATTTTTAAAAGCTTAAGCAATTTTTGGAAATGTTCAAAAGCAAAAGTGAATAAAATGTTTTCAACGCTTCAAGTGCCAGCCTACCTGGGGTTTTTGTCACACTCTGCCAGACCATTTTTCACTATATTCTAAGCATACAGTACGTCCTGCTCCATATATAATACTTACACGTGGGTAATCCTCCGCCAGATGGCGCTGTGCACGGCAGACATGCAAAAACAGGCTCCTCCTGGCCCTTCATATACCCAGGGACCTCCCACAAATCCCCAGATACATGAAGTATCACTCTCTCGCAGGTGAGCGTGGCTTTTACAGCCTGCGACCCTGTAGGACTATTCCCACCCGTCCTCTTCGATGATGTGCCTCCCAGCCTGGGCTGCGCTGGTCGGGTGAAGGTAGGCAGCACCATGTGTGCTCACGGAGCTACGCTCCACCGCAGTCCCCCACCATAGGGTAGGCGGTTTAGGCTGATGGTGAGCCTCTAATAGATGCCCCTCCCGCATTATTGCCCCGTGCCCCGTGTAGCGACGAACCCTGGGTGAAGGGTCGCCTTCCTCCCTCGTTTCCCCCTGTAGCCCAGGGGAAAAGAAGGGGGGGTATGCGTGTGGCGGTCTCAGTGTAATGTTGTACACGCTTATGGCCGTTGTGTTGTCTTTGAACTGGGTGTCAGAGCCGCGCTTCTTGATCCACATCCTTGACAGGTTGCGCGCGTGTGTATTTTTCCTTACTGAAGTGTGCTGCCCGGGCGGAAGTGTCGTTCAGTAGTTACGGCGGTTCCCTTAGCTAAATTCTAACTTGTGTGTCTTATCCACTGCTTGTCATGAACATTACCGCTGGGTTGAAGCTTCGCGCTCTTTGGGGGAGGCGGGGACCTGGCTTGGCGCGCTCCGCGTCACGGCCAGATCGGGCCCGCCCCTCGAGGTTCGCTTGGCGCCATTTTGATGGTCTTCGCGCGCGCACGTGGTTGCGATCCTCCTCCTCCCTTGGTCATGTAAGTGCCCTCGTGGGTGGTTTTTCTTATGATCTTTCGTTCTGCTGTGCATGGCTCTGACACCCCCCCTTATTCTCTTTATGTCTTTCAGACGCCAAGATTTCGGTGGCTTCTCCCGGCCTGACATATATTATAGCGGGTTCACATAAAAATTCTCCCACATTCCTAGCGGGTCTTGGGGCATCCAGGGTTGCCTATTGCATAAATCCCTGCGGGCATATTGCTCTGATAATCACCATATGGAGGCATCTCAGAATTATGTGCCCGGGGTCCCTCGGGGACAAGACCGGCTGTGTACAGCGTGTGGACAGCCCCATGCTGATGCTGATAGAGAACGGGTCTGCGGACCGTGTGCTGAACAGGTACTGGCCCTGCAATGAGGTTTACCAGTGGCTGCACCTCTCTTCAATACACCTGTCTCCCCGTGCTTAAATCTCACTCCCGATGAGTCGCACTCGAGCGGGGATGACCAGCAAGTCGTGCCGCACAGGCTGCCTACGGCTGAGCAGGTTCTAGTTTGGCGGAACGCTTGGGCCCTGGAAGGAAGCAGTCCCTGACGCCTCCTGGTTCTCTGTTTCCTACTGAAACCGAAGAGTCTTCTGCTATGCAGGACCTTGCTCCTTCTGATGAAGGTGAGCTGTTCTCCGATTCGGGCTCCTTGGACGAGATGCCTTGGAGCCGTGATGATTCTGGCCCCGGTTCCTGGGGCCTGTGTGACACTGATGAACTACTTATAAAGATCTTTGAGGTTTTGTCAATCTCTCCTCCTGGAGAGGCTCCCAAGCCCAAAAGGGAGAGTTTCCACACAGCGACACCACGCTTGGAATTTCTGGAACAGGATCATTTCCAGGCTCTTATATCCAAAGAATGGGAATCACCTTGTAAACTTACAGGGGTTCCAGGGGTCTGGGATTGGAAGTACCCTTTTCCCCCTGATGTGGTTAACTGTTGGTCAGCACCTCCCGTGGTGGATGCACCGACCATAGGGGTTGCTAACCCCCCCTTCATGACAGCTCCTAATTATCGTACCCTTCGGGATGCTGAGGACCGGCGCATTGACAGACTGGCTTCCCACGCCTTTTCGTGTGCAGGGACGGCTCTGCGCCCGGTCTGTGCCGCGGCCATCACTGCGGTGGCTGCCAGGACCCTCATTAGAAAGATACTTGATCACCAACCTGAGGATCTCCCCTGGGATGTCTTTAATGAACTCTCCAATTGTGATGTGTTTGTGAGGTTTATCCTCTCAGCGCTGGACGACACCATTAAAATATGTGATAGAACCTCTGCCCTTGTGGTAGCTATTCGCCGCCTGGTCTGGCTGCGACAGTGGGGTGCTGACGATGATACAAAAAAGGCTCTCACTGGCCTTCCCTTTAGAGGACGACGTCTATTTGGGGCCCGTTTTGACCTTTTTGGAAAAAAGGGTAAGGCACCCCTACGCAGAAGTCCGTCTCGGCCTCCTCGGGCAGGGACACCCCTCCCGTTCCCTACGTTAGTGTCAAGCACGAACCAGAGGTGTGCTTCCAACTTTTCGGCGTAGATTCCCACCCCAGGGTGGGCAGGCAACGTCCTGGGCCCTCCGGCAGGACTAAGTCCAAATCTGCCAAGACCTCCCAAGCATGAAGGGACGCCCTCGCCCTTCTGGGTGAAGGGACTGCTGCAGCACCTGGCTCCTATCTGGGAGCGTCTTGCCTCCTTCTGGTGGATCCAGGAGGTAGTTTCCCCTGGATGCAGGATAAAGTTTGCTAGGCGGTCCCTTTCCGAGGTTGTCATGGTGCTTCTAGTCCCTGTCTCTCTTCAGGAGTTGGTGCAGGCCGTGCTCGGCCTGCAGGATCTGGGCTCGCTTACAGGTTGCCCTTAACAGGCTGGGGCGATGGCCTCTACATTAACCTTTCCTCTTTCCCTCAAAGGGATGAGGCAGTCTGGGCCATGCTGGCATTTTGTAGGCTAGGCAATTCTACATTCACAGGTAGTTTCTGCATGATATCTCTGTGTTGGGCCACAGGCTCCCTGTGCCCGGTGGGCCTCTTGCCGCCTGTGGAGATCTAAGATCCTTTTTAGTTCCCCTGTGTCTTTTGGACACAGAGGCCATTACAGGTCAGTGTTGAAGGACCAACCCTGCGGATTGTGGCCTTGTTTTTGGCCTCTCTTCTGCTCCCAGGCTGCTCGCCAAGGCGCGGACGGGGGTGATGTCTCTGACATGCCCGTGGGGCGTCCGCGCTAAGACCTACCTGATCGTCCTTCTTTACTTCCCAATCTCTACGTCAGGCCGAGTGGGTTATTCGGCCGGTGGTGTCCTTTGGGAGTCATTTGGATGGGTGCTCAGTCACCTCAATGCCTCATTGTCCCTTATTCGGTATCTCCATTCCTTGGATTCGGTTCAGGCTTGAACCTTCTTCCTTGACAATAAGTGGACTCCTGGTTACACGGGCTCTGTCCCTCTTTGCTGTCACCTTTCACCAGGCAGGATTGCAGCTGGTGGGCCCGTTGGTGGCGGATCAGATGATGTCCCTTATATTCAGAGCCCTTGGGCTCTTCGGCACCGTATGCTATTAATTCTGGACGGGGTTCCAGCACCCCTGGAGCTAGGTCTGTGCTCATTCCCCCCTTGGTACGGTGGTTCCTCTTGAGCTGGTTAAATTCAAGGAACCTGTCAGGGGGCACCCCCTCCTTTTCTTGCTTCTTCCTGTAGATGGTCACCATGGGTACCAAGTCTCGCAGGTTGACGGGGGGGGGGGGGATTTTCTTCTAAAATCCCCCGCGGTTCCTAGGTAGGGGCCCTTAGGGGGTCCATTTACCTACTGATTTTGTTAAAACAGTGAGCTTTCAGTTGGCTCTATCTTGCTGGACTACTCCTCTTCAGGACCTGTCTATTTGGGGACTCTTGGTCTGTCGCAGGACAGTGGCCTGTATTTATTATCGGTGTGGAACTTGGAGCAGGATGATCCTCCAGGAAGGTTTCTGATCCTGATCTAGGTGGGGGTCAACGTTCCTTGCATCTCAGTGGTATTCGCTGCAATGGATGTCCTTCAGTGGCAGGTTGTGCTATCCTGTGTCCCTCTGAAATCCAACTAGGGTGGCTCTGTTGGGCCCCGTCACTATCACAGGGGCTCTGCCCTTGTTTTTACTGTCCCAGAATATTCTGACTTTGGTCATGGGGCTTAGTAATTTTATGTCTGGACATTCTATTTTATATGTTTTATCTTCATTCTTCCTGTTAGGCGGGGTGATGCGCAAGATTGCGCTGATAGGGGGGAACCGTGATACTGATGGCCCCTGGGTGGCCTAGTGGAGTGTGGTTCGCAGATGTTTCTGCTGAGGACAGCGGACCTGTACGCTCTCTCAGGAGTGCGGTTCTGCCCGTTTCAGGCCCCTTCTTATGTCGCCCCAATCTACAGGCCTGACGGTTGATTCATTCACCCCTTTGGAGACGGGTTTATCTTCTGGGTGACTTTGTCTATGGAGGGCTAGGAGCAAGCTTCTTCTTCTTCTTCCTCCGTCTATTATAGGGTATGGCGTACCCAGATTGATTGGCGTGAGTCTAGGTCTCTCCCCAGTTGGACGTTCTCTGTTCCCAGGGTTCTAGAGTTATTACAGCATGGGTTGGAGTTGGCTCCCCATCTCGGTGCTCTGAAGGTTCAGGTTCTGCCCTATCCGCCTTTCCGTAGAAGTCTTGTTCAGTCTTCCTTGTTAAGCATTCTTTCGGGGATTGCTCAAGTGCATCCCCCAAGTAGTTCTATGGTCCCTGTTGGGATTAATTTTTATTCTGTTTGCCTTGCGGGGTGTTTTCTTTTGGACCTATTCCGGATGCTGTCTGAACTGTTCTTACTTCAAGTTGCCCTTCTGGGGGCTGTTGCTTCAGTCAGACGTGTGCCTGAGAGGGCGGCTTTGTTTAGTTAGCCCTCGTTCATTATATATACACCATGATGTGGTGGTGTTCTGCCTTACGCCGGATCTTATGCCCAAGGTGGTGTCTTATGCTCATTTATTCTAGACCTTTTGTCTGCCTCTGGGCCTTATTCTTAGTAACGCTGAAGTAAGGGGGTCTACATTCCCTCAACAGGTGTTGAAGTTTTTCCTGGATTGTCTCTTGTCCCTTAGGGGGACTGATGCCCCTTGGGGTTTGCGGGCGTCTCCATCCGTATGTGCCTGATCTCGTCTGCTTCCAGGGGTTATGCGCTCTTTGGACTGGTCTTACTTGGATGGATTGTCCTTTCTGGTCCTAAGTAAAGGTTTCGGCTTCTTGCTGATCCTTGTTAGTGTAGTGGTCAGTATTCCCGCCTGTCACGCGGGAGACCAGGGTTCAGATTCCCCGGTGGGTAGAGCTCTAAGTTTTACCGAGGCTACTGTTTGCATTTGGACTGGTCAGGCTGTTACTCTGGCCTATTCTTTTAAGGGGAAGAATCTTCTTCTCTTTTTATTCTGTTTCTACTTGTGCTTGGGTACCTTGGGCCTTTCAGCACCAGGATTCTGTTAAACAGGTTTTGCTAGACCGCTGCTTGTTTTCTGTTCATACCTTTTCAAAGGTTTTTATGAGGATGACGTTAGAGCCTTTGCTCATGTTGCTCTTGGTAGCAAGGTTTGCAGGTGACAGCGCCTTTACTGTCTGCTGTGCCTTTTTTGATGGGGATCCCACCCTACTTTATGGACACTGCTATTGGATGTCCCACGTGTAAGTATTATAGATGGAGCAGGACGTACTGTATGCTTAGAATAATACAATTCTGTGAAATACTCACCTGTAGAATTGGTATTATACGCATACAGTACGTCCTGCTCCACCCCACCCTGGTTTTACATTTTTCTGGATCCCCTGTATGGTGATTGTTATCATTGTTATTATTTCCAGTTTTTGGTGGTTGGTTTCTCCCGGCTTCTTTTCTCACTGCTTTTCAATGCTGGGGATTTGTGGGAGGTCCCTGGGTATATGAAGGGCCGGGAGGAGCCTGTTTTTGCATGTCTGCAGTGCACTGCGCCATCTGGCGGAGGATTACCCACGTGGAAGTATTATATATGGAGCAGGACGTACTGTATGCGTATAATACCAATTCTACAGGTGAGTATTTCACAGAATTGTATTTTTACGCTACACATGTTCAACTGTGATTTTTGAAGGGATTTATCAGGAAAATTATATATTGTTTTTTTTTTCAGCAGAGTCTGGGGTTTAACATGAAATGTCCTATTTTTGGGGGCGAAATATGTTTGAATTATCCACAGGATGTTTTTTTTATTCATAAATGAATATATCTTACCCACCCTACAAACAATTCAGTACCTTACCTGTAGATCTGCCCCATGTATCATTTTTCCACTTTATTGTGTGTTGAGTTGGGAACACACTGTCAAAAATTGCAGATGTGCTCTAAATTATTTGGATAGACCTCCATGTTTTGTATTTCAGCCAAGTAAAATACTATTTTATTTATGGATCTCAAGTCTTAAAGTAGACTCACACTCAGGTTGAGATGCCAGGCCCTATGACGTAGATTGCTTTCTTTAGCTGGAAGACCAAACGCTAGAGCACCTTTTTCTTCTGACCAGTAATCTAACTGGGGCGTGCCAACTAAAGATGTTTCCGTGTATGAGAGCATGTGCGTTTCTCAGGCACACACCTGATTCCGTACAGTGGATGGACATGGCATGCCCGCAGGTCTCACCCACCTGCTGCACAAACCTGAGTGTGTGGGTGCCAGGCCCAGAAGTGGCAGTGGCGCCCAGAGCAGGAGCTCTCCCTGTCCATCTTCCCCATGCTTCTCCATTATCTGGCTGCTGACTTTTTTGTCCGATAAGACGCACTGGCATTTTCCCCCCAATGTTGGTTTGCATCTTATTGGGCATAAAATATATAAAATATATTTCCCTCATATTTTCACCCAAAATTTGAAGGAAGAAAACTAGAAGCAAATAATAGGCAAGGTGCAGAATCCCCACATTACAGCCAAAGTGGCATTCTCGCTCCTCCATTCCCCTATTATAGGCAGTGTGGCACCCTCCTCCCTATCCACACAGGCAGTAAGGCATTCCCCCCATCCCATGGACAGTGAGGCATCCCCCCTCCCTAAAGGCAGTGAGGCATGCCCCATTCCATAGGCAGTCAGACATTCCCCCAATCTAATGCCATAGACAGTGAAGCTTTCACAGCCATCCCATAGCCAGTGAAGCATTCCTCCTATCCCATAGGCAGTGAGGGCATCCCACATCCCATAGGCAGTGAGGCATTCCTCCTATCCCAAAGGCAGTGAGGGCATCCCCATTCCATATGCAGACAGATAATGGAGGAGCGCTGGGAGGATGGACAAGCCCCTGCTCTGGGTACCGCTTCTCAGGCGCGCTCTTACACACGCACCTAGGTTTGTGCAGCGGGTGCATGGACCGGTGTGTTTGTGTGGGCGTGGACACTGGCTGAGTAGCGGCAGCAGCGCCCAGAGCGTGGACTCTCCCTGCCCGTCCTCAGGTGCGTGGCTCGCGCACACACCTGATTCCGTATAGTGGATGTGCACGGCCTGTGACGCAAGCTAAGCCCACCTGCTGCACAGACCAGAGTGTGTGGGTGCCAGGCCCAGAAGCGGCAGTAGCGGTGGCGCCCAGAGCAGGGGCTTTCCCTGCCCATCCTCGCGACGCTCCTCCATCGTCCGTCTGTGGACTAATGGAAGTTTATTTATTTTTAGAGCATTCGCCAATAAGACATTTTCCCCCTAATATTAGTTTCTATATTATTGGGCAAAAATACAATATTTTAGCTGCCTAGACTGTTCCTTTAAATGCTATTAAAGGATTATTAGTGGAAATATTCAAATTGAAGACTATTATATTTTTTTAGCACAGGGCTGTGTCAGACACAAGCAGGCCGCTTCTTCTCTCTACAAATTCTGGTCAGTGCTGTGCCATGTTAAGCAGAGGAGGTTCTTGTATTTCACTCTATATTATCAAAGATTAGTTGCTGGCATTAAAGTTTTTTTTTGTATTAAAACAATGCTTTTTGAATTCAGCCCAAATTTAAACAACACTGACAATGACCAATGCAAAACAAAACACATAAAGTGGCAACTCATAGTTAAGTCAAAGAGGGTTTGGGGGAATCATTCTCAATGGTCTGTGTCTTAGCTTTGCTGTTTTAGGGGATTTAAAAAGTATTTTTATGAATGTTTTATGTAGCACATTTTATAAATCATGTATTCATTAGGTCGCTCACCAGTCCAGCAAGCCTTGGTTCAGTCATTCCGCAGACAGTACAACAATGCTATTGAATGCTTAGTTTCAGCCAATAAAGAACGGTCAGCTCCAGGACAACTCATCCTCCTAGGAAAAATCCAAATGAAGGCAAAGAAAAACAAGGTAATTTTGAAACAACTTTTTTTTTTTTGCAGGAAAATAGGGAATGTGGAGATAGCATTTAATTTAGAAACATGAAGTATTTTATTTTCTAACATTTGTAGAACACTAGATTTTTTATTTAGATATTTACAACTGCATACATTTATTAGTTTGCATTAGCTGTTTAGGTATTATAGGTAACAAGCTGACATGGCTGGGGTTTTAGTAGGAACAGTAAAAAGATGGCTGCTACATTGAGAAGGTAGACGACAAATATCACAGATGTTTGCAGGATAGTAGCAGGAACAGCAGATATTAAAGTAATTGTCCAGGAAGAAACAAAAAGAAGTCTGTACTCACTTTCAGGTCTGGTGTTTCCCTGCAGCTTCTCCGTGCAGCGCTGGTATCTTTATACTTAATGATTGAAGGGAGAGAGTGATTCCAGTCTCCAGCATCAATGGCCTCACATGTTGGCATCCATTCAGCCTTATACCCAAACAAGCCTACTCCATTCATTGCAATAGAGGGGGTGTGCCAAGGTGGATTGGACATGTCCACGCCTTCGCAATGAATGGAGTAGGCCTGTTAGGGGGTGTAAAGCCATCTTGATTGAGTGCCCGGCAGTATATGATCGAATCTTTTGTATTCCCTTATCTGTAAATATGAAGATCCCAAAAATGCACATATGAGCGACAAAAGGAACACCGCCTCACTTGTAATGAGTAATTTAAAGAATATTTAAAAAAGAGAATATTTCATAACTACTGCCTACTCTTGGCAGGTCAGAAACAATAAACCTCATTCAAAATGTGCAGCCTCAGCAAGAGGCTCAGATAAGCTTGACTACCCTCAGGCAGCTGGCAGAAATTACCCCCTGCTGAGGTACATGCAGGCTACAGACTGCAAAGACTTTGGGCAAACATAAGGGATTAGAGCATTGCTGTAGTCAGTTACCAGTTAAATTTTCCAAGTATACAGTACGTCTTGTTTCACTTATTCCTTACATCTGGGTTATCCGCCACAAGGTGGCGCAGTGGACTGCAGAAAGACTTGTGGCATCTCCCGGCCCTATAAAAAGCCAGGAACCTCCCACAAATTCGCAGTTTCCTTCTGCAGTCGGACTGCGATGATAGAAGATATCTCTCTCTCTCTTGCGCAGGTGAGCGAGGCAACCAAGCCTGCGGCCCTGCAAGTCTATTCCCATCCGATTCTGGACCGATTCCCACTGCCATACAGCCTCGGCTGACAGATCGGGTGAAGGTAGAAGAGCACTAGGGTCAAGTGCTCCAGGAGCGCTGCTTCAAGCCGCAGACCCTGTACTACAAAGGGGAGCCGGCCATAGGCTTTATGGTGAGCCTGATTGGGATGCGGAGTTCATGCACTGCCTTATGAGGGGGTGAGTTATTTGGGGACTATGTCCTCTTCTTTTACTTCTGGGGCTCCCCCCCTCCTTGGCCATGGATACTCGCCGCTGCCTTCCCTCATCTCCCTCTCTTCTCCCCCCTCTCTGACTCCGTTCGGGGGGTGGCAGTGGTGGGAGGGGTGTTTTCGGAGGTAATTTGGCGATTTTGATGTGTTTTCTGGTGTTTTTACTACAGCTTTGTACTACGCTCCGCGACTGTGGGCGCTATAACCTGAGGTAATTTTGCTTTGTCATGGCGCCGGCCAGGTCACGTGTGGTGTTTTCTGAGGTAATTTGGTGATTTTGGTGTGTTTTTTGGTGTTTTTATCTGCCGCGCATCTTTGTACTACGCTCTGCGACTGTGGGCGCTATAACCTGAGGTAATTTTGCTTTGTCATGGCGCCGGCCAGATCACGTGTGGTATTTTCTTAGGTAATTTGGCGATTTTGGTGTGTTTTTTGGTGTTTTTAGCTGCCGCGCAGCTTTGTACTACGCGCCGCGGCTGTGGGCGCTATAACTTGAGGTAATTTTGCTTTGTCATGGCCCCGGCCGGGTCGTGTGAGCGCCGTTTTCGCGCTCTTCGAGGGGGGGGCGGGGCTTGGTGATGCTGTGGATCGCGCTGTTCCCCTGCGGCCCGCCCCTCGAGGTACCTCAGTCGGCGCCATTTTGTACAATCTGCGTGTCTGGTTTTCTTCATTCCCGGCTGCAGCGCTGCTTTCCCTGGTGTATCTTTACCTAGCGGTCTGTGCCTGAGTGACCCCGCTGTGTCTTTGGTCCATGAGTCCCCCTTGGGAGGGGGGGGTTTATTGACCCTGGGATTTTCATGTGCTGCTGGATGCTCATGTGTATTTTTACTTATGTCTTTCAGGCGGGATACCATTGGGTTGTGGTTCTCCCGGCTTACTCCTTCCTCCCCCTCACTCCCCCTTCACAAAATAGACTTCTGGGGGCATCCCGTGGGAGGGCATCCCGGGTGGCTTCTGTCTTAAGCCTTTACCCACTACTGGTCTATTGTGCCTGTGTTAATCACCATATGGAGGCTTCAGGGGATAGCGTGCTTGGGGGCCCTGCGGGGCAAGCCCGGCTATGTTCCATGTGTGGGTATCCCCTGTGACCCTGGGTCGGTGTCCGGAGAGGATTCATGGTACCCTGAGGACACTGATAATCTGCTGTCATATATTTTTGATATATTGCACATTGCTGCCCCTGAGGTAGCTAAGAGAAAGCAAGGGGAGCTCTTTTGCCCTGGTAAGTAGCGTCCAGAGTTCCCTGAGCAGGAACATTTTACCATTTTGGTACTAAAAGAATGGGAACGTCCTAGCAGGCTGCCTGCTGTGCCCAATGGTTGGATAAAAGTTATCCCTTTCCTGCTGATCTTGTTAAGAAGGCTTGTCCAATACTTTGGTCATGCCTTCCCCTGACACTACCTCTCTGAGGGATGGTGAGGACCGGCGAATCAATTGGCCTGCCATGCTTTTACCTGTGTGGGGGCTAGATTGCGTCCGACCTGTGCCACTGCCATTACTGATATTGCCCTCAAGAGGCTGCTCAAGCGTCTCCTTGATGGTGCTACAGCTGGTAGCGGGGGGGGGGGGGGGGATTATAGTACTCTCTTACTTTGTTCTGATTTAGAGGCCATTTGGGGGGTCCTCCATCCTCCTCCCTTCCTTTCGGCTCCCAGAGGAGGTTGTGGCTCCCTCTTCTCTAGTGGCTGCACTCTGGAGTTGTTCAGCTGGGTGTTCAACTTTTCCTAGTCTTCTCTGTCCCCGTCCTTTCTGGGCATGACTCTGGGCACCTCTCAGGTCGGGGTGTTCCTTCCTCAGCAGAAGGTGGAGGATTTTCAGATGCAGGCTTGGGCTCTGCTATCATGTCCTTATCCCTCCATCCGTCAGGAGATGCAGTTGGTGGGCCTGATGGTGCCCTGCTTTGAGGCAGTCCCCTTTGTTCAGTTTCACATAAGACATCTTTAGTTACTCTTCTTGTCAGTTTGGGATCGGGACCCTGTGTCCTTGGATCAAGAGTTTGCTCTGTCCCCTCTGGCCAGACGGTCCCTCTCATCATGGCTGGACTCACGGAACCTTCTAGTGGGCAGGACCTTCCTGCCCCCGGGCTGGGAGAAGGTCACCACAGATGCCGGTCTGACCGGTTGGGGAGGCTTCTGGAAGTCCCTGAGGTTCCAGGGTCGGTGGAGCCCACAAGAGGCAATGCTTTCATCAAAGTCCTGGAACTGAGGGCGATCAGATTGGTTCTTTCTCGCCTGACCACTCGACTTCGGGGTCGGGCTGTTCAGATCTGCTCAGTCAACCAGACGGCGGTTGCCTACATCTTGCATCAAGGAGTAACTCGGAGCAAGTGAGCCTTCAAGGAAGTGTCCCTGATCCTGTCTTGGGCGGAACAGCATGTTCCCGGCATCTCAGCGGTCTACATTCCGGGGGTGGAAAACCAGGAGGCGGACTCCCTGAGCAGGGGGACGTCTTGTATGGGGGAATGGTCCCTCAACAACCGGGTGTTCTCTCCCTGTGTCATCGCTGGGGGCAGCCGGACGTGGACCTGTTTGCGTTTCGTCACAATCACAAACTTCCCAGATTTGTCTCTCTGTCTCCACGCCACGGATGCATTGGCTATTCCTTGAAAGAAGTTTTGGCTTCTCTATGTGTTCCTTCTGTTTCCTCTCCTGGACAGGGTCATGCGCAAGATAGTCTAGGAGCAGGTACCTGCCATTCTGGTGGCCCCTTGTTGGCCAAGAAGGGTTTGGTTCGCAGACGTCGTGCAGTTGGCAGTAGACCGGTACGTCTTGCCCAAGGATCCAGATCTCCTCACTCAGGGGCAGCTACGCCACCCCAATTTACAAACGCTGGCTTTAACGGCTTGGCTGCTGAAACCTCCTTCTTGATGGAAAAGGGGTTACTTGCTGCTGTTGTTGATACCATGATTAGGACTAGGAAGAAGTCCTCATCTTTTATCTATTACAGGGTCTGGCATGCTTACATTGCCTGGGAAAGCTTTCTTTTCCCAGAATTCTGGAATTCTTGTAACATGGTTTGGATTTGGGCCTTCAACTTAGTACCCTCAAAGGCCATGTTTCAGCTCTGGCAATTTTTTTCCAAAGATTTTTTGCCAATCACCGGCTGGTTAAAACTTTTTTCCAGGGTGTTTCTCATGTGCGTCCACCCCGTAAGCCTTTGCTACCAGTCTGGGATCTGAATCTGGTGTTGTCTGCTAAGCAAGGGCCTCCCTTTGAGCCTATTCGTAAGGCCGCCTTGCCCATTTTGATTCTTAAGGTAGCCTTTTTGGTGGCTATCACTTCTGTAAGGTGAGTTTCTGAGCTAGTGGCGTTTTCCTTCAAACCTCCTTATTTTGAGCGGCATCAGGATAAGGTGGTGTTTCGGCTTAAGCCAGATTTCTTGCCTTAGGTTGTGTCTACCTTTCACCTCAATCAGGACATTGTCTTGCCTTCATTGTGTCCTAATCCTGTTAATTCTAAGGAGCGTATTCTCTGGATGTGGCCAGGGCTCTGAAGTTCCCTTTGGTTGCTACTGAGACTTTTAGGAAGTCTGATGCTCTGTTTGTTCTCACTTCTGGGTCTAGGAAGAGTTTGCCTCCGGCTAAACCCACTATCAGCAAGTAGATCCATCAGGCGGTGGTGCAGGCCTATTCTGCTAGGGGAAGGATCCTCCCTTCCGTCTTACTGCTCATTCCACTCGTGCTATTGGTGCGTCTTGGGCCTTTCAGCACCACGCTTCTGTTGAACAAGTTTGTAAGGCCGCAACTTGGTCTTCTGTTCATACTTTTTCCAAGTTTTACAAGGTAGATGTTAGGGCCTCAGCTGATGCTGCTTTTGGCTGCAAGGTTCTTCAGGCGGCAGTGGTTTGAATTGCCCGCCGTTGCTTTTTGGGGATCCCACCCTACCTTACGGACACTGCTTTTGAATGTCCCAGACGTAAGGAATAAGTGAAACAGGACTTGCTGTATACTTTGAAAAATACAATTCTGTGAGTACTCACCTGTAGAATTGTTTTTGTAGTATACAGCATGTCCTGTTTCATCCCTCCCTTGTTATTATTATTCTTGGTCACCTCTATGGTGATTTGTTCAAATGTTCATTTTGGGATTTCTTTCATTATTGTTCTCCCGGCTTCTTGTCTAACTGCTTTGTAACACTGGGAATTTGTGGGAGGTTCCTGGCTTTTTATAGGGCCGATATAGAGATGCCACAAGTCTTTCTGCAGTCCACTGCGCCACCTTGTGGCGGATAACCCAGACATAAGGAATAAGTGAAACAGGACGTGCTGTATACTACAAAAACAATTCTACAGGTGAGTACTCACAGAATTGTATTTTTCATGATAATGAACTGAGATATCCTAAGACCCCTGGGTGAGAAGATACTGAGATCTGTTGGGAGCCAGGTAGTTTATAGTTTTACCTGAACCCATCTGGATCCAATGACACCAGAACCACCTATCTATGTCTATATCTATTACCCTCTGCGGGAAAGTTAAGATCCATTTAGCAACTAGCAGCTACAGGAGGAGAAGGTCCATATCCATCCAGGGGGTCAGAAAGGGAGTGAACAACCAATCTGGCCTGTATATATATCTACTCAATATATGTATAATGCTCCCCTACTATAATTAAGCCTTTAAGTGCCAGCCTACCTAATAGTTTTGTCACACACCTTTTTCCACTATTTTGTGCTACAACAGTGATTTTTGAAGGGATTTCCAGGAATTTCCCAGAAAAATTATATATTGTTTTTTTCAGCAGCATCTGGGCTTTAACATGAGATTTTTGGGTGAAATATGTGCAGAAAATAAAATCTATTTGTTACAATTTCCGGTGTATTTTTGTAATAAATATGTGTTTTTCAATAAAATCTTATTGAGTGTAAAAGCCCTATTTCTTCCCGTTACAGCAGTATATAATATGTATATATGTATTGGTAGACACCCTTTCCTGCACAGGAGACTTCCCCAAACTGAAACATCGCTTTAGGAGATTTTCAGATAAAATACAGCAGCTATGTGCACCTTGCAGTTTTGTTTTTCAAGAAAAACAACCCTTTACATTTGAAATACCCCCCACAAACTATATATACTCACGAAGTATTCAACTCAAGCTTTCTAGGCGTACCAGACTTGTTCATGTGGCCACAGTTTTCTGGAAGTAATCCCTCAATGTATTCTTTGGTTGCACAGAGTTTAGCTTAAAAGAGAAAAAACAGAATCAAACCCACATTTTCCTGAGAAAAACTATATGCAAACAAAAAAAGTTCCCCCGAACAGAACAATACTCAACATGTAGGTGCATAAAATTTCAGCTCTGCTGACAAAGTGCACACCTTGCGCTTTTTCAACCAAAACAACCCTTTGCATTTGGAATACCCCCACAAGCCAAATATTCCCTGAAGGTACAGAAAGTACCCTGCAGCAGGGTACTGATCTTTGGAGCTCAGACCCAGTTGGGACGAGTCCCGGAGCGCTTATCTGGACCCATGCACTCTGTACGATTTAAAGATATCTGCTTAGAAACTGACTTCAGGCATCCAACAGGGTCCCTAGGAACTCTGCAGCTGGTTAGGGGCTGGGAGACAGACGGAGTTGGAGCCCCTGCTCCCAGTCAGCACTGTGCTCAAAACAATAAAATCCAGACATCTTCACAGTCCCTCGCGACTGCAAGAAAAGAACTTAGGATATCCTGCCACAGCCTGCCTTATATAGGCCGGGAGGAGTTTGTTTTTTTCTATCTTGCAGTCCGGCCTACGGCTGAGATTAACCCACACGTTGCTACTGGTGGTGCCCGAGAATTGAAGAAATGATAAATAATTGTTCCCTTAATAAAATAAGACTAAAGCCATTGGTGGTTCAGTAGAAATCCAGATTATTTCACTTATTGTTTTTTAGCCCGTTGCAGCACAGGAGAGGCTAAGAAAGAAGACTCTGTGACGTCCAGAAACAGGCAAACTCAAATGGAGCAGGGGGGAGGGGGGTGCTGGCCACATAAAGTAAACCCCCTACCTGCTCAATGAAGTGGACTTCTTTCTCACTATGGTCTAAAAAGCTGATGCAGGTCATCATGCAAATGTATGCAATACCACTGCCGGCCACCAGAGGAGCGGGCACACCAGTAACTATATTAAAACACAGAGCACAGGCTTTGAAAGTGAGCCTGCGTATTGTGTTATTTCCTCTTAATCATTTTTCAGTATATAAATAAGAACTGAAACATTTTTTAAAAATAAACTTGGTGTGCACTATATTCTTTTGATTTTTCATGTGAAAGTGAATTAATTCCCAGGTTCATCAATCACCTGTGTTTTGGTCCACTTTAGAGAGGCATCCTTAATCAGGATGCCCCATTGTGTGTATCCCCGAGAATTGCTGTTAAAAATTACCCTTCCCACATTCCCATAGTGCAGGCGTGAGCAGGCAGTCAATCAGCATGCATTCAGAACTAAATGGAGCTGGCGCACTGCCGGTCCTTTTTCTGCCTGTGTCAGCTATTGGCAAATTCTTGGTGCTGGTATAGCTAAAGATATAGCAGGGATGTGGCAAGTACATGCACCATGGAATTGGTATTTGAGTTCAAGTTGACCAAAACCCAGGATTTTCACTATCCCAGGACTTAGTTCTAGCCCCGTCTGGGGCATTCCAATTTGGGATGCTCCACTGTGAGAACCCCCCCGCTCCACTGGAACTTTCCTGCTTCCATGCATCGCAGAGTCTTCTTTCTTAGCTTCTCCTGACGGGCTAAAAACCAGTGAGCGAAATAAAATTGCTTATCCGGATTTCTACTGACCCACTAATGATTTAGTCCTTTAAGCTCTTTTTTTCTGTTAGTAAATAGATTGAGAGGGTCATTACCAATATCGTGTGTTGATGGTTGGTGCTTGATGTCCCAAAACAAGCTTCAAGTTGACCCCCAATTAGCTGACCTCAAATTTGCAAGGTGACATGACAAGCCTGCTGGCCACAATTTCCCTCTAGTCTTAAGCAAAGAGTAAGGAAGTCGGGAATGGGGTCACGGGGTGCGAAACCACTGTTGAAGCCCTGAAAAATAAACAAATTTTGGGTGATTCCAGGGGTTTCACACAGCAGGGGTAGGGAAGTCCCCAGCTGGACCATGAGAGATTTGGTCTGCTTTAACACTTTTCCAAAGGCAGATTAATACAACTTTACAGCTATAATGCCAATTCAATCAACATCTTACCTTCCCAAGTTATTTGCTGTTTATGGTTTTCTGAGGATGTTGATTGGAGCTACGTGTATTGTACGTGTAAGTCATTGTGAAAATCAGATGACTAACAAAACGTCTTAAAAAAAACGACAGTAAGTCCAGGCCTTAATTTGTCACAACTGATATATCATGACCTTCACAAACATTGTGCCCATTCTATCCTAGATAAATTTCACCAGTGAAAGCTGAAATCACAATCTGGAATCTGTTAATGTCTTGCAAAGCCCTCTTGGAAAGACAAAAAGTATCAGTTTACGAATCAAAAACTGTTGTCTCTAACAGATCTGATAGTGAATCTCACACTTGATCTTAATAGGGTTTCCTCTTCCTGCTGACCCATGTGCCTTTTCCTGTTGCTGCCTAAGACACATTGTTTGTGAAGGACAGGGACCGGCCCTGGAATCTAAAATATTGGACTGGTGGGGTTTTATTCTGTTTAGTCCAAGCTTTCTAAGCTTCTGGCTTCTTTCACTTACTTTAAAGATAATTTGATCATAAATTCAGATGTGATACCAAAAGGACAATTAATCCTTCGCACACTTCCATAACATAGATTACAAACTAGCACTTATAGTCAAAGAGGAAGATCAAGCATTGTGTCACCCTTCCCCGTGCTAAGACTAATTTGGGCAATAACATAAAAACAAATTACTGGGGGGCTGGCAATCTGCCTGGAAGCTGAAGCTAGGATCTTGAGTGACAGGTCCATCAACCAATCTCTGGAGTAGTGTGATTGTACTGGTCTGTCACTCAAGTTCACAGCTGCAATGCAGAGCCCCCTCCACTTTAAAGTGGACAAAAACCCACCCTGCAGTCTATGAGACTCATGCACGAGCAGCTGCAGCATATCCCTAGCAGGGTACGTTCCTGCGCTAGGCATTTGTGTAAAGGGTAGCAGGGGATGCGGCTGCCAGCTGATCCGAGCGTGCTGATTGGACAAGCGGACGTGCATGCTCCGTAGGACCAAGAAGAGATGAGTTTGTTCAGGCGACCTGGGGGGTTTCACGCAGTGGGGCATCCCCATTCTGGGTACCCCGGGGGCAAGGACCAAAAACTAGGATATTCAAAATCCTGGGTTTTGGTCCACTTTAACATATATTGCCTTTCATTTATAAGCTGGTAAACCACAGCAAGTTTGATCTATTGTTGACTAGCCTCTACTTCCACCATGCTTTTTAAACTTCTTAAACAAACGTAAACTTCTTAAACAAAGTCTTTAGAATCGCTAGCTACTGTCCTTAGGGAGAATCCTGATTTTGGATGCCTCACATTTTATATAAACTAAGAGCTTGAGATCAGGCTAAAATACTCCCCTACTTCTGGGTTCCTGTAATGCACTAAACATACAACATACTCATAGACATATATCCACTTATAATATCCCAACTCCTATGTATAAACTCCATGTAAACTTGACTTTATGTTTTTTATCATGTTCCTCTTTTTGTAATTTGATAGGATGCAGCTGAAAGCTTTATTCGGACTTTGGAATTACTAGGCCATACACCTGAGAGGTCATCTGCTAGTGAGAGGGCAGAGGTTTTCTACCTGCTAGGTCTTTGCTATATGGAGCAGTTCAAATTCATACAGGTGAGAAAAGCAAAATGTTCCTGTCTGGTTTGAAAAGCTTATTAATTCTGCTGTGTAACTACATAATTCACACTTACTTTGTGAGGAATAGCACTTACATAACACATTAACATTGGGAGAAAAGCGTGAAAAGCTTATTATTAAAAGGTAATACCACTTTCAATTACATTTTTAAAAGTTTCCAATCTAGTGTGTCAGTATAATGTGCTCAAGGTGCTGAGTTCATCTGTTAATTTTTTACTTTCTATGTTTTTGCAACTCCATGTTCTATAAAAAAACAATTCTCCATAGCAACAATGTGTTTACATTAGAAACATACATCAAACTGGTCTTCACATGTACATTTCAGCTTTCTCACTCTGGCTTGCTAATCATTTGATTGGCCAAAGCAGGCATGGGAAATTTAACCCCGCCCCGTCTGCATTATTTCAATCTCTTCAGATAGGGGGAATCAGTCTTGTGTTCAAGAAGCTAAAGGGTTACTAGCAGCATTCTCAGGTGAAAAGGATGATTGCTGCTGCTTTGTTTAGCCAAAGCTGCTAATAAACCCACTTGATACAGTTGAAGGATTCTGGGATTTGTAAAGAGATAAGAATACAAGGATCTGTAATGAAGTGCAAGAAAGCCACTCTTACGTTTCAAAGACAGATGCACTGGAATTTAAAGCGGACCTTCACCCTGAATAAGAGTCTATCTTATATGTTTCCTACACCCTGTACATACAGATTGGTCACATTAAAAATCATCCTACCTGCATCTACTGCATGTTATGAGCCTTTAAACATCCAAGATGGCGGCTTATGGAAGCCGGCATCTTATCAGGCAGCCTGCAAACAGGAAGTGCCTCCTGACTGTGCTGCTCTGAATCATGGGATTGCTGACATTTACCTGACCCCAGCTCTGCTCTGTCTGAGCAAAGCACAGCTATAACCCGCCCCCTGTACCTTATCCCACTCTCCTCTCCTCAGTAAGTGTGATGCTTCTGAGTCAAGATGGCGGCGCCCGTATCCTAAATTCCTGAACAGAGTTGTAGCCCAGTGGGGGAACAAATAATAAGTTAGTGACTAAAACGTAAAATATATTAATTTTAGATGCTGGGGAACCGTTTTTTAAGAATTTGGGCTTTTCATTAAATCACGCTGAAGGTCCGGTTTAAGAAACTTGGACAAAGCATGCTGATAAGTAAATCACGATCCTAACACACAGGTTTACTCTACATCCCAGAAGAGGAAAACAATAAGGCAGAACACCAAAAACCTAACAAAAAGGGAGTTTTCCTTTTAAGTTAAATTTTAATTAGCTGAAGCTAACCCAGCATAAAATTGTTTTCTATGATGCATTTCAAGCCATTATAAAGGCAATTTACTGATAAGGCTATACTCACCTTTTATTCCCTGCAGTGGCCCCTGGTTCGAATCTTTTATACTAACCAATTTTGATGATCCTGGTGATGGCATCCTTGCAGAACCTTGCTTTTTCATGTAGAGGGAGCTTTCTGAGATGGTGCTTGGCATGCCACCTGTTTACAATGAATTAGACTGTATGCTACATGCACTGTATGGGGCGCTATTGGATCATGGGGGAGGCAGGACAATAGCTACATACAGTAGTTTACATACAGCAGTTACATAGTTAGTAAGGCTGAAAAAACTATATACCATATATTCCAAGTATGTCACACACCCCGCTTCTATGATTAATAACATTCGGGTTATGTCCAGTAGAGGGCGAACTTCTGCAGAGATGACTAGAAAAAAAGGAGCCCCTCCTGGTCCATAAATACCTGGGACCTCCCACACATTACCCAGTAATCTTCTCTGCAGACGGCGAGCAAGTCAGAAGATGGCTGTCTCCTTCTTTGCAGGTAAGCCGGGTTTACACCAGGCCATTTTATTGCCCTATTTCTGCCCGGACCTTGTTTTATTTAATTACTATGCCTCCCAGCCTCGGCTGTAGTTCCGGGTGAGGGTAGGTGACACCCTAGTGGTGTACTAATTAGGAGCTTATGCTCCTCCATGAGACCCTCCCCAAGGGGTAGGCGGTTACCAGGTTCGGGATCCTGGTTTGGGATGCCCTGTCCATGTTGTCCCTGCGCTGCATTAGGTGGCTTGGGTCTCCTCCCCAGGTCGGTTCCTCCCTGTCCCTCGATCATGGGGGGGCTTGTCCCTCCTTTTTATTTCACCTTGATAATTGCTGTCTGTACATTGGTGGTGTGAGTGTGGAGTGTGCATGCTTTCACATTGGCCAAGCCGCGCTTGGATGTCTGGCGACCTGGAGTCCGGGCCGGCTCCGCAGCTGGCTGGGAGCGCGGCCATAGTACCATTCTCCTCAGCTTGGAGGGGGGGCGGGGCCGGGAGCTCGGCGCGCTGCTGCGGTCCGCCCCCTCTCCTTGGCGCCCACGGAGGTTCCCTTTCCCTGCAGGAGGGGGCGGGGCCACGTGCGGCGCGCGATCTGCGCTGGCCCACCCCCCTTTTCTTTCTCTTTGCCTAGCTGCTGCTGCCTCTTGCTGGTGTGTCCAGGTTGCCATCTTGCTTCTCACTGTGAGTGCCCTGCGGGGCTCGTTTTATTAACCAATTTCTCGTTTATGGTTGTTATGGGGGTGCCTTGTATGCTGCATTATCTTGCTTATATACATTAAGGTTATACAGTTATATGGTCTGTCTGTGTTAATATCTGGAAGTATGATCGTTGTAATGGATTGTTGCTTATGGTCCCCTTTTTTATTATGTCTTCCAGGGGGATTACCTTCCTTGATAGTTAAAAGGGGGTTCTCCCGATCCTTAGGTCCCTCACTTAAATTGGGGCTTTACAAATCCTCCCACTAACGGACGTTAAGGGGCATCCTGGGTAGCTTACTAGTGTAATTCCCACTGGTCATTGCGGCTACCATAAAAAAATCACCGTATGGAGGCTTCCCAGGATACCGGGCTCAGGATCCCTTCGGGGCAACCCCGGCAGTGTGTGGTTTGTGGGGTATCCCTTGCGGGGGAAAATGTGCTTATTTGCGTACCATGTGCACAGCAGGCCATTGCGCGGCAATTCGGGCCCCTGGCGTCTGGATCAGCGCCACTGGCCTCATCACCTGCACCCCCATGCCTGGCTTTGACCTTAAGTGACGTTGTCATCAGTGGGGAGTCGCAATCTGATGTATGTGCTAGATTGGCCAACATTGAGAAGATGATTGCTAGCTCTGCGGCCAGGAAGGCCCCAGCTAAGAGACGCCATTTTGATTATGATGATTGTGACTCGTTTGCTTGGTCTGATTATTCCCCGCTTGAAGAAGGGGAATTGTTTTCAGACTCTGAAGGCTCTGATGATCAGCAGTGAGCAGGATGCTGATGCTGGGCAGGAGCGTGGGGATACTGTGGATACCAGACTTCTGACCCATATTTTTGAGGTTCTTGCTATTTCCCCTCCTGCGGAGGCCCCTCCGCAAAAGGGGGATTTTTTTGGGGCCACTAAGACTCGCCTGGAGTTTCCTGATCAGAAGCATTTTGACAAATTGATTATTAAGGAATGGGAAAAGCCCAGCCGGCTTCCCGGTATTCCTCTGGGGTGGGATAGGAAGTATCATTTTCCTGTGGACACTGTGAAGCGCTGGTCGTCACCCCCAGAGGTCGACGCTCCAGTTCTGGGTTTGTCCAACACATCAGTGGTGCACTCACCAGACTCCACTACGCTGAAGGATAGTGAGGACCGACGTCTTGATCAAATGGCGTCACATGCCTTTGCCAGTGTGGGTTCGGCCTTGCGTCCTGTTTGTGCTTCAGCTCTCACAGCCGTGGCTACCAGATCTGTAATTAGGGGCCTGTTGAATGGTCCCCATCTTAACCCTGCTAGTGATGAGTTTGCAGCACTTACGCGGTGTGATTTGTTCATGACCTTTGTCTTATCAGCCTTGGACGATACAATATGTATGTGTAGTAGAACCTCAGCTTTGCTTGAGGCTATACGCCGATCGGTTTGGTTGCGCCAATGGGCAGCTGATATGGCGGCTAAGAAGACGCTCACAGGGCTACCCTTCTTGGGTATGCGCCTGTTTGGAGATAAATTGGACTCGGTGGCGAAAGGAGGAAAGCTGCCACAACGCAAAAAGCAACGCCGCTGTAAGGATCTTACCTGCCTTCCGGCCCCGGTCCCGCGGCGCGTCACGGCCCCGTCCTGCTGCTGGTCCTCGGCGCCTCTCTGAGCCCGGCATGGCGGCGGCGGGTTGTGGCGGTCTCGCTGCGGGCTGTGCGGCGGGGGCAGGCGGCCCCAGGGATTCCCAGGCTGGCGCGGCTACGCTTCTCCCGGCCGGGAGCGCGCCCAGCCATTCACGTGCTCGCGCGCGAGCACGCTCTGTATATGCCCCCAGGCGGCGCTGCTCCCAGCGCATCCGCCGGGGGGCGAGTTTCTAATTAGTGTTGCTCTGTCCTGGTGGGAGATGGGCCCAGGGACTGGATAACCCGTCTGGCCTGGGCAGGTCCAGTTCCTGGGACCATTCCCATTGGGTTTGTTGCACCAATCACCACACTTCCCTCTCCTTTCCTTTCCCCTCTTCCCATAGGCCAGTCCTCCCTTTATTACCCTGCTGCCCTATTGTCCAGTGCCCGTTATAGCCTCTGGTTAATAGGGTGTGCGTTCTAGTCTGCGTTTATTGTGTTCAACTCGGCTTTGTCTCTGACCATCCTTGTCTGCTGCCCGTCCTGACCTTTTCGCCTGTCCTGACTCCGCTTGTGCCTGATCCCTCTGTTACCGCGTTTTGGTGCTCACCTGGTTTGACCTCGGCTCGTTTTGACTATTCTTCGCTTGACCCCTTGGATACCGCGCTCTGTGACCACCTGGCTTGACCTTGGCTTGTTTCTGGACCTCTCTGATAGACTCTCCGCTTGTAATCCCATTTACATCCCGGCATCCATATTCGGGATACCCCGCCGTTCACCCGTCTCCACCTTAAGCCGGTAATCTTTGCGCCTGGGGGTAACCGAGTCTGGAGAGGCACAATCCGCGTCTCCTGCGAGCGGGGACTTGTCTAAAGGCAGAAGAGGCGGTGGAGATTGGGGATTATCTGGCTTAAGAGAGAAGGGTGTCCGGCGCCTAACAGTATAACGGGCCTAAAAAGAATGGACCAGATATTGGAGCAGGTGCAGGCCTTAACCGCGGCTGTTGAGCACCTGGCCCATCGCGTGGCGGCCCAGGAGAACCGTCCAGCTCCGATTAACACCAGCCCTCAAGGGGTTTCAGCCGCATCATCAGTGGAACCCAAAATTCCACTTCCAGATAAGTTCTCTGGAGACAGAACCAAATTTGCAAATTTTCGGGACTCGTGTAAGCTCTACTTTCATCTTCGACCAGCCTCATCCGGGTCACAGGAGCAGCGCGTGGGTCTCGTTATCTCCCTCCTCCAAGGGGATCCACAATCATGGGCCTTCAGTCTGTCGCCCCAGGATCCGGCTCGTCTTTCTGTGGATAGTTTCTTCTCAGCTATGGAGATTTTATATGATGATCCTGACAGAGGGGCCACAGCAGACGCAAAGCTTCGTACCTTACGCCAAGGACGACGGCCAGCTGAAGAATACTGCTCAGAGTTTCGACGATGGGCGGTCGATTCACGTTGGAACGATCCGGCGCTATGCGGTCAGTTCAGGCTAGGCTTGTCTGACTCCATCAAGGACATTCTTGTGAACTATCCAGTTCCTCAGACCTTGGACGAAACCATGCATTTGGCCATTCGCATTGACCGACGTCTGCGGGAGAGACGCCTGGAAAAAGGGTCACACCCCGACTCCAGCTTGAGAGCCGAAGTCCCAGCCTTGCCTTCCTCTGAGGAACGCATGCAGCTGGGCGCCACCAGGCTCACTGAAGCTGAGAGACGTCGCCGCTTGTCAGAAGGTCTCTGCCTTTACTGTGGCGGAATAGGTCACTTGGTCAGAGCCTGCCCCAAGAAGCCGTTGGGAAACTTTAGCTCAAAGCCTAGGAATTCCACTCCAGTCCCTTCCTGTAGCCATTCGGGTCTCTGCCATTGATGACACACCAATTGCGGGGGGGCTCGTTCAATATAGAACCTCACCAGTCCTGCTTAGAGTGGGAGCGGGGCATTCTGAATTAATTTCCCTTTTAGTTCTAAAAATGCCTTCAACCCCTCTAGTTCTTGGGTTACCTTGGCTACAGAAACATAATCCCCAAATCGATTGGGTAACTAGGCAAATTGTTAAATGGGGCCCTCTATGCTTTCATTCCTGTCTGGAACTTCCAGTGCGAGCCACTCAGTTATCCCCTGAAGAAGTGCCTAGCCCATATCTAGATTTTTCTGATGTATTCTCTGAAAAAGCAGCTGATAAACTTCCCCCTCATATACCTTGGGATTGCCCCATCAAGCTTCTCCCGGGTACTATGCCGCCTAGGGGGAAAATCTTCAATTTAACACGAGCCGAAAATCTTGCTATGCGGGAGTATATCGCTGAGAACCTCAAGAAGGGTTTCATACGGGCGTCCTCTTCTCCGGCAGGGGCAGGGTTTTTCTTTGTCGAGAAAAAAGATGGGGGACTCCGCCCCTGTATCGATTACCGGGGTTTGAACAAAATAACGGTTAAGAATAAGTATCCCCTGCCTTTAATTGATGGGCTGTTCACTCAGGTGGTTGGGGCCCAAGTGTTTTCCAAATTAGATCTCCGCGGGGCCTATAATCTTATTAGGATTCGGCAGGGAGATGAATGGAAAACAGCTTTTAATACCCATGAAGGGCATTATGAGTACCTGGTAATGCCATTTGGCTTGTGTAATGCTCCCGCAGTCTTTCAGGATTTTGTGAATGAAATCTTTAGGGAATACTTGGGCCGTTTTGTTGTAGTGTATTTGGATGATATTCTGATTTTTTCTTCCTCGCTATCAGAACATCGTAAACATGTTCGTCTGGTTTTACAGAAACTCAGGGAGAATCATTTATTTGCCAAACTGAAAAAATGCCAATTTGAGGTTACTGAAGTTCCCTTCTTGGGTTACATCATTTCTAATACCGGCCTTTCCATGGACCAATCCAAGGTTAAAGCGGTACTAGAGTGGGAACAACCCAAAGATCTTAAGGGTTTACAAAGATTTTTGGGGTTTGCCAACTTCTATAGGAGATTCATTAAAAATTTTTCCACCCTGGTAGCCCCCCTCACTAATCTCACCAAGAAAGAGGAGTATCCTGCTGTTTGGCCAGAGCAATCCGTCTTGGCTTTCAGGGAATTAAAAGAAGTTTTTAGTTCCGCCCCTGTGTTAGTGCACCCGGACTGCCAATTACCCTTTATTGTGGAAGTGGATGCCTCCGAACTCGGTGTAGGAGCAGTGCTTTCGCAATATAGCGGTTCCCCTGAGCGCCGTCATCCCTGTGCCTTCTTCTCCCAAAAATTTACCTCTGCCGAGAGAAATTACGATATTGGGAATCGAGAACTATTGGCTATTAAATTGGCGTTTCAAGAATGGAGACATTGGCTGGAAGGGGCTCAATTTCCCGTTACTGTCTTTACTGACCATAAGAACTTAGAGTACATTCAATCCGCTAAAAGATTGACCCCAAGGCAGGCTCGCTGGTCTCTGTTCTTCTCCCGGTTCAATTTTTCTATTACTTATAAACCGGGATCCAAGAACGTGAAGGCTGATGCCTTGTCACGTAGTTTTTCCTCTTCTACTGTACCCGAAGGGAAAAACTTACCCATTTTGCCCCAGGCACTGGTAGTAGCTGCTATCCAGCCAGAGCTTCCTGATTTAACCCAGTTCCAGTCTGAAGCCCCGCCCGAAAAACCCAGTCATGCCCAATTTGTGCCCGCTGCCTATTGGGCTGCGGTTTTGCATCAGTTCCATGACTCTAAGTTGGCAGGTCATCCTGGTGTCAAGAAAACCATCTCCTTGCTGTCTCGCCAGGTTTGGTGGCCGTCCCTTAGAAAAGACGCACAAGAGTACGTGCGAGCCTGTAAGATTTGTGCCCGGAGTAAATCATTAAGACACTCTCCTGAGGGTTCTCTACTTCCATTGCCCATTCCCTCCCGCCCCTGGACCCATCTGGCCATGGATTTTATCACCGATCTTCCACCTTCCCAAGGGTGCACTGTCGTCTGGGTGGTGGTAGATCGGTTTAGTACCTACTGCTCAGGTCCTGGCCCAACTTTTTGTGACACACATATTTAAAATCCATGGTATCCCGGAGGATGTTGTGTCAGATAGGGGGGTCCAGTTTGTTTCCCGTTTTTGGAGGGCTTTTTGTGTCAAGTTGGGCTTCACTGTCTCCCTATCATCTGCGTTTCATCCTCAGTCCAACGGGCAAACGGAAAGAACGAACCAATCCTTGGAGCAATATTTACGCTGTTTCATTTCTGATGTCCAGACGGATTGGGTCTTGTTTCTTCCATTTGCTGAATTTGCCCTTAATAATGCCACACATTCCTCCACCGGTGTATCTCCGTTTCGTTGTGTTTACGGTAAAGATTTGAAATTTTCGACCTTGTCGGACCAGCCTTCTAGAGTGCCTTCTCTAGATGAATGGATGTCCCAGTGGCCAAAGTTATGGGATAAAATTCAGCAACACCTGTCTAAGACTGTGATCCAACAAAAAAATTTTGCTGATCGTAGGCGATATAATAATCCTGATTATTTGGTCGGCGATTTGGTGTGGCTTTCGACCAAAAATCTGGCCTTACGCCAGCCATCTGCCAAGTTGGGTCCGAGATTTATTGGTCCTTTCCCCATACTGCAGAGAATCAATCGGGTTACCTATCGCCTGGATCTCCCGCCTTCTATGAGGATTTGTAACGCATTCCACGTCTCCCTTTTGAAACCTGCCAGAAACTTTGAACCTGATAACCTTCCGGATCCCATTCTAGTTGACGGGCAACAGGAATTTGAGGTTGCTCGGGTTTTGGACTCTCGCTTTTTTCGTAATTCCCTTCAGTATTTGATTGATTGGAAGGGTTACGGTCCTGAGGAAAGGTCATGGGTTCCGGCTAGGGAAGTTCATGCACAGAGATTGGTGAGAAAATTCCATAGGGAGAATACTCAGAAACCCAGCTTGGAGGGTCCGGTGGCCCCTCCTCAGGGGGGGGGGTAATGTAAGGATCTTACCTGCCTTCCGGCCCCGGTCCCGTGGCGCGTCACGGCCCCGTCCTGCTGCTGGTCCTCGGCGCCTCTCTGAGCCCGGCATGGCGGCGGCGGGTTGTGGCGGTCTCGCTGCGGGCTGTGCGGCGGGGGCAGGCGGCCCCAGGGATTCCCAGGCTGGCGCGGCTACGCTTCTCCCGGCCGGGAGCGCGCCCAGCCATTCACGTGCTCGCGCACGCGCGTGAGCACGCTCTGTATATGCCCCCAGGTGGCGCTGCTCCCAGCGCATCCGCCGGGGGGCGAGTTTCTAATTAGTGTTGCTCTGTCCTGGTGGGAGATGGGCCCAGGGACTGGATAACCCGTCTGGCCTGGGCAGGTCCAGTTCCTGGGACCATTCCCATTGGGTTTGTTGCACCAATCACCACACTTCCCTCTCCTTTCCTTTCCCCTCTTCCCATAGGCCAGTCCTCCCTTTATTACCCTGCTGCCCTATTGTCCAGTGCCCGTTATAGCCTCTGGTTAATAGGGTGTGCGTTCTAGTCTGCGTTTATTGTGTTCAACTCGGCTTCGTCTCTGACCATCCTTGTCTGCTGCCCGTCCTGACCTTTTCGCCTGTCCTGACTCCGCTTGTGCCTGATCCCTCTGTTACCGCGTTTTGGTGCTCACCTGGTTTGACCTCGGCTCGTTTTGACTATTCTTCGCTTGACCCCTTGGATACCGCGCTCTGTGACCACCTGGCTTGACCTTGGCTTGTTTCTGGACCTCTCTGATAGACTCTCCGCTTGTAATCCCATTTACATCCCGGCATCCATATTCGGGATACCCCGCCGTTCACCCGTCTCCACCTTAAGCCGGTAATCTTTGCGCCAACTAAGTCCTGGGGGTAACCGAGTCTGGAGAGGCACAATCCGCGTCTCCTGCGAGTGGGGACTTGTCTAAAGGCAGAAGAGGCGGTGGAGATTGGGGATTATCTGGCTTAAGAGAGAAGGGTGTCCGGCGCCTAACAGCCGCTCCTTTCGGTGTGCAGGCTCCTTTTAATCCTTCCTTTCGTGGTTCTCGAGCAAGCAGGGGAGTTGCTTACTCTGCATTCAGAGGTGACTCCTGGGGTAGGGGCAGAGGACGTGCCCGCCCCGGGACTGCCTGGGGTGCCAAACCCAAGGCTGCTGCCAAGCCCTCTCAGCAATGAGGGGGTGCCCTCACCCTCGCGGGTGGGGGGACGGCTACGGCACTTCGCCCAGGTCTGGACCCGGGAGGTCACAGACAAATGGATCCTGGAAGTGGTCTCTTCCGGGTACAAGCTGGAATTCGAGTTCCGGCCTCCTCCCAGATTCCTCAGGTTCCTTCGGACCCCCGGGCCGCGCAGGGGCTGTTGTTGGCAGTACAAAATCTTCTGGAGTTGGAAGTTATTTGCCCGGTGCCCTTCTCAGAGAGACGCTGGGGCTATTATTCCAACCTTTTTACAGTGCCCAAAAAGGATGGTTCCATAAGAAGACCCATTCTGGATTTAAAGATTCTCAACAGGTTCATCAGGACCAAGAAATTTCGCATGGAGTCTCTGCGCTCGGCCATCAGTTCTCTTCGTCCAGGGGACTTTATGACGTCCATAGACATCAAGGACGCTTACCTTCATGTGCCGATATTCCCAGGTCATCAGCGGTTTCTCAGGTTTGTGGTGGGAGATCAGTTTGTGGCTCTCCCGTTCGGGCTGACCTCGGCACTAAGGGTATTCACCAAGGTGTTGGCGGGTATAATGGCCCTTCTCAGAGCCCAGGGCATTCGCATTGCGCCTTATCTGGACGACCTTCTCATCACGGCATCCTCTCTCAGCCAGGCAGAGCTGGACACCAGGACGGTGGTGACTTCGCTGGAGAGGTTCGGCTGGGTGATCAACTCCCCATCAAGGGAGGTTTCCTTTCTGGGCATGAATCTGGATACCATTCAGACCAGAGTGTTCCTGCCTCAGTCGAAGGTGCAGATGGTTCAAGATCTGATACGTCTTCTTCTGTCCAACTCTCGCCTGTCCGTCTGGCAAGGAATGAGGCTGGTGGGGTTGATGGTGGCCTCCTTCGAGGCGGTTCCTTTTGTCAGTTTCACATGAGCCTGTCGGGCTGGGGGGGTTTCTGGAAGGAACATCAGTTCCAGGGGCTGTGGGGTCCTCAAGAGGCTCACACCCCCATCAACGTCTTGGAGCTGAGGGCTATCCGGTTGGTGCTGTCGCACTTGACGCATCACCTCCAAGGCTTACCGGTTCAGGTTCGATCAGACAATCGGACGGTGGTCGCTTACATCAATCACCAAGGAGGGACTCACAGCAGGAGTGCCCTCAGGGACGTTTCTCTGATTCTTGCATGGGCCGAGAGCAATGTTCCATGCATCTCGGTGGTGTACATTCCAGGTGTGGAGAACATGGAAGTGGACTCCCTCAGCAGGGGGTCCTCTCGTCGAGGGGAATGGTCCCTCAACAACAAGGTATTTCTATCCATTTGTCACAAGTGGGGGTTCCCGGAGGTGGATCTCTTTGCCTCCCGTCACAACCACAAGCTCCCTGCTTTCTGTCTCAGGATCCTCTGGCTCTGGCAGTGGATGCCATGTCCCTTGCCTGGAGGGATCTGGGTCTCCTTTACCTGTTTCCTCCCTTCCCTTTCCTCCCTTCTCCATGGTAGGCAGGGTGGTGCGCAAGCTGGTTCAAGAGGATGTGCCAGCAATTCTGGTGGCTCCGAGGTGGCCAAGACAGGTGTGGTTCACAGACGTTGTGCGGCTGGCAGTCAATCAGTACAGGTTGCCCCTGCTTCCAGATCTGGTCACTCAAGGTCAGCTTTGTTACCCCAATTTACAAATACTGGCTTTGACGGCGTGGCTGCTGAAACCTCCATTCTAAAAGATGAAGGTTTGTCTGATGCTGTGATCCAGACACTTCTTAGGGCTAGGAAGAAGTCTTCCTCTAACATCTACTACAGGACTTGGAGGCCCTATATTGATTGGTGTGAGGCTAGGGCCTTGCCTTGTTGGGTGTTTTCGATTCCCAGTATTTTGGAGTTTCTTCAACATGGTTTGGACCTGGGTTTTCAGCTTAGTACCTTGAAGGGGCAGGTCTCCGCCCTGGCGGTTTTCTTTCAAAGGTCTTTTGCTCTCCACCCTTTGGTTAAGACTTTTTTCCAGGGGGTCACTCATGTGCGGCCCCCTCGAAAGCCTTTGTTGCCTGTTTGGGACTTGAATTTGGTTCTGTCGGCTCTCCAGGGGCCTCCTTTTGAGCTGATGCAGGATGTTGCACTTTCCATTCTCACGCAAAAGGTTGCCTTTTTGGTGGCTATTACCTCTGTTCGAGTTGGAGGCTCTGTTTATTCAGGCCCCTTACTTTGAAAGACATCAGGACAAGGTGGTCTTCCGTTTTAAGCCAGATTTCCTACCTAAAGTGGTCTCTGCCTTCCATCTCAATCAGGATGTGGTTCTCCCTTCCTTGTGTCCTAAGCCTTGCAATGACAAGGAGAGGGCCCGGCACTCTTTGGATGTTGTTCGTTGTGTGAAGTACTATTTGGTGGCTACTTCTCCTTTCCGTAGGATGGACGCCTTGTTTGTGGTGCCCTCTGGGCCCAAGAAGGGTTTGGCGCCCGTAAATGGATACGTCTGGCCATTGTTGGGGCCTATACTGCCAAGGGGAGGGATCCCCCTTTTCGGATCACTGCTCATTCTACTCGTGCTGTTGGGGCTTCCTGGGCTTTTCAGCACCAAGCTTCTGTTGAACAAGTTTGTAAGGCTGCTACTTGGTCTTCTGTTCATACCTTTTCCAAGTTTTATAAGGTTGATGTGCAGGCCTCAGCGGATGCTGTTTTTGGCCGCAAAGTTCTGCAATCTGCAGTGGTTTAATTTTGCATTATTGCCTTTTTGGGATCCCCGCCCATGTTGGACACTGCTACTGGATGTCCCGAATGTTATTAATCTTGGAAGCGGGGTGTGTGACATACTTGGAATAATACTATTTTGTGATTACTCACCTTTAAAATAGTTATTATAAGTATGTCACACACCCCGCTTCATCCCTCCCTGTTTTGTATTCTGTATCCTCTATATGGTGAACCTTGTTTGGTTAATTAGTTTTTTATTGGCTCTTCCTGGTCCCCTTACTGCTTTCCTATACTGGGTAATGTGTGGGAGGTCCCAGGTATTTATGGACCAGGAGGGGCTCCTTTTTTTCTAGTCATCTCTGCAGAAGTTCGCCCGCTACTGGACATAACCCGAATGTAATTAATCTTGGAAGCGGGGTGTGTGACATAATTATCATACCCATTTTAAAGGTGAGTAATCACAAAATGGTATTTTTTTCACTTTAAGACACACCTAAAAATATTCTGAACCAAAGGGACAGGCAGTGTGCTGAGTCCCCCCCAAAAAACCTCATAATAGGCAGTGGGCAGATCCCCCCCCCAAGAACCCCATAAAGGGCAGCTTGCTGAATAATGCTGAATTATCCCCAATCACCCTATTTCAGGCAGTGTGCAGAATCCCCCCCAAGAACCCCATAACAGGTATTATACAAATTCCCCTCCTCAGAACCCCATAACCAGCAGGGTGTAGATTCCCCCCCCCCCCCAACCACTCCATAACAGGCAGAGTGCAGACTCCCTCCAATCAGCTCATAACAGGCATTGTGTAAAACCTGCTTTCCCCATAATGAGTAGTGTGCAGAATCCCCGATTTTACCTCCTTAAGTGCAGCATTTCACTTCATAATAGGCAGTGTGCAGAATTCACCCAATCACCTCCTAAAAGGCAGCATGCAGAATCCCCCAAATCACCCTAAAATGGGCAGGGTGCCTGCTGCTCCCTACACACACACACGTCGACTTATTGGCACTCCCCACGTTGCTAATCATCCTCCCGCAGCTCTGGATCCACCTTTGGGTAAAATGTTAGGTCCAGAGGATCGTTTTATACATTGACCAGTGCCGTAACTTGGGGGGTGCAGGTGGTGCAACCGCATCGGGGCCCAGAAGGTCAGGGGGGCCGCATCATTGTTGCTACTCTTGCTTTATTATCATATTTGGGCTCACTTGGCATCACTTAGAGAAAGGAAGCACCATTTGTGTCGGCTGCTATAGCCTTTAGTTGTCTAGCTGCATCCAATGGAGCTAAAAGACAGAAATTTACTGTATGAGCCTTGAAAGGGCCCCATTTAATTTTCGCACTAGGTTACACCTCTGACATTAACAAATAAAAGCTAACAGTAACAGTTAATGATATAATCTTCTAAAAAAAATCTAATAAGAGCTGTCAGCTATTGCTGCTCTGACTAGCTGTTGTGGCAGGCTTTTCCGCAGACTTTCAGTTTTTAGAGTAAAGAAGGGTCATTGAGATCTTTTTAAAAATGTGACCAAAACAAAAGTACTTATCATACTTGTGAAAAAGCAGACGGCAGAGGAAGCATTCTGCATATTATGGCCAGTCGACCTGGTATGAGTTCATACATAACAACTGGGTCTGTAAATCATTGACTCTTTTATCTTTTTGCTGGTTTGTGGCTTTGAAAACCTGCAGATATCTTCTGAGGTCCCTCTTTATACCCAAATTGTTGCTCTATCAAAACATTGGGGGGGGAACTTCTACTACAAGGAGAAGCTGAAAATAACATGAACTTTGCAAATCAGTTTTGCCCAGATGAAACATTTAGAAGGATGGACTTTGGTTTTCAAACTCTTTTTATATATCACTGCTGAAACAGATAATACAGAATCTATTCTTCTCTTTCTTTGGTAAGATTACTTGTAATCCATAGTGTATATTACGAGCATTGCTTTGAGTGTAGCAAACTGCAGGGTTTTGGAAGAGCAACTGACCTAAAAAGTACAGTAACATCTTCAAGGCTCCCTTCAATTACTGACATGGTTGTAGAAGGTTTCAATGATAGACAAATAACAAAAAATGTATAGAGTGTCTTCAGTCTTTAGACATGGCTCCCCCCCACAACTATCTTTGAAACTCTACTTTATGTTTCTTTGTTCTATTGTTGTTTACTCTGGGCATTATTTGAAAACACTTCCTGTCCGGAGCAAATGTTTTTCCAGTTATAACCTGGCTTTCCAAAACTCACATTTCTAGGTGCTTACTGTTATAATGTTGACTTATTTCTGATCTTCAGTGCCAGTCCGTAGCCACCACATGACCCAGAATAAAATATTACAAGCTAAGGGTTGTACTCAGTTTAGGTCCATCTCTACTCACTACAATATTAGCACTGGTTTCGCTTTTTTATTACTGGTGGCATAGATGATCCAAGGATCCATGACATATGTAGGCATAGCTAAGTTTATATTTCTGCAAGCATTAAGGGCAGAAAAAGGGGACATTTGTAAAACTTATTGCTTTTCATGTTTTGTTAGCATGACCTTAGAACCTCATGTTCATCACACTACCTCTTCTCCACAACACTTTTCCCACTTGTTCTGTAAAGTATGTGTCCTGGTTGTAAAACTCAAAAAGCAAGACTCTATATGAATGTGTGGCCCACAGCCACATCCCTGGCATCCCTCTGGCTGTTGCATATTCCTGTGTGCTCTTGTGCCAAGCCTATCTGAATGGCTTATGTAGCTACACACAACATAGTCAGTGGGAAGTGGACACAGGGATTATTATTTATTTATAAAGCACCTTCCATGATGCAGTGTGAAATTATAAACCGGCTAAACAACTAACTTATAATACATGACAGAAAAGCACAAATACGCAGTCATACTGAAACATATTTGCCCTGCCCCTGCGGGCTTGCAATCTAAAGGATCTAAATAGAATGCTTGCCTTTCTCCCTACTATTTTATTTTTTGGCACACTAGGCCACTAAAATCACGTATTATGTTTTTCAGGCACTTGATGCTCTGACTAGTTCTATAAAAGTCAGACCGGGTTTTTGTGATGCTTATTATCAGCGTGGATTGTGCCGTATGTGTCTACAGCAAGCAAGTTGTGTGCAGGACTTTAACAAAGCTCTCGAGATCAACCCAAACTATTTCCAGGTAACTATACTGTAACTTGTAATGCTATTAAAGTGGAATATTTTTCCCTTGGAAATCTTTACCAATTAAGAAAGAGTTAAAATAAAGAAGACACCACACAAAAACAATTAATGAACTTCATCTAACTATATTCAGCCATCCGTGTCCATCCTTCTTCTACCCCCCACCTGACAGCGTCCTGGCTGTCCATCAGCATAGGCCTGGTGTTTTTACAGGAGGTAAAATGAAAAATGCACCAAAAACTCTCAATGGGTATCTCACATAGACGCATAGTGTGAGTGTTATTTTGAATCACCCAACACCCCCAAATTTTGCATGTGAAAGGCCATGCAAGATGGCAAGGCACAATTTTTAAACCAGGTGCTATATCTACCCTTTTATGTCAACAATGGGAATATCTCTATCTTCTATATGGGATCTACCAACTTCTTGTGTCAATGCATCAGTTATTTCATTCTGACTGTATAGTCGCTGGAAATATTAATATTACAACATGGGATGGGGAAGATTAAAATTTGAAGAACCTGTCCACCATATTGCTTTAATTGACCAGTGTTAAAAAAAAAAAAACTTTTGGATTTTGATTGCAAAAGTATTTAAAAAATGAGTGAATTGTACCGCCAATTAGGAGATTTATCCAAGGTTTTTTTTATCACACTTTCCCAGCTAATCTCAGCTAAAATGTCCCTACTCTCCATATTATACTCAGACTCTCATAGGGAGATTTATACATATATCATACACATGTATACACATACACATGTATACATAGGTGCCTGTTTTTGTGTACTTTTGCAACCCATAAGTGCAACAAAAAAGGCTTTGCTGAATTTCATGAACCTGAAAATTGGAAAAAATTGCATTTTTTTAACAACAAAAACAGGCGTAAATGCATTCACTTTTCTTTTATTACATTAAGCCCACATTGTTAACCATTTCAACTGCGTCAACTTCCAGTGAATGGACCTTAGCGTTCATAAAGCTATTCTAGAATATTTATGAATGAATATTTGTATTCCTGGTTTGTGAGAGAATTGGATAACTCTTTTCGCACATTGTTTCAATATCATCTAAGCAAATATAAATTGGGTAAAATATGGTTGGGATGACGTGTCTTTACAGTGTTGATGTACTTTTTTTATGTGCCTTCATAATGCAGGCTTATTTGTGTCGAGCCACTTTCTATGGATTTAAAAAGAGGTACTCCAAGGCAATCATGAACTGCAATGCTGCAATCAAGGTGCAGCCACACAGCGTAAGAGCTTATCTTTACAGAGGAGCTTTAAAATACTACATCAAGGTGAGATACTTTATCTTTACAAACTCTAAATGCAGAGGAAATAGAAGCCAAAAATGTGACATAAGGGACATCATGTAATTTTCACCGATTGGTAGTTATGTTCTCATAGGAATCACAAATAACGGAGCTGTGCATTTTGTATCTATAATGATTTTAAGTCTTTCATATGTTTATTTATTGCCTGTGAGCCCAATCCTACTCCTAGTTGTGTGTGTGGCACAGACATAACACGTTGCATTATGAGGAAACTTTCTGTGGTCATGTCCAAATGGCTGTGGAATCAGCGCACCACTTTGGATTGCCTAGCCTTCTTTGGAAGATATCTTGCTTTTCTTTACACCTTAGCCCCGCCACCTTATATAAGCAATCTTATAAAGTAAATTTCCTTATATATATGTCTGTTTTACTTGAAACAAATTCATACAATCTACCGTTAAAAACAAAAAGCACATTATATAGAATAGTCAATTGCAAACATGATGTTATAATGCCCATTTCTCTCCTATTTCACTCCAGGGGGTGTCACCAAATCAGATATAAATGGGTTAACTCTTGAACGAAGGGCGGCACGGCAAGTCTACATATACCTCTAGCTGCCCTCCATACTCCAGTTTCATTCTTGCAGTTGGACTGGACTGCAAAGGTCATGCGCGGATTTATTTATTTTTTGCTCCCTTTTATTTTTTCTTTAAAAGGGTTTTTGTCAGGAAGCGGGGGATTTTAACCCTGTCTATCTTCCAGGCCCTTATGTTTCCTGCTTCTATGCCTCCTGGAGTCAGTTTAACCCTTTAAGTACCAGCCTACCTGGAGTTTTTGTCACCCTTTGTTGCCAGACCATTTTGCACTATTTTGCGTTCCCCATGTTCTAATGTGATTTTTGAAGGCATTTCCAGGGATTTCCCAGGAAAATGATATATTGTTTTTTTCAGCATAGTCTGGGCTTTAACATGAAATGTCTTGTTTGTCATTTCTTAGGTGTATTCTCAATATTTTTGGGTGAAATATACAATTTGTAGTGTTTTTTGTAATAAAAAATGTAAGTTTGTCAATAAAATACTACATATATATAGTGTGGGATATTGGGGGCGAACGGTAGTGACACAGACAACAGTTCTCTCTCGGCAAAGCAGGTTTATTTCAGAAAAATGCAAGTATTCAAATGAAACAATACTTCTCAATTCATAGGTTGCAGCGTCAATGCAGAAAATCAAAACAAGTGGTTACATCACCAAATAAAGGTAAATCCAGGGCTGGGTATTCCAGCAAGCTGTGGGTCAAAGGAAAGTCCAATCCAGATTGCAGAGCAAAGCAGCCCGCCGCTTCTCACCCCCAACGGTCCAAGAGTGGGGCGCAGAAGCCAAGTCCTCCGGCTTAATAGTCCAGTATTGTTATTCATACAACATGCAGTTCAGCCTGAGCTTCCTCCATCAGGCTGGTCAAAGACCACTGACTGGCTCAGTGGGAGCCTTTTATTCAGGCTCCTTCCTGAAATCACTCTGACCAGGTGTGCAAGGCCTGGGATCAGAAGAAACCTAGGAGTGGGGAATGTGACCAGGGTTCTGAAATCCTGGCATGGATCGTGCTCTATACAGCACTGTAGGGGAAAAATATACTCCATCCAGGACTTCTCCACACACTTTACCACAATAGGTAGACACCCTTTCCTGCCCAGGAGACTCCCCCAAACTGAAACAGCGCTTTAGGGGATTTTCAGAAAAAATACAACTGTGATATGTGCTATGCGCACCTTGCAGTTTTTCCAGAAAAACAACCCTTTACATTTGAAATACCCCCAACAAACTATATATTCTCTGGAAGTACACACCTCAAGTTTTCTAGGTGTACCAGGCTTGTTGATGTGGCCATAGTTTTCTGGAAGTAATCCCTCAATGTATTCTTTGGTTGCAAAGAGTTTCCCTAAAAAAAGGATTAAAAAGCAGAATCTAAGCCACATTTTCCTAAAAATACTATTTACAAACAAGAAAAAACAAGTTTAGTCTGAAAAAGCAACATCCCTCGAACAGAACGATACCCAACATGCATTGCTACTGTCAAGGGAAGAGTTGCCAAACACCCCAAAGTAAAGCATGTGCGTAACGGTAATTTAACTTGAAAATTTCAGCTCTGCAGACAAAGTGCGCACCTTGCGATTTATTCAACCGAAACAACCCTTTACATTTGGAATATCCCCCATAAACCATATATTCCCTGAAAGTACACATGTTAAGCTTCCTAAGAGTACCCAGCTTGTTGTAGTGGACTCATCTTTCTGGAATTAATCCCTCAAAGAATTCTTTGTTTGCGCAGGGTTTCCCTAAAAAATGTATAAAAAAGCTGAATAAAAAACACCTTTTCCTAAAATATAAATATACAAACAAGAAACAACAAGCTAAGTCTGAAACCACAAGGTCCCCCGAGCAGAACAATACCCAACATGCATAGCTACTTTTAACCTTTTTAATTGACAGCCTATTTGAGATTTTGTCACCCTCTGTTGACAGGTCATTTTTCCCCATTTTGCGCCATATTTTGCAAAATTTTTGCTGGAATTTTCAGGAAAATGTATATATTTTTTTTGCAGCAGAGTTTAGGCTTTAACTTGAAATGTCTTGTTTGTAAATGTAATTCTGTTTTTTACAATATTATTATTAAGTAAAAAATAAATAACATTTTTTTAGAAAATTGTCTCCTTTATTTTAAATAAATAATGTATTTTATAAAGAAAATCATATTGCATGTGAAAGCCCCATTTCTACCGATTAGAACGGTACCACTTATTTATCGGTAGCCCCCCGTTCCTGCCCAGGAGACCCCCCCCAAACTGAAACAAGTAACATTTACAAATAAAATACAACTATCATCCACACTACAAAGGGTTGGGGGCCCCATTTTTTGGGTGGATTTTTAAGGGTTAAAAACCCTTAAAAATCCCCAAAAAATGACATGGGGTCCCCCTTACCCAAAGTAACCAGCCCGGGACCAGCTATGCAGGGCTTGTAGAAACAGAGCGCAGGGGCCAGCTTTTGTGTCCCCTGCCCTGCAGGCTACAAGCCCGCATAGCCCATGGCCACGGGCTCTTCTGCCCCCCCCCCCCTGGGCTTTGGGGAGGCAGGTAATGGGGGTGCCGGGGGTTAATGGCAAGTCACCCGCTAGTCGCAGGTGACTTGCCATCCCCCCAGCCTTGTGAACTGGTATAGGGATCTCTTGGACCCCTTACCAGTTCACAAGGGGTTAAGTGTAAAAAAAAAACACACCACACACAGAGAAAAAAAAATATATATATTTTTTTAATACTTACCTCCCATCCATCCTGGAGCACTGTGTCCCTCGGCAATCACTGGCTTCTGCTCACCTGCTGGAAGCCTTTTATAGTTGCTGAATGAAAGAACATAAGGGGTTAATTAAGAAAAAAAAAACGACATAGTGTCGGGGGGACCCCATTTTTTTGGAATTTTAAGGGTTTATAACCCTTAAAAATCCAAAAAAAAATGAAATGGGGTCCCCCTTACCCAGCATTACTAGCCCGGGACCAGCTATGGGGGCTGGTAGGAACAGAGTGGGGGCCAGCTTTTGTGGCCCCCCACCCTGCAGCCTACAAGCCCACATAGCCTATGTGGGCCCGGGCTCTTCTGCCCCCCCCCTGGGCTTTGGGGAGGCAGGTAATAGGGGGTGCCGGGGGTTAATGGCAAGTCACCTGCGGCTAGCAGGTGACTTGCCAGCCCCCAGCCTTGTGAACTGGTATAAGGGGTCTCATGGACCCCTTACCAGTTCACAAGGGGTTAAAAGCAGACACATAAGAAAAAAATGACTTTTATTAAAAAAAAAAAAACTTTTTTTACTTTACTTACCTCCGATCGTCAGCTCCTTTGTCCCTCGATGTGATGACAGATGCGATCATGCTGGCTGCAGTAGCAGAGGGGCAGGTGGTGATGTGATCACCTGCCCCTCTGCTCCTGTGCCCAGCATGATCGCATCTGAATGAAGAGCAGCAGGGAGCCAGGACCACACGGTGAGTGACTTTGGGGGCGGGGCTTAATGGCAAGATGGCGGCACCCGTTGGGAGAGGAGGGGGAGAGCCATTTCAGGCTCTCCCCTGAAGCTGAAGAGTCGGGGGGGGGGCATCGGAGGCCCCCCCAGTGAAGAGGAGACCCGGAGGGAGGCAGCGCGACTGCAGGTAAGTAAATGTCATTTTTAATTTTTTTTTTTTACAGTTAGCAGCTGCTGCTGCCGAAGCGGGGGGGGGGGGGGCGCTATTCCGGGGGCTCTCCTGGAGCCATCCGAGCCCCCACGGGGGATCGGATGGCACCAAATTAAAGAGGAGACTCGGCCGGATCCAACGCTAGCAGGGGTAAATGCCAGGCACGTGAATTTTACGTGGCTGGCACTTAAGTGGAGGAGAAGCAACCACGTAAATTTTTCGGGGCTGCCATTTAAAGGGTTAAACTGATAGCGTTGGATCAAAGTGAAATAAGGGTCAGCGCCTGGGTCCTGGGGAGCTATGGGGCATCACCCTTGTTGTATTTTCTAGTATGTGACAACCCAAGAGCTGGAGATCCCTTTTGAAGTGACACCCAGCCGCAGGTTTGTCTGGTGGCCTACAGGAATCGACCATGGGGAAAAGGAAAACGAGTTCCCCCTCTACC
Organism: Gastrophryne carolinensis; assembly: GCA_027917425.1. Lineage (NCBI taxonomy): Eukaryota > Metazoa > Chordata > Amphibia > Anura > Microhylidae > Gastrophryne > Gastrophryne carolinensis. The sequence goes on along the minus strand of CM051244.1, from coordinate 90,407,841 downwards.
TTCTTCCATTTTATTTTTAGAGCTGAGTAGCAGATAGGTTTGTTCCCCCCTTATTTTATTTTTTTTATTTTTGAATTTCGCGCCCAGCAGCGCCACAACCGTACTCCTCCGGTCCCTCGCAGCCTCTGCCTTCACGACCACAGGCTTCTGTCCGGGGAAGGGGGGCTACTACACATCTTCCGGCCGTGCCATCCGCTGTCTGATCCCCTGCTGGCGGCTGCCTTGGTCCTCCGCTGTCGCTGCTGCATCTTCTGACCCACAGCCTCTCCGGTTATCCGGGGACAACTTCTGCTGCTCCTGTGTCACCTGTTTTAACAGCTACCAAGAATTGCGTATAATTTATATAATTAGATATAATGTAATTGGTTTCTTTGATTGCTTTATCTGTTTTTTAGATCTGATGTGCAGATATTTAATAGTGGTCCATCCCTAAGGTCTCAGAGTAACCACCTATTATGATTATCAATATTCCTCATATACTTCGGTCTTAGGGCCTGGTACCTTAGCAGAGAGTGTCACCCTATGTCCCCTATTTCTGCAGAGGCCTTTGGAAGAAGAAAGACCCATCTGCTCTAATTGCACCGCCGTGATGGTACTATCCAGGTTTTGGAGGCAGCTTCTCCACCCCGGGGATATTTCCCTCCATGGAAGCCTCAGGGTCTGCTCCCTTTGGGCTTACTGTTCCATCTGCAGCTTCAAGCTGTCCAGATATTACAAGCTTTCATTTTAAGTTGGAATTGGCAGAGAGGTTAGCCCGTTTGAAAAAACACTGCTTGCAGTCTATGGGTTCCAAAGATCAGCCGGTCCAGAGATCTATAATGATATCCAAAAAACGGAAGCGCTTAGTTCCCGTGGAGTCGTCCGATTCCAACAAGGAGGGAGATATTTATGCTGCCATAGAATCTCAGGAAGATTCTTCTGAGGGGGAGCTGTCCTCCAGCAGGGAAGATAGTAGTTCAGATTCAGATTCTTCTGAACATGGGTCCTCTATGCTCAAGTGCAAAGAGCAAATGGATAATCTGACTTCCTCTATTAAAAGCACAAAATGAAAGAGATGTGGCCAAAGAAAATAAAACCAACAAAACATTTTTTCAATATAAATAAATGAATACATTCAAAGAAAACTAAATCGGAACAGGTAGGTACCCTGATTAATGATACTGGGGGAATAGTCACTGGGGATGCAGAGAAGGCGGAGCTGTTAAATGGATTCTTTAGCTCTGTGTATACAAGAGAGAAGCAAGGAGCCAAAACAGGAGATGCCACTGATAGCAATAGCCCAAGTATAATACTTAAAGTGGACCAACACCCAGCCCTTTTTTTTTTTTTTCCCCCTTTTAAAAATATACATCCGAAGCAGCATGACCCGATTTATACATTTATGTTAATTAAACTTACCTGTGATCCTCCCTCGCCGCGTCGCTAACCGTTTTCGGTCCGGCCGCCATCTTGGATTTCATGCTGTGCAGGAAGAGATCGTTTGACCTCTAGCATAGTACAATCTCGCGCATGCGCAGTGGTTATGTGAAGCACCGCCGTCGGGAGCGAGCTTTAGCTTGCTTAGTGTTTGCCAGCATTAGTGCCTCTATAAAAACATACTTCATGTACTATTTACCTTGTTTGCTTGTTTAATTGTATACACAAATACAAATAAATAAAATAAAAACTACCACTGCTATCTGAATTTACCGGTATATTAGCGGCTGTTTTTATCCCAGGCATGTCACATTAGGTGAGGCTGCCATGTTTCTCGGAAAAGCTGCCAGCCCACAAGAGACCTCCAGCTATTGCAACGGGTGTTCATATTTCAAGAGCACTGATGCTGCTGTGTGGTTACTCATAAGCACAAATCAAGTTTCCCTGTGGTTTCTCCGTGTCCAAGGAGGGACTAGGTGTAATGTACATGATTACATGATCTCATATTTCCAAATGATGGTTGATGGTTCATGCTCTCATATTGTCTTTCTCTAACTTCGCTACAATTTGTAACCATTATAACCAATACTGGTGGGCAACAGCTGGCTATCTGTATTTGCTGGCTATCTGTGTAAAAAAAAACAAAAAAAACCACAAGATATATCTAGTTTGTTATTGTATGAGAAATTACGTTGGAAATACGTTTAGCGATTGGTGGACTGGTATGGCAGTAGTCGGTCAATTGCTGTAAATGCAGTGTGCATTCAGCTTATTTTCTGTAGCTTTTTGAGGCTAGGTGGTGAATTTTGTAAACATATATTTGTTCCTAGATTCATCCTCTGCATTTTATTTTTTGAAGCCAGCAAAAATGCATTTCAGCCAACCCTAGAGTCTAAAAGATCTCTCTATATCAGGATCCCAAGTCCTGATTTAGAATGTCAGCATTGTAAGTTACCCTGGGATCACTGTAAAACTCACTATTCTGGCATACAGTATGTGCAGATGACAGATTTAACCAGCGGTAAAACAGATTTCATACACAGCTCTAATGAGCACACCAAGACACAGGTAAGTGACGAACTTGGTTTTGGTCTGCTTTAAAGTCCCCCTCCACCAGCCCCTGCCTGAGGCAGGGCTGTGGGTTAAATGAAAAAAACTGGTCCCAGCAAGGTTACAGAGACCAGCATCCCTTGCTTTGTGTACACTCCCAGTACCATTGAAATACACTGGCCCAGGGATGCAAGCACCGAGTGAGGGATGCCCTATTTAAAGCCACCAGCAGGGGAGCCAGAGAAAAGGATTCTGGGACCGGAAGAGAGATTTTTGTTTATTTTCCTGAATGGCACACGCACAACCATCCGCATCGCTGATGGACATATGTCCTTTTTCAACTGTATTAACTATGGAACTATGAATGGGAAAAGCCGGACAAGCTCCCCACCATTTCTTGAGTCCTGGATACTAAATATCCTTTTCTATGGTGGGATGAGCCTTACAGACGGCCTGCGCTGTATCCATGTTGGCCATGGCAGGCAAGAAGTGGCTGAAGCAAGTGAATTCTAAATTGCGGACAGCCACTCCCGTAATTTATGCACTCAATTGATAAAATGCAGTGTGAATGTCTTCAAGTACATCATCTCTGCTATGGATAGACGAAATGCTAGGGGTTTAGCCCTGCTAGTGGCTCAAAGGCATTCACTATGGCTAAAACAGTGGGTCAGGACTTTTTTTGGGAAGTCCTCTTTTTGGTGAACGTTTGGATAATATTGTGAGAGAACCATGTGAGGCAAGTCTACTAGTTTCCCGTGAAGAAGGAAGTCTAATCCTTCTTTTCGTAAATCTTTTAGTTCCTGGCCATTTCAAGGCAGCAGATCCCTTACCTCTAGATGCAGAGAGGAGTCCTGGAACAAACCCAAGCCCCAAAACAAGGCCAGACCCTTTTGGCAAAACAAGACTAACTCTCCTTCTAAGCCTTCCCAGGCATGAAAGGGCACCCTCACCCTGCTGGATAGGGATACGGCTTGTCATGGCACGCTTACCTCATGCCCTGTCTGTGCAGATGACAGATTTAACCAGCGGTAAAACAGATTTCATACACAGCTCGCTCATACACAGCTCTAATGAGCACACCAAGACACAGGTAAGTGACGAACTTGGTTTTGGTCTGCTTTAAAGTCCCCCTCCACCAGCCCCTGCCTGAGGCAGTGGGTTAAATGAAAAAAACTGGTCCCAGCAAGGTTACAGAGACCAGCATCCCTTGCTTTGTGTACACTCCCAGTACCATTGAAATACACTGGCCCAGGGATGCAAGCACCGAGTGAGGGATGCCCTATTTAAAGCCACCAGCAGGGGAGCCAGAGAAAAGGATTCTGGGACCGGAAGAGAGATTTTTGTTTATTTTCCTGAATGGCACACGCACAACCATCCGCATCGCTGCACTTCTATCTGTGGCCGTGCTACACCTGCCAATTAGTAAGGACCAGGTGTGTGCCTAGCTAGAGGTGTGCTGGCGATACAGCCATGGCACCAAGATGGGAGCAGGGCTAGGGGAAGAGGTGAGTCACTGGGCAACCTCTGGGGTTGAACACAGCAGGGCATCCCAAGAATATTGTAGACTCTGGGGGGTGGTTGTTCTCCTCTTTAAACCTCATTCTTCCATGCCGCTGGAGAGGGTACATTTCTGGGCATTAATATGCACCTCAGCCTATTCTGTTTGATGGGAAGTCTGTGCATGTACAATAAGATAAGATCCCCCATAACATGTTCAGCAGGCAGAATCCCCCCATAACATGTCCAGCAGGTAGAATCCCCCCATAACATGTCCAGCAGGCAGAATCCCCCCATAACATGTCCAGCAGGCAGAATCTCCCCATAACATGTCCAGCAGGTAGAATCCCCCCATAACATTTTCAGCAGGCAGAATCCCCCCATAACATTTTCAGCAGGCAGAATCCCCCCATAACATTTTCAGCAGGCAGAATCCCCCCATAACATGTTCAGCAGGCAGAATCCCCCCATAACATGTTCAGCAGGCAGAATCCCCCCATAACATTTTCAGCAGGCAGAATCCCCCCATAACATGTTCAGCAGGCAGAATCCCCCCATAACATTTTCAGTAGGCAGAATCCCCCCATAACATTTTCTGCAGGCAGAATCCCCCCATAACATTTTCTGCAGGCAGAATCCCCCCATAACATGTTCAGCAGGCAGAATCCCCCCATAACATGTCCAGCAGGTAGAATCCCCCCATAACATGTCCAGCAGGTAGAATCCCCCCATAACATTTTCAGTAGGCAGAATCCCCCCATAACATTTTCAGCAGGCAGAATCCCCCCATAACATGTTCAGCAGGCAGAATCCCCCCATAACATTTTCAGTAGGCAGAATCCCCCCATAACATTTTCTGCAGGCAGAATCCCCCCATAACATTTTCTGCAGGCAGAATCCCCCCATAACATGTTCAGCAGGCAGAATCCCCCCATAACATGTCCAGCAGGTAGAATCCCCCCATAACATGTCCAGCAGGTAGAATCCCCCCATAACATTTTCAGTAGGCAGAATCCCCCCATAACATTTTCAGCAGGCAGAATCCCCCCATAACATTTTCAGCAGGCAGAATCCCCCCATAACATGTTCAGCAGGCAGAATCCCCCCATAACATTTTCAGCAGGCAGAATCCCCCCATAACATGTTCAGCAGGCAGAATCCCCCCATAACATTTTCTGCAGGCAGAATCCCCCCATAACATGTTCAGCAGGCAGAATCCCCCCATAACATTTTCAGCAGGCAGAATCCCCCCATAACATGTTCAGCAGGCAGAATCCCCCCATAACATTTTCAGCAGGCAGAATCCCCCCATAACATGTTCAGCAGGCAGAATCCCCCCATAACATTTTCTGCAGGCAGAATCCCCCCATAACATGTTCAGCAGGCAGAATCCCCCCATAACATTTTCAGCAGGCAGAATCCCCCCATAACATGTTCAGCAGGCAGAATCCCCCCATAACATTCTCAGCAGGCAGAATCCCCCCATAACATTCTCAGTGGCCGAGTCCCCCCATAACATTCTCAGTGGCGCAGTACATTACAGTGAATTAAACAGTAAACACATTTGACCAAGACATTTATGAAACAAAAGTAAACTCACCGCATCCAGCACGAGATGAGACGAGAGGAGAGCAGACGCTGAATGGAAGGAGGAGGGAGGGGAGTGAGAGGAGGGGAGGCGGAGGCTCAGGTGCCTCCAGCCAATCATGGCTGAGCACATGAGGTCAGCTAGCAGACAGCCCTGGGAGACGTGCACGCTCCCGAGAGCTGAGAGAGGCAACCCCCCCACCCGATGACGCGGAGACATGAGGAACTGCAAGCAAAATCGCGCGACAGCTGAAGAGACCTGCTCCACGGACAAGAAATGCAAATTAACCCAGAAGCGTGATTGACAGGAAGGTAATGAACGGACAAGAGATGCAGGGCGGGACTTCCGGCGAAAAATTATGAAGATTACAGGCGCTGTGAGGGACAGAAGGCTGCAAAAGTCATCAAAAGGTAAGTGTTTTTTTATATTTAAGTGATTAGAATAATGTTGTTTTGGAGGGTGTTGGTCCGCTTTAACAAGCTAAACATGGATATTATCCAAGAAAGACTAAATAATTTAAATGTGAATAAAACTGCGGGACCAGATGGACTTCACCCAAAAGTTCTTAAAGAACTCAGCTCAGTTATCTCATCACCCCCGTTCTTGATCTTTAAAGATTCACTAACAACTGGTATAGTGCCAAGGGACTGGCGCAAGGCAAATGTGATGCCCATTTTTAAAAAGGGTCTTCTCCGGGCAGTTACAGGCCCATTGTGGGAAAATTATTTGAGGGGCTTTTTACGGGACTTCATACACGAAGGACAGAAGCTGCCAGACTAACCTGACTGGCTTCTATGGGGAAGCCTGGGCATATAGTATAGATATCGTTTTTCTGGATTTTGCTAAAGCAGTTGACACTGTCCCCCATAGACACTTATTGTGGACATTGAGGTCTTCAGGATTAGAAAATACAGTTTGTAACTGGCTTAAGGATTGTGTGCAGAGTTGTGGTTAATGATACCTACTCTGAATGATTACCGGTTATAAGCGGGGTACCCCAGGATTCACTACTGGGCCCACTTAAATTCAACTTGTTTATAAACAACATAGAAGATGGAATTAAATGCACTGTCTCTATTTTTGCAAATGACACAAAGATATGTGGCACATTGCAGTGTATTGAAGATGTTCACATGCTTCAAGTTGACTTGGACATTTTGAGTGTCTAGGCATCCACTTGGCAAATGGAGGTCAATGTGGAGAACTGTAAAGTCGTGCATTTGGGAGGCCACATATGTCCTCGGGGGAGTAAAACTGGGAGAATCACTTGTTGAAAAGGATCTGGGGGTACTGGTAGACCACAGGCTAAATAACAGCATGCAATGTCAAGCAGCTGCTTCCATGGCCACCAAGATATTATGCATTAAAAGAGGCATGGAACAATGGAATAGGGATGTAATTTTGCCTCCTTACAAGGCACTGGTGCGCCCTCACCTAGAATATGCTGTCCAGTTTTGGGCACCAGTTCATAGAAAGGACGCTCTGACTATAGAAAGGGTGCAGAGGAGAGCCACCAAACTAATAAGAGGAAGGAAGGATTTTAGTTATGAGGAAAGTTTACAAGAATTAAATCTGTTTAGTCTCGAGAGGAGATGACTGAGGAGGACATGATTAACTTGTGTAAATATATAAATGCGCAATACCAAAATATGGAAAAACACTATTTGAGGTAAAATCCTCTCTAAAGACAAGGGGCCCTGCCTTCTCTGGAGGCAACAATCATTTTTTACCATAAGATCTTTACATTTGTGGAATAGCCTCCCACATAAGCTTGCTACTGCATCAACCACTGACAGCTTCAAAAAAGTATTGTTTAAAAGAAAATAACATTAACAATTACTTTTAGCTGTAGTAAAAAAAACTAAAATAAAAAGTAACTTCTCCTACCTCAACACCCTTGGTTAAACTTGATGGACATATGTCCTTTTTCAACTGTATTAACTATGGAACTATGAATGGGAAAAGCCGGACAAGCTCCCCACCATTTCTTGAGTCCTGGATACTAAATATCCTTTTCTATGGTGGGATGAGCCTTACAGACGGCCTGCGCTGTATCCATGTTGGCCATGGCAGGCAAGAAGTGGCTGAAGCAAGTGAATTCTAAATTGCGGACAGCCACTCCCATAATTTATGCACTCAATTGATAAAATGCAGTGTGAATGTCTTCAAGTACATCATCTCTGCTATGGATAGACGAAATGCTAGGGGTTTAGCCCTGCTAGTGGCTCAAAGGCATTCACTATGGCTAAAACAGTGGGTCAGGACTTTTTTTGGGAAGTCCTCTTTTTGGTGAACGTTTGGATAATATTGTGAGAGAACCATGTGAGGCAAGTCTACTAGTTTCCCGTGAAGAAGGAAGTCTAATCCTTCTTTTCGTAAATCTTTTAGTTCCTGGCCATTTCAAGGCAGCAGATCCCTTACCTCTAGATGCAGAGAGGAGTCCTGGAACAAACCCAAGCCCCAAAACAAGGCCAGACCCTTTTGGCAAAACAAGACTAACTCTCCTTCTAAGCCTTCCCAGGCATGAAAGGGCACCCTCACCCTGCTGGATAGGGATACGGCTTGTCATGGCACGCTTACCTCATGCCCTGTCCCGCAGTGTCCTTGGGCGGCCGGCCGGGAACCTTTGCACTCGGTGGGCTCAGCGGGCACGGCCCGGCTGGAGCGGCCCCAAGCGTGCTCATCTTCTCCTCATGTCCCTCCTCTGGCTTCTCGGCACGTGCTCGCGCGCGTGAGCATGAGTGACTTATGTCCTCTGGCTTTGCAGTCAACGCGGCTGCCGGAGGTTTGCTTAAAGGACCAATGAGCCCAAGGATTAGCCCAAATGAGCCCAAGGTTTAAATTGGACAATCATCATAGCTTGTTGGACACCCAATGAGCCTGGTTCTTCCCGTCCAATCCCCTGTACCCATGCCCTATAAAGGTGTTCTCAGGTCACCCAGTCTTTGCCCGTGATAGCGTTTAGCTAGGTGTTATTGATCCTGAGATTCCCGTGTTGTTTATCTGTTGCCGACCTTGCTAGCCTGACTATCCTGACAGCCGCCTGTACTGACCTCAGCCTGAATTACGACTACAATTCCTGTTGCCTCGAAGCTCTCTGGTCTCCTGGTTTGACCCTTGGCGTGACCTTTTGACATTTCTTGTTTTCTCCCTTGGAGTTCCCAGAACTGTATTCTGTTCTTACCTCGGCTACTCTATTATGCCCAGTGTTACCTTCGGTTCATCCGTCTTCACCCCACATGAGCTTACATACTTTAAACTAAGTCCTGGGGGCAGCTGTGTCCGGTGAGACATTTAAAGCATCCCAGCAAACCAGGGCTTGGTTAAAGGTGAATCTAGCAGTGGAGATTGGGGGTTGTGAGCTCACAAGAAGACGAGTGCCCCCGGGGTTTGACACGGCTTATGCATTTTGTCCCGCTTCTGAGACTCCTTGTAGCAGATGCATGGGTCCAAGAAATAATTTCTTTAGGCTACAAGATCAAGCTGGGGGGCCAGACCTCCTTGGAGGTTATTTTAATCTAGAGTATCCCAGAATCAGGGAAAAGCAAAAGCACTGAGATCCGCTGTGGCTCACCTGTTGCAGTTAGGAGTAGTTTGCCTTGGAGTTACGGTTTCTACTCCAATTTATCCATTATCCCCAAGGGACAGCTTGCTGCGACCAATATAAGGCCTCAAGAACCTCAACAATTTTGTCCAACTTCAGAGATTTCACTTGGAATCATTAAGGCCCACGGCAGCGGCATTACAGCAGGAAGATTTTATGAATACAGTAGATATAAAAGATGCTTACCTACATATCCCAATCTTCCCGGGCCATAAAATGTTTCTGCCAGTAGATGGCCTTCATTCTCAGTTTGTGGCTCTGCCTTTTGGCTCCAAAGGTTCTGTCAGGTCTTCTAAGGAGACAGGGGGTACTTATTACCCTATACTTAGACGACCTTCTGATCAGGGCTCTGTCTTTTTAAGAGGCCTTGAGGGACACATAGACGTCTAGTCAACTCTGGAAAACTTTGGGGGGATAGTCAACTATTCAAAATTGCAATTCGTTCTGACAAGGGTAATCTCCTTTCTGGGGATGACATTAGACATTCTTCCGGAGCAAAAGGGGCGCTCACTTTGGGCCAAAATAGAGAATCTCTTAGCTTTCCCTTATCTGATCCGTCAAGGTATGTGTCTGCTAGGCTTGATGGTGTCTTGCTTCGAGGCAGTGCCATTTGCACAATTCTACACAAGAACTCTGCAATCGGAGTTGCTCTCGATCTGGAATCAAAGTCCGGGGTCCTTGGATTGTCCATTCCTTTTGACATAAACAGTAAGCCATTCTCTAGCTTGGTGACTGATCCCCCATCCCCTCCAGATGGGCCAATCCTTTGCTCTGATACTGTGGACAAGTGTGAGCACAGATGGCAGCTTAACCGATTGGGGTGGAGTAATGGGTTCCCAAAAGATCCAGGGACAATGGAACCTAAGGGAGAGCAGATTGCTGATCAATATTCTGGAGCTGTTTTCACTCAGAAATTGATCTCAGTGGACATCCCGTCAAGTAGACAATATGACGGCGGTGGCTTATATCAACCACCAGATGAGGGGGGGGGCACCAGGAGCTGGTGAGCTCTCAATGAGGTGAGCTGGATCTTGCTCTGGACCGAGAAGAACATATCGTGTATCTTGGCAATTCACATTGCCGGTAGTGGACAACGTACAAACTGATTGTCTGAGCAGGACAACTTTGGATCAGAAAGAATGGTCCCTCAGTCAGGGGATCTTTCAAGCCTCATACAACTGCTGGGGGACCCCAGACGTGCTCCTTTTTGCATCCCACCACAAGCTAAAAGTTTTGAGGTTTGTCTCCTAGTCCAGAGACCGTCTGGCTATAGCAGTCGATACCGTGATCCTTCTATGGTCACCATTCAGGCTGCTCTATGAATTCCCTCCGTTAACGCTCCTGGGTCGAGTACTAAAGAAGGTAGGTTGCAAGGGGATTCCAACCACCCTGGTAATGCCACATTGGCCAAGAAGAGTTTGGTTTTCAAACGTGGTAAGGATGTTGGAGGGTGAGTCCTAGCGGCTACCCGACCATCCAGACCTCCTCACACAAGAGCCTCTGCGACACTTCAATTTCCAAGATATTGGAATTTTTGCAAAGGGGTATTGATAAGAGGGTTCAGTTAAGTACCCTTAAGGGACAGGTCTCTGCCTTGTTCATCGTCTTTCAGAAGCCCATTGCGGAAAATCTACTTATAAGAACATTTATGCAGGGGGTGTCCCATATGTGACCAGCCTGAAGGCCTCTCTTGCCTGTTTTGGATCTAAATCTAGTCCTATCAGCTTTTCAGGGTCCTCCATGTGAACCGCTAGTGGAAACATCTCTATTTTTTAAGACGCTTAAGGTCATCTTTTTCCTTAAACAGGACTTTCTTCCTAAGGTAATCTCCTCCTTCCATTTTAATGAGGAGGTAATTTTACGCTCCTTGTGTCCTGCTCCTACTAGCCATAAGGAGAGCGTTCTCCACTCCTTGGACCGCTGAAATATTATCTTTCTGCTACTCAGGCCTTCTGCAAGACTGACACTCTGTTCCTCATTTTTGAGGAGCCAAGGAAGGGTCTAGCACCAGCTAAGCCTACCATCAGCTGATGGATAAGATGGACAGTGATGAGAGTTTACGTTTCCGGGGGCAAGAATCCACCCTTTCGTGTCACTGCCCATTATACCCAGGCTATCGCAACATCCTAGGCCTTTTAGCACCAGGCTTCAGTGGAGCAGGTGTGAAAACCACTAGCTGGTCTTTTCTTCATACGTTTACCAAGTTTTAAAGCCTCAGTGGATGCCGCCTTTGGTCGAAATGTATTATAAGCTGTGGTGAGCTTTGATTTCGGCATGGCTTACTCAACAGGATAGAAGACTAAGGTTGACACTTGAAATTCCTACCCAAAAAAAGGGCACTGCTTTGAGATTTCCCAATCGTATCTGAATCTGTGACACCCTGGAGTGAAATATGAGAGAAAATACAATTATGTGATTCTCACCTGTAGAATTGGTTTCTCTCTTCTTCTACTCCAGAGCATCACACCGCCCTATCTACCAGGCTACGATATCTATTCTGAGATGCCTTAGTCAAAGTGGAGCCTTGTGTATATGTAAATATTTCTGTGTTCAGGTCTTTTTTTCCAGTGATTCCTTCCTTTTTCCATGTGGCTGTTCCTACTGCTTTTCAATTACTAGAGTGCGGATGGCAGGCAGGGGTATATGTAGACAGTAGAAACCCCACCTTTTTTATCTTGCAGTGATGCCCTGGATAGGAAGAAGAGAGAAACCAATTCTACAAGTGAGAATCACAGAATTGTATTTTTTCTTAAGTGATTGCTTTTTTTTTTTAAGTTATGAGGGTATACCCTTTTCTACTTGGCTTGATATAATGTGCTCATGGAGTGTTTGCTGTGAAATAGCTATCTCAATAGTTTTGTTACCAAGAAAATCTTCTTCCATCATTATTGATGTATTTTGGGTTTGTCCAGATTTAAAGAATCTGTGATGCTGACTATTTGGTCTGGAACAGGGCTGTTTCTAGGGGAGGGCAAGCAGGGAGATCTTCCGGGGGGCCAAGTCTGTTGGGGGCACCTTTATCCCAGCCACCTGTTTTCTCCAGATTAGTCAGTGCCACTTTTAGTGATAGAGGCTGTAAGACAGGCCCTCACCCTCCCCAATATTGGGCTCAGTCATGAGTGCTGCCTGCTGCTAAGGTGGACGCACAGCATGGCACTTACTTGTATGGGACAGCAGTAGCATCATAGGGTGGGTGAGGAGGGGGCAGAATGTTCTCTTTCCTGCATTGAGAGCTATTTTGCCTAGAAATCACTGTGGTCTGGAATTATGGGGTGGCCCTCTTGTATTCCCACTCCTGGGATCTTGGAATTAGCTATTGCACAAATTTGGGGCTTAGCTAGGATAAGATAGGGACAGAGACACACAGGATCACACTTAGAATTGGGAGCATCTCAAATTGTGCAAGGCCCCAGGAGCAGAGACCATTGGAAGCACACCCCATAATTCTTGACCAGATAAGCAGTATTACAGATTCTTTACATTTGGCCACATCAAACCTGAAATACATTGATAATCATTGAAGAAGGCTGAGATTGTGATTTTCTTGTTGTGAGTATATACAGCCTTACTGTAATCTAAATACTTTATTCCAAACAAGGTATTTTACATAATAATTTGTAAATAATGGAAACAATGGTTGATTCAGAGCCCCTTTCTCAATGTTTTTTGGAGGTCTCACTACCAAATGAAAAATCAAGCAAAAATGAAAACATGTCACTTAAAAATTCTTGCAGATAAATAGGGTCTGCTGAATCAGACAAGAGTGAAAAATGTACGAGAAGGGGAATTTTCACGCAAAGAAATGGCAAAAAGGGGCTCTGAATCAACCTAATATGGGCAGGGAGCCGAGTCATAGAAGCTGGGCATCTACTGTACAGCAGTCGATATATCCAAGCTTCTGTAACTGCCACAATCCAGAGTAAACCTTCAGGCCTTTGCTGATGTGCTAAAAAGAAAGAGAACCCTTGAGAAGGGTTTTAATATTTCTCTAAACCAGCAGTTATGTCATCTTTATATCGGTGTGTAAGGACTGGATGACCTAATATAGGACTTTTATTTCTTGTAGGCTTATAAATTGGCAGTTGTGGATTTGTCAAAAGCCATTGAGTTGGACCCTTCATGCGCACTAGCATATTACAACAGAGGGGTGTGCTACCATCAGATGAAGATGTACAAAGAGGTAGGCAAGAAACGCTGACTGATATGAAAACTCACATTGGAAAATCTATGAGCAAGGCATGTCTATCTGATTAAAAGTGGTAGTAAAAGTTGTTGTGGGGAACTTGTCTAGCTACATTTTTAGTGCTAACAGCTGCTGCTGCGTCTGGTGTGAAGAAGAATGAAATTGACGACATGCTTTCATTTCCACATCACTGCTACAATGTAATAGATATTGCCACACGTACTTGCACTTTACTGGTTGTTGCAAGCTACTGAAGCATAACAAAAATACTGTGATATTGCATAAACTTTAATGTGTCAGGTTGATGAAATGCCAGAACCTTACAAATGTAATTGTGAATAACACCAAGAACAAACACTGGCTGTTAGAGAGAATAAAGCAACATTTGCCCCCACAATATCTTAAAGAAACATTCCAGACCAAGGGTTAAATTATTCTGCTTTCTGCTTGACCCATGCTGACTAGTCAGGGGCTGCATCTTTCATTTACCAGTATTTTGCATTCCCTGATAAACCATATAAAACTCGCTTCCCTCAGTATGTAATGCTTCTGGGGCAATATGGCAGCGCCCATATCCTAGGGTCCTGAACAGAGATGCACAACATTGAGGGAAAGAATAATAAGTAAGTGACTAAAAACATAAAGTATATTAATTTTAGATGGTGGGGAATAGTTTAAGGGTTTAGGCTTTTCATCATCCTGAAGGTCTGTTGAAGCCTGTCCTATATCTTGCAGCACACTGTAGATACTGTAGCAGGTTTTCAAAGTTTTTGTCATCACATGGCTCCTACTGTTCATCAGAGCTCCCAGCGCCCACTGTGATTTGCAGGGCTCACCCACGCCGCATTATGACGTTTGGAGACATTTGGAAAAAGTGGAGAGGCACATTTGTGCCGCCTTATAATTGCCATTGCCTGGAATCTTCAAACAAAAAGTGAATGTAACCTAATTTTCTGTTTCTTTAAAGAGCACCAAAACCCCTATAAAGTCTAAAAAAACTAGGGTAGGTGAAAGCCTACCCTAGCAGTGTCTGGATTTGGGATACCCACAGTGTAAACCCCCCTAGATACTTCTATATGCTCACCATTAGAGATGAGCGAATCGAATCTGATGAATCCGAATTCGTTACGAATTTCAGGAAAAATGTTATTCTTAACGATTCCGAATATCGCCGCGATTCGATCGCTCGAATCGCTTCCTTAAAACTCCATTTACTACTATCCAGGCCATCTAAAATGGTGGATCCACATGTCAGGACATGTCCCACGGGGTAAAGAATCCTGGGTAAGCGTCACATGCTACCTATCAGCAGCCCGGCTTCCCGATGATGTCACAGTGCTATATAGGCGGCGAATTTGCGGAAGCTCATTCCAACACTGTATTGCGGTGAGAGCGGATCACACGGAGAGCGAGGGATAGATAGACAGACAGATATATAGATAGATAGATAGATACAGCGAGGGAGAGATAGATAGAACAAGTAACAGAAGGAGCGAGGGACAGATAGAGCCAGAGAGAGAAGGAGAGAGGCCGTGACAGTGACAGAGAAAGACAGAGACAGTTTACAGTGTTTGCATTAGCTTTCAAGCCTATTTAGTGTTAATAGCACACCTGCCTATTTAGCTTTTCCTTTTCCTGGTGCCATTCTTTAAAAAGCATGCTAGCATTAATATTTTAAGAGTAACTGGCTACTTACCTTTTGCATTCTGTAAAGAAAGTCACGATTTCACGTTTAAAGCAGCAATTGCCTTTCGTCGGGGGTAATCCCAAATACTAGCATGAGTCTTTTAAGAGTAACTGGCTACTTACCTTTTGCATTTTATAAAGAAAGTCATGTTTTCACGTTTAAAGCAGCAATTGCCTTTCACCGGGGGGAATCCCAAATGCTAGCATTAATATATTAAGAGTACCTGTCTACTTACCTTTTGCATTTTGTAAAGAAAGTCACGTTGTCAAATTTCCAGCAGCAATTGCCTTTCATCGGGGGGCATCCCAAATGCTAGCATGTGTCTTTTAAGAGTAACTAGCTACTTACCTTTTGCATTTTGTAAAGAAAGTCACATTGTCAAATTTCCAGCAGCCATTGCCTTTCACCGGGGGGCATCCCAAATATGCTAGCATGTGTCTTTTAAGAGTAACTGGCTACTTACCTTTTGCATTTGGTAAAGAAAGTCACATTTTCACGTTTAAAGCAGCAATTGCCTTTCACCGGGGGGGGGGGGGGCATCCCAAATACTAGCATTAATATTTTAAGAGTACCTGTCTACTTACCTTTTGCATTTTGTAAAGAAAGTCACGTTGTCAAATTTCCAGCAGCAATTGCCTTTCACTGGGGGGCATCCCAAATGCTAGCATGTGTCTTTTAAGAGTAACTGGCTACTTACCTTTTGCATTTTGTAAAGAAAGTCACATTGTCAAATTTCCAGCAGCCATTGCCTTTCACCGGGGGGCATCCCTTTCAGTGCCAAGCACGTAGATTCTACGCGCTCGCTTCCACTCCACTTAAGTGCCAAGCACGTAGAATCTAGGCTTGTAGCCTGCAGGGCCAGGGGCCTCAAAAGCTGGCCCCTGTGCCCTGTTCCTACAAGCCTTGCATAGCTGGTCCCAGGCTAGTTACTTTGGGTAAGGGGGACCCCATGTCATTTTTCTTTGGATTTTTAAGGGTTTTTTACCCCATATATTCTGTCACCCAGCAGCTATAAAAGGCTTCCAGCAGGTGAGCAGAAGCCAGTGACTGCCGAGGGACACAGTGCTCCGGGATGGATGGGAGGTAAGTATTAAAAAAAAAAAAAAAAAAAACGGCTAGCGGGTGACTTGCCATTGACCCCCCGGCACCCCCAATTACCTGCCTCCCCAAAGCCTGGGGGGGGTGCAGAAGAGCCCGTGGCCATGGGCTATGCGGGCTTGTAGCCTGCAGGGCCAGGGGCCACAAAAGCGGGGACTCAATGTCATTTTTTTTCTCGATTTAACCCTTTTTTGTGTGGATGGTAGTTGTATTTTATTTGTAAATGTTCTAAAGTACTTATTTCAGTTTTGGGGGGTCTCCTGGGCAGGAACAGGGGGCTACCAATAAATATGTGGTACCGTTCTAATCGGTAGAAATGGGGCTTTCACATGCAATATGGTTTTCTTTAATAAAATACATTTTTTTATTTAAAATAAAGGAGGCAATTTTCTAAAAAAATTTTATTTATTTTTACTTAATAATAATATTGTAAAAAACAGAATAAAATTTACAAACAAGACATTTCATGTTAAAGCCTAAACTCTGCTGCAAAAAATATATATATATAATTTTCCAGAAAATTCCAGCAAAAATGGCGCAAAACATGGCGCAAAATGGGGAAAAATGATCTGTCAACAGAGGGTGACAAAATCTCAAGTAGGCTGGCAATTAAAAGGGTTAAAAGTAGCTATGCATGTTGGGTATTGTTCTGTTCGGGGTACCTTGCGCTTTCAAACTTAGCTTGTTTTTTCTTGTTTGTATATTTATATTTTAGGAAAAGGTGTTTTTTATTCAGCTTTTTTATACATTTTTTTAGGCAAACCCTGCGCAACCAAAGAATTCTTTGAGGGATTAATTCCAGAAAGATGAGCCCACTACAACAAGCTGGTTATGCTTAGAAAGCTTATCATGTGTACTTTCAGGGAATATATGGTTTATGGGGGATATTCCAAATGTAAAGGGTTGTTTTGGTTCCAAAGAATTGGGGGTACCCTCCAAGAACCCCCCACTGAATGGGTCCCTGGGGACTGACAATTGCACTCTCAAAAAGGTAAAAATGTAAAGTAATCTTTATTGAAGGTCATCACATTAAAAACAGTTTAAAAACTAACAACATTGTCCCAGTGCTGTTTTCATGACCAGCCACATGGGGGAGCCATCCTGCCAGGTACAGTCTAATACAATGTGCAATGATCAATTATAACTAATACTAGATCCAAAATACACCATAAATATACAATAAAGTGCTAAGTGCTAAAACAGAAATGCATCAATTATTAAAACCGAACATCTGAGTGAAGGTAAACCCAATCAGGGAATAAGGTGCAAGGCATGTACACAAGACATGAGAAACACAAGATAAAATCCTTACTGTGTTACTGACAGGATAGCAGCCCTGCAGCAACCCCACGCGTTCCGAGCCACTTCCTCAAGGCTGGGGTAATGACAGGGCGGAGTGTAAAGCAACTCCCCTTAAATACCCCTCTCTCTCAGGTCACCAAACCCGCGAAAACGCGCACATAGGCGGCACTCCGTTCGGAAGTGCGTCGGGCCGCGAAACCGGAAGTGGCCCTGCGCTGAGCCTCCGCTGTGATGCAGGCCAACCCGCTCCGTGCAGCGCCCGTCCCCCCACCCCATCCACAATGATAGGAGGGCGGGAGGCGAGCGGCGCACAGACCACGTCGGCAGGCGCGGCGTCGGACTGATCCACCGGAGAGGTGAGTATTTCCCGTCGGCTCAAGAATATACAATAACAAACACACATCAAAAGATATAACTGTCTTTTAAGAGTAACTGGCTACTTACCTTTTGCATTTTGTAAAGAAAGTCATGTTTTCACGTTTAAAGTTGCAATATATGGGCTTCCCATGCTGCTGCCAACTCCAGGGTGTGTTTTTCAGGCAATATATGGGCTCCTAATGCTGCTGCCAACTCCAATGTGTCTTTCAGGCAATATATGGGCTCCTCATGCTGCTTCTGCCAACTCCAGTGTGTTTTTCAGGCAATATATGGGCTCCTAATGCTGCTGCCAACTCCAATGTGTCTTTCAGGCAATATATGGGCTCCTTATGCTGCTGCTGCCAACTCCAGTGTGTTTTTCAGGCAATATATGGGCTCCTAATGCTGCTGCCAACTCCAGTGTGTTTTTCAGGCAATATATGGGCTCCTTATGCTGCTGCCAACTCCAGGGTGTGTCTTTCAGGCAATGTATGAGCCCCTTATGCTGCTGCCAACTCCAATGTGTTTTTCAGGCAATATATGGGCTCCTTATGCTGCTGCTGCCAACTCCAGTGTTTTTTTTCTGGCAATATATGGGCTCCTAATGCTGCTGCCAACTCCAGTGTGTTTTTCAGGCATTATATGGGTTCCCCATGCTGCTGCCAACTCCAGGGTGTGTTTTTCAGGCAATATATGGGCTCCTTATGCTGCTGCCAACTCCAGGGTGTGTCTTTCAGGCAATATATGGGCTCCTTATGCTGCTGCCAACTCCAGGGTGTGTCTTTCAGGCAATATATGGGCTCCTTATGCTGCTGCCAACTCCAATGTGTTTTTCAGGCAATATATGGGCTCCTAATGCTGCTGCCAACTCCAATGTGTCTTTCAGGCAATATATGGGCTCCTTATGCTGCTGATGCCAACTCCAGTGTGTTTTTCAGGCAATATATGGACTCCTAATGCTGCTGCCAACTCCAATGTGTTTTTCAGACAATATATGGGCTCCTTATTCTGCTGCTGCCAACTCCAGGGTGTGTTTTTCAGGCAATATATGGGCTCCTTATGCTGCTGCCAACTCCAGGGTGTGTCTTTCAGGCAATATATGGGCTCCTTATGCTGCTGCCAACTCCAATGTGTTTTTCAGGCAATATATGTGCTCCTAATGCTGCTGCCAACTCCAATGTGTCTTTCAGGCAATATATGAGCTCCTTATGCTGCTGCTGCCAACTCCAGTGTGTTTTTCAGGCAATATATGGACTCCTAATGCTGCTGCCAACTCCAGTGTGTTTTTCAGACAATATATGGGCTCCTTATTCTGCTGCTGCCAACTCCAGGGTGTGTCTTTCAGGCAATATATGGGCTCCCCATGCTGCTGCCAACTCCAGGGTGTGTTTTTCAGGCAATATATGGGCTCCTTATTTTGCTGCTGCCAACACCAGGGTGTGTCTTTCAGGCAATATATGGGCTCCTTATGCTGCTGCTGCCAACTCCAGGGTGTGTCTTTCAGGCAGTATATGGGCTCCTTATGCTGCTTCTGCCAACTCCAGTGTGTTTTTCAGGCAATATATGGGCTCCTAATGCTGCTACCAACTCCAAAGTGTCTTTCAGGCAATATATGGGCTCCTTATGCTGCTGCCAACTCCAATGTGTTTTTCAGGCAATATATGGGCTTTTAATGCTGCTGCCAACTCCAGTGTGTTTTTCAGGCAATATATGGGCTCCTTATGTTGCTGCCAACTCCAGGGTGTGTTTTTCAGGCAATATATGGACTCCTTATGCTGCTGCTGCCGACTCCAGTGTGTTTTTTCTGGCAATATATGGGCTCCTAATGCTGCTGCCAACTCCAGTGTGTTTTTCAGGCAATATATGGGCTCCCCATGCTGCTGCCAACTCCAGGGTGTGTTTTTCAGGCAATATATGGGCTCCTTATGCTGCTGCCAACTCCAGGGTGTGTCTTTCAGGCAATATATGGGCTCCTTATGCTGCTGCCAACTCCAATGTGTTTTTTAGGCAATATATGGGCTCCTTATGCTGCTGCCAACTGCAATACGTCTTTCAGGCAATATATGGGCTTCTTATGCTGCTGCTGCTGCCAACTCTAGTGTGTTTTTCAGGCAATATATGTACTCCTAATGCTACTGCCAACTCCAATGTGTTTTTCTGGCAATATATGGGCTGCTTATGCTGCTGCCAACTCCAATGTGTTTTTCAGGCAATATATGGGCTCATGCTGCTGCCTAATCCAGGGTGTGTCTTTCTGGAGATATATAGGCTCCTAATGCTGCTGCCAACTCCAATGTGTTTTTCAGGCAATATATGGGCTCCTTATGCTGCTGCTGCCAAATCCAGAGTGTGTTTTTCAGGTAATATATGGGTTCACCATGCTGCTGCCAACTCCAATGTGTCTTTCAGGCAATATATGGGCTGCTTATGCTGCTTCCAACTCCAGGGTGTGTTTTTCAGGCAACATATGGACTCCTTATGCTGCTGCCACCTCAAGGCTCTGTAATCGTGCCGCTCTGCGACAGCGATTCTAATAGCGATGCCTGTGATCTGCATGTCATACTTCTTTACTTATTTCCCTAACCCAGCATGCATCCTATGCATGTTACAAAAAGTAATGTGAGAGAGAGCGCTGAAAAGAGTGTGAGCCGCTGCCTAGTATAAGAGGTCAATTCTTATCATGAAAAATGTGAAACAGAGCCAATACCGTACTTGGGAATGCCTCAATTGAGGTAAAACCTTGTTTGGAATTGGTTTAGGCGCGCTTGAACCACGTGTCAGAAATAATGCTCTGCCTAGTCAAGGATATATGAATTATCCACACAGGACAGATATTCTCTGATGTGTTGATATATCTGCCAGGGTAAACTTTAGTACAGATTTATCAGTATATTACTAGCAGAATATTAATTTCATATATAGCTGCTTATATCATCCACAAAAGGCAAGATATTAATGTAGTACAATATTATGAAACAATGGTTTTGTTTGGGCACTTACCGCCGTGGCCCGGGGGTTCGTAACCTTCCCAGGGCCTCTGATGGTATGTGTCTCTGGTAAGTGCAAAACCGCAGTGTGAAGATCCCTTTTAGTTGGTTATGCTTTCAGGTGTCTGGACATCTGGATAATCCTTAGATGAATCGGTGGTTGATTTTTACCTTCAAGCACACTTTTAAGTCCAGGTATAAAGCAAACCTTAATTGTGCTGATTTTAGATAATCTTTAGTTGGATCTTCCAACTCTCAATAAACACACCTTGAAGTAAAGTGCGATTTCTTTATTTGATTTAAAAAGCTTAAAGGTGCGCCAATAAAAGTATAATGGGAATAGGAATGGGGGAAAGGATAAGGGTCAGTGAGGGAGTGTGGGCTCCAGCAATCCTCCAAAGTAAAGCGCTCTGTGGTGTTCAATGTGAGTGAACACCGAAACGTTGGGATGAGTGAGTGAGCTGTGCTTGCATTGGCGGGGAGGAGTAAAATGAATATAAAAAAGTCCACTCTCGCTCTATTGTCTGTAGTTGAGAGTGGGACAAGGAGTCACCACTTCAACTTCTAATCGTTTTTTCCGGAAAATTCGACGAATCGTCCGAATCGAACTTTTCATAAATTCGCTCATCTCTACTCACCATGTACCAGGATCCTCTGGGGGTGTATTTGACATTGAGCAGAGTGATTTTCTATGCCACAGCACCCCCATAGTTTCCCCCATCATGGGATCCCATAAACAAGATGGGTATACTACGAGGCTGCAGGGGTCACAGTCAGCATCCCCCCTGGTGTAGGGGGCATGTAATTTATTAGGGCCTCCTTCCTTTAGATAGCCCTAATTGTTTTTTTCAAAATATACTCAAAAATACTAATTTGCAGTGTTTTATGTTCTTCAAAGAGAACCATCAAACCATTATAAAAGCATTTGGCAAGGAAGGGTATATCAGATAGCATATTCCACTTTAACTGGAGCCAAAACATTGTGTGGCCTAGCGGCTATAGATGAAACCAGCCTTGCACATTTCCTTTCCTCTCAGAGCAATGGGAGGAGGCCCTTATTAATTGTAGTGGCATAAGGGGCTGTTCATTCTTAAATGCAGGAGGCAGACACCTACAATATGATATAATATGATGTCTTTGTTTTCCAGACCTGTGTTTCATTAGTCTGTAGCTGCCTGTACTGTACATTTGAAGCAAAAGTCACTCATGTGCTTTCCCTCCTAGTCACTTCTCCCCTCAATGCCTGGCTTTCTCCAGGTGGCTGTCAGCACACTGTCTTTGTGTGCTTGCCTTCCGAATGGAAGCAGCTGGTTGACTTGAGAGAGAGACAGTTAGTGGGAGCCATTTTAAAAGACAGCTCTTGCTTCATTGAGTGTCCGGTATCCATCTGCAGCCCAACAACCTCGTACTAGGTTAGTCAACTTAGTTCCTGCAGACATGGCTGGAAAAATGGGATCCTTTCCTTAAGATCCTGCCTTGTCACAATTGAAGTTTTTTTTCCCTAGATGGGGGTGGGGGGTGCCACCTTGTTTTTACATGACTAAGAGGCCGATTCATTAATAGCGCCAGGTAGCGCCAGATGAGCGACTGTAGCGTGATTTTTTTCAGCGCCAGCCAGTATTCGCTGTGCTTGGCCGGCGTTAGCTTGATGACAGCGACTCAGTCGGTGTGCGGTAATGTTGAATATGGGCTGGGGGGTCGCTGTTTCACAGGTTCAGCGTTGTATGTGAGCGCCTGACAACGAATGGTCAGAGCGAACGGCTAGCTTCATATTCATTAACAAATCACGCTCCGAATGTGCTGTCGCTGTCCATTCCTTGTTTAAACCCCAGAGCGCTGGCGGCGATGGGTATTAACTAGTTTTTAACCCCTAAACAACCATATTTTTTGAATGTAACATTATACATGTTTTTAGAATCATTTTGTAATATGAATACATTAATCTCAGACCTGTTAGATCAATTCTGCACAAATTTTTTTTTAAATTTTTTTTTACTTAAAAATAAATCCTAACATTGCAGAAGTGGTCTCCGAATTTTTGACATTAAAAAAAAAAAAAAAAAATTAATACCAATTAATTATGATTAATTATAGATTGCTCCATTGAAATGCATTGGACATCGCCAGGGAGCGACAGCTCATACCTGGCACTGTGAGGGAATTTGCAGCGGCGCTGTTCGGTCCAAGCGGCTTCATGATGAATGCTCTCGCCGGCGCTAGCCTCATTTTGCTTGATAAATGCGTCATTGTGACCGCCGCCGGGCGTACTTGAGTCGGTAGTCGCCGTTAGCTGCCGCTACCTGGCGCTCGTCAGACACTACCTGGCGCTAGCCCGTGATAAATAAGGGCCATAGCCTTCCTCCATATTTTTGTATTGGACATTTATATATTTATACAACATGTCCCCATTTAGGCATCTCCTCTCAAGGCTAAACACATTTAGTTCCCGTAATCTTTCTTCATAACTAAGAGCCTTCGTTCCATTTATCTGTTTGCTTGCCCTCCTCTGCACCCTTTACATAGTCAGTGCATTCTTTCTATGAACTGGTGCCCAGAAATGGAATGCATATTCCAAATGAGATCTTGCCAGTGATTTGTACAGGGGCAGTATGGAATCTGTATTCCCAGATTCCATGATTCTTTTAATGCATAGCAACAAGTTTGATTCAGCAAGGTTTGTTACAAGAAATACAACCTTTTTTTTGCGTCAACGTTGAGGCTTATTCATTACTAACATCAGATATCGGCAGATGAGCGTCTGTATAGCAGACCTCTAGTAGACGCTCATGTGCAGGTATCGGGCGCTGTAACAGAGCATCTCAGTCGCTGTAGTGACCTGGCCAGCATTGATAAATGTGATGTATGTTGGGTGCTCTAACACCAGTTCAGCGCTGCAGGGAGCAGGGGCAGGTGTAACAATGTTCAGAACATGCATTTCTTGCGGGAACATTGCTGTTTGTTTCACCACTATTTAGGCATCCAGTTGAGCCTCACAATCTCAACCTGGCTTTGTCAGAATTACAACCACCCCCTCTATTGATAGTAATACATCCAGAAGGGTAGTAGCGTTGGTGGCCTCTTCGGTTAAATCACATTTCCTTGTAATCTATACAGATAAGGTGATAAGGATACCATGGACATTAAGGCATCAGACCCTGTTATTAGCAAGCACCGACAATGACGAATTCGAAGAGCAGTGAATTGAAAAGGATTTTCATGTGAATTTTAATGTAAAAAGATTTTACGAGTGCCTTTGCATCCAATCAGTGAAAGAAAATGCTTCTTTGTTCTTGGTAGCAGGGTTGCACACAAAGTCTGCTGAGGGCTGTGCTATCAACATACCTCCCATCTTCTCAGGGTGGGAAAGAGGGACAATTTGTAAGTTAAGCCACACCCCCACATTGAGGGATGGATAGGAGACAACAATTTCAACAGTAATAACTTTTTGAATAGACAAATTAATCATTTATTGCTGCATGTTGCACCTCAAAGAGGGATAGATGGATAGATAAGAAAAATGAGGGACAGGGGGATATAGACTCAAAAGAAGGACAATCCTTCCAAATTAAGGACACGTGGGAGGTATGTATTTACTGGGTTCTAAAACATTATTTACTAATTCAGCTGTTGATTTTATTTCCCAGGCTTTAAAGGATTATGCTATAGTACTACTTCTGGGAGGATGGAAAGAAGTTGATGTGAAAGTCCTAGTAAATCGTGGATTGCTGTACCTTGAACTTCATGACTATGCCAATGCACTGGAGGTACCACATCATACTGTACATCGTAATACATTTTTACACTGCTGTGCTATGCACTAAAGCGTGAAATCATTTTATGGTCCCCTGAATTTTAAGTGCTTAGGGCATACTTTTAAACTTAGCCGTGGTCTTATGTGGATTGCTGGCTTTACAGAAAACACATTGTTTTTTTAAAGTGAAAATTCACTAAAAATAAAAATGAAAACATTAAGAAACTTTTTTGAGGTTGTAGAATTCCTAACTTCAGCATAATAGGCTCGATTCAGAGACACATTCGTCTGCACTTCCGTAGCAGTCTGTGAAAGTTTTAGTGGGTGTTTGTCATTTTTTTGCTTTTTTTCGTTCATTTTTCATTCGTACGAACGTTCGGGAAAATGCGTATATGCGCTTTCGATGAAGGAAAGCAAATCGGAACATTTCTGTTAGTTCGGATCATTTTCCAAACAAAATCTGATATTTTTCGTTTCTCATTAGGCCTAATGAGAAAGTCAGAATCGACGAAACGCGTTGGGCGGGACCTTCCACTGCGTCACCACGCTCAATCTGACCGACACTAGCAGCGGTTTCGCTTTTACTCGCATCACCCACGGCCGGGGTGGCGAGGTTTTTGATCTTATTGGACGACCCAAGGAGGAACATAGGAAGACCTGAGAGGTGCTTTCTGCTGGATTGTGATTTTATACGAATGTTTAAACCTGCTAGAGGGTAAGCGCAATAAAGTTTACTTTTAACCATTGGAAGACGTTATTATGCTATGTTTGCGCTTTGATCTTCCCCTTGCATATTACTGAGAAAATATAATTGGGAGAACGGAGGCTACTGTAGTGGAACAAGATTGCATTGAGGATCAGTGTACCTGTGAGGAGCCGGCATTAATATTGATGGGCCTTTTCTAAATCTCTATCTGGTACGTGCAACTTAACACTGGTGGCTGGGTCACGTGATATAAGACGAGCACTACTGGTGAAACTTACAGAGACTCTTAACCCCTTGTTGTCCCGCGGAGTCAGTTCTATGCAATCGCATAGTTTTACCTATTGTTTATTTGTTGAGGCTATAACTGACATAGCCTTTTGGACTCCCTGCGCTGGACCAATATAAAACCTTTAGAATTCTGCAATATTAATGTGTAATGGTTTAATGTTTTAATGTTTATTTGATTATTTTAATTGTGTAGCGCGGCTCTAGAGAAATAATCTTTCTCTGAAAACTAGGGTATGTTTTTAGCCCTTGATGACATGTTAAACAATATTGTAGCTTAGAATGTGTATTTTATGTTAGTATTTTTAAATAATTTCAGGGGATTCTGGATGTCCACTCTTGCCCTTGCTCCTGATGCCCGTTCTTGGCCTGCAGAATGCGGTCCAGGAGTTCTCTAATCGAGCCCTATGCAAGACCCGGGCCGTGGTGGCAAGGGCCCTCTGGCTTTTGAAGTCCAGATTTAGGTGTGTGGACCATACGGGGGGGGGGGGGGGGGCACTGCAGTATGACCCCAACAAGGTTATACCAATATTTTAATTTACGTTTTTTAACAGGGACCACACGTGCCAGAGTGGCACAACTGAGTGTCAGGGTCCTTCAGTTGGTGGCCGAGATGCAGGAGCTGCGCAACTCGCTGCAGACCACAGATGAAGAATAATGTTCAGTGGCCTGCCATTGCTATGTATTTTGTTTTTTATAGTTGTAAACATTTGAAATTTTCAATTTTTTTTTACATTTGATATTTTATGATGGAATAAAAAAAAAATTTACAGTGTCATTTCATTTACAAAATACATTAACACAAAACTAATGGGCCCAGAAATATTTAAAGATGAATATTCACATGACCGAGAAGTGATTTGGGTAAGTTTTAGGGGGCTAAAATGGAAGAAGAACCTAACCACGAAGTGGTTTGGGTGAGCTTTAAGGGTCCAAAAGGGAAGATGGAGGATAGTGCTAAGTGATTTAGCTAAACATTGTAGTAGAAGTGAGGTGGGCAAATATGTAGGCGAGCACTTTAATGAGTTAAGTTTGTAGTGCGCAGGCACAAGATCGTAAGGATTTCCGTCTGGACGATTATTTATTGAAAAAGGGAAACTAACGGGAAACGTAAAGGATTTGTGGGAGGATACGATGGGAAAAGGGCAAAAACGAAAGCCTACGTTGTAACGTGAAAATGAAACGGAAAAGTCACGCTGGAAAATGACATCCTCGTATTCCTAATCTGCCGTATGAACAGACGGAAACTTTACAGGATTGCAATGCATGCATAGAATCGCTCGCACACTCATATAAAAGCGGAAACATTTAAAAAAAAAAAACAGATCGGCACTAAAACGGAAGTATTTTTTTGTCTCTCTGAATCGAGCCTAATGTGCTACTTCACTTACTAAATACATGTGTCACCGGGCAGGCTGATTCATTAATAGCGCCAGGTACCGACTCTCTGTAGTGAGGCTTTGAGAGCGACTGCTAGTAGTCGCTGTGCTCAGCCATGGTTCGCTATTTCAGAGTGTCTCAGTCTCTGGCCTGCATCGATGAATATATTGTGTGAGTCGCTCTAACACCAGTACAGTGCTGTATGGGAGCAAACGGTAGAGCCTGCTCAGTGCGACCGACTCACACCATATTCATCAAAAAAATAGCCCCACACAGTGCCAGCGCTCAAAATCGGGTAGTTGTAGCGCCAGATGCTGTGTGATTAAAGTCTGTTTTTGAACATGTATTCACTAGTAACAAAGCGAAAACATATGGAATTACATTGTTAATACATTGTAACATGAACAATTTAATACCAGACATGTAAAGACAATTCTGCTTAAAAATGTTATAAATCAAAAAAGTTTTCAAAAATGACTTTAAATAGGCCAGGAGAGTTCACACAATTATTTGATAATTAAAAAAAAAAAGTGAATTAAAGTATTGTCCATAGAAATGTATGGGAGAGCGGCAGGTAGTGACAGGTAATACGTGGCGCTATGCAAGCCTGAACGCCGGCGCTCTGCGCTGAGCCTTGGGTAATGATGAATCGTACGCTACATGGCGTTGTTCCAGTCGCTCACCATAATCGGCTTTATAAATGTGGAATTGCGTGTCGTGCCCGGCGTTCACCTGCCGCTAGCTGCACTACCTGTTGCTATCCCTTCATGAATATAGCCCTTAATTAATTCATGTTAAATATGAATCCCATACTTGAATGATTACTATGGCAAACAGCACATTTACTGCTATTAACAAATGTATGCTGTTTACTGTGTGCAGGAGCTGGTTGACTTTGTAACAGGAGGACCTCTGTTCTGCTGTTACATTGTACATTGCCACAGCATGAGTTTTGAAACGCCCAGTGCTGTTGCCCCTTTAAATACATGAGACATTATATACCTAAAACTACAGTAACATGGGGACACACATGCAGTTGGAAAAGCAATTATGAAGAATTACTCCGCACACAAAATAGAAAAAAGAAACAGTCTTATCCAATTAAAGAAAAATACCCTGTGCTTGTGATGAGGACATTCAGGCACTGGTTGATTTTAAAGTGGATGAAAACCTTTGCGTACTGGCACTGGAATCTAAAAGACTTTACCTAACCTTAACCTAACCTAACCTTAGCCTAAACCCAGGGCGGCCACCATGTGAACCCCCGGGTTTGCGGGTAAACTCACCTTTCCTGGTGGCTCCCGCGATGCTGCGACCGTCGGCCACCTCATACTCGGCTTCCCTGTAGCGCATGCTCATATCGAATGGTCTACGCCATCTATTGAGATCAGCCAATCGGCATACACCAGAAGGTGCACGGGTGCTCCAGAACGGTTTTGCTCCACTTTAAAGAGTAAGATATTTCAGATTAGATGTTTGGACATTTTTCTGGGATTCCCTTTAGGCTGCTTTTCAAACTTCTAAAATAGAAAGTCTTAAAGCTGTCCAAAAGTTTTTCATATCCTGAAAAAATGTTTAAATCGCTCAAATGTAAAATTATCATAATAAGGTTGCAAACTGCTTCATGCTTATAAATGACAGTGGCCCCTTAAATGTCTGCCAGCTCCCTAAAGTCTGGCTGTGTACGTCACCATCTTGCTGCACCAGTAGGATTGCTTCATTCATGCATGCTGACCGATTTAAATTAGTTGTTTATCTGCCACTGTGCCACTGTCAACCTGGAAAGGGTTAAATCCTACCCAGAAGTTAAGCCATGACATTTGTCATGGCTGTTGAAGGGGTATGCTTCTCCTCTCTTTTCTTCAGCCATGTAGCATTTCACAAGTCTCTTTTGGTGAACACCAGAGACCTTTAGTAGGACGGAGCAGGGCTGAAGACACAGTGCCAGAGCTGCACAGCTCACATAGATCTTCTCTCACGCACTGCCTTCTGCTCTGTTGGGGGTATTGGGGTGATTTGCACTCTCATATGGATGCCCAGCATGTTTGCCTTGTGATAAACAATTTGCAGGTGTTATAAGAAGAATCACCTCACTTCAAGGCTGGAGCAGCAGGTGCTTCTTATAACACCGACTAATTGTTTATCATAAGCTGGGCATCCATATGAGGGTGCAAATCACCCCAGTGTGTGAGAGACAATCTGTGCGGTTGTGGCGCTGTGTTTTTCCAGCCCGGACCACTCCTACTAAAGGTCTCTGGGGATGCTGAAAGAGACTTCTGAGAGGCTAAATGGCTGGGAGACACTTGAGAGCTAGTAAGGAGAGATATTAACGTCAGTCACTTGAGGGATCCGCAGCCTCTCACTGGCTGATAGACACAAGCTGTCACAGCTACATACATTCTGAAGGGAAGCCAGCACAACTCAAACCCTAAACATTTAGAATTCAGCGCTTTCTGAACCTGGGACATGGCAGTGGCTTTATCTTTTTGACATTGCCTTATTATGGGAATTTTGCACTGCTTTAAAATGATATCACGAAGGCTTTGTCAAATAAAGAATTGTATGTTTGCATGAAGCCCCCCCCCCTAAAAAAAACAAATGGGGGGGCTGCAGTGTAGAAATGTAAGAATGCACTAATCTATTCTATTTGTTAATAGAATTTCAAAGCTGTGATTATGAAAACTCCAAGAGATGTAAAGATACATCAAGTGATAGGGGACTGCTATTACAGGTAATACAATTCACAAAGATGTATTTTTGCATTATACTTTATTCAGAATTTCAAAGGGTGAAAGACATTCTAATTGTTTTGATCTTGTTTCATGGAATATAATAAATCATTACAGATTTCATTGCCTCCAGATTTAAGATATTTAGGTCGCAAACTACAGTATCGGGAACAAAAACCTCTTTCATGTTAACAAAAAAAAAGATTGCTTGTCAGGTTCAAACAACTGTTGGTATTGCATACGCAGGATGCAAGACAACATTATCTACATCAACAAAATAGAAAACTTGAGGAATATTCTCAAACTTCGCTTCAAAAATGCTTAAATTAGCACAAACATTAGGAAGTTAGAAGTGTTAGGTGTATCTTAGAGATAGTGGAAACGTTATGCTGTTATTCAGTAATCACACTTCACCCTGAGTCTGGCAGGGGACTGGACAGATTCGATGTAATGAAATTCTGTGTCCTGTTCTAAACTTGCAGAACCCCTCCCCCTTTTTTATAAGACCAGCACCATGGCACCTGATTTGGGGGGGGGGGCTTGCTGATTTGTGATCCTGCTTGGAGCCACACACAGTCATCTTTGTGCCCTGGATCTTGCTGCACGAAGGGATAGGGGCAGCTGTGTAACCATGTTTGTGTCTGGTTGTGGAGGTTTCATTGGTGCCAGAGGAGTGCTGGCTGATAGATTGTGTTACCACCTTATAAACAACCAAGACAGTCATGGATTTTCTAATCATCAAATTCATGCCTTTTTTTTCTTATTTAGAAAGTGAATCTATACCTGCACAGTGGAATCAGATAGCTACCCCCACCACCATTCACTAAATAATTAAGAGAAAAAAATTAAAATACACTTGAATTCAATAAAAGAAAATAAAAAAGAAAGACAGTTTTTATGTTTCTCTTATGTTTTGTTTGAGTTAGAATCATGTAAAAATATTGTGCAGTAAGCTTCTTTGTTTTGTGATGTTAGGTTTACACAGAGAAGACTGTTAAAAAATGTGTCCGAACATTTATTTTTACACATATAATGAAATAAATTGTACCCCACTTAAAAATCTCTTGTGCCAGGCTACAACAGTATGAAGAAGCCGTGGAGGCTTGCAGCCAGGTTCTGCGACTAAATCCTTTGTCTCCAGAAGGACACGTGGGCCGAGGCAACGCCTATATGGAATATGGCCATGAAGAGGGACGTAAGTGTGCTCAGGCAGATTTTGTGAGGGCGCTTCATCTGGATCCCACGTGTATTGATGCCCGAATATGCCTGGGTTATAATTTGCAAGTAAGTGACATTTGTATAAAGCTGGGGAGAAGTGTAGCCATTTATGAAAAAAAAAAACATGCCTGATATTTTAGGTGGGTTTTAATGCACAGTGGTGCACACTGCAGTGACATTGGGGATTAATAGATGCAGGTCGGGAAACCCTTCTTGTCCACCTTGAGATAATAAGAAAACTAAACCCTTTATAAATAACTGCTCTGAACTAAAATGACTACACACATATATTAGTGTAGTTGGCCTCCATATCAGCCTTGGGTAGTACATTATAATTCATGGGTAGTATTTAAATGTATCCAAAAGTGATACATACAATACATACAGTACTAATACATGGGCAATATTATGGTATATCCTCAAGCGTAGGCAGTACCATTAACAGTTAATATTAAATCAAAAATATTTATCACACAAGAATGTAAAATAGGCCTAATACTATGTATAACCATAAAGATGCAAAAATATAGCCTGATCCTGGACTCTCTAGATTAATAAGACCAGCAACTGCCATTTTGTAACCAGACCAGACAATCCAGTAAATGGTGGTCCAGAACATTTAAAACCAGTAGTCAATACATATATGAGCGTCTTTTACAGGCACAGGTTAGCTAATATAGCCTTGCGAGGTGATTTATGGATTTTACCCTGCGCTGTACAAGAAGCAAGATAAGGCTAGCTTTATTTATATAAATACTCTTTTCTCATTCCTCCTTTAAATCCATTATGAAATGCATATATTTTCAGTTATTTGCTTCTTTATTGTTCTGTTGCTCTGGGGTGTTTTTCTTCAGCATATTTTTATTTTGCATCATTTAAAATTACCTTTTGCTTGACAGCTTGCATTGCTTTGCAGTGTACTGGGAATTTGTTTTTCAGAAACATAGCTATAGCAACAAATAGGAACATTAATTTGCTTTTTCAGCAAGTGTGCTGTAAATATGAAATATGTTGTTGCAACACTCGCATTTAGTGGTTTGAATTAAAAATAAAAATTATTGATACAGTACAAAGTTGTTTTTGAATTGTGTTTAGTTATTATGATCTTATAGACTCACAAGCTACAGCTGTGTGACCTCTGGAGGATCTTTAACCCTAAGGGTAGAGATTATTCTCATTTCTCTTCAGTGCATTCGACATATGCGAGATTGGATTACATATTACTTTCCCATAACTTGCTACCCAGAGTGACTAACCCTGGAATAGGGTCAGCGTCCATGTCAGACCATAGTCCTGTGTGGGTTGACCTAATTACAAGTGAAAGCAGTAAAAAGACCTGGACGTGGCGCCTTAATGAAAGCCTACTGAAAGACTCAGTAACTGTACAAGCGGCCCAAGCCGCACTCACTGAGTACTTCGCACTGAATGGCTCAGGGGAAGTACCTCCAATGACTGTCTGGCAAACGCATAAAGCAGTAATAAGAGGGATTTTTATCCAACATGCGTCCAGTTTGAAAAAAGCGCACACGGTAAAAAGAGACAGCCGCTTATCACAAATCCAACATCTGGTAAGAAGACATAAAGAATCTCAGATGCGGGACACGTTACAAGAACTGACGCTATGCAGAGAGCAGCTAAATTCCTTGCTACTAAATAAAGCAGCATTAACCATAAAGAGGTGTAAACGATTTTACTATGAGTGGGGAAATAAAAGCGGATCTCTCTTAGCTAGAGCCCTAAGGAAACAACAATCTCTCAATTTCATAGAGGCAATAATTGACGAGAAACAACAGAAATGGCATAAAACAACGGACATTGCCATTGTGTTCCGGGACTACTACCAGGGACTATATAATCTGCGTTCGAAAGGGACAGAGAACACCCACAGGGATCTAGAACGGATGCGAGAATACATTTCAACCTCCGGCATGCCTCGATTAGACGATGACGCTATAGCCAGACTAGGGGAACCAATATCAGGAACTGAACTACATCAGGCAATAAAGGCAACTCTGAGTGGGAGATCCCCGGGCCCTGATGGGTTGACCATTGCATATTACAAAAATGTTGAAAATGTTCTAAATAAACAGTTTCTTCAGGCCTTTAGTACGTCTGAAAAAGAGGATGAACTTGTCAGTAACCACTTACCTGGACCCCGTTCCAGCATCTTGAACCTTGCTTTGTCTAGTGTTATTGCCCTGATTGATCTTCGTTGCCGACCCCTGCCTGAACCGACCATTCTTTGTCTGATCTCTGTTGCCGACCCCTGCCTGAATCGACCAATCTTTATCTGACCTCCGTTGCCGACCTCGCCTGAAACCGACCATTCTCCGTCTGATCTCTGTTGCCGACCTTTGCTTTGTACCCCGACCTCGAGCTGCCTCATCCATCTGTACCACTGCGATCTCTGAATCCCTGGTGTAGACCTCTGGCCTGTCTCTGGACTTCCGCTAACTCACTCTAGTCATTGGTTCTTTAGACCTCCAACCAGTGAGCCATTGAAGTCCTGGGGGCAACCGATCCCGGGCAGGCGTATTCTGCGTCCCGGCAAGCGGGGGCTCCTACAGGTGAAGCTGGCTGTGGAGATTGGGGGTTGAGGGCTTACCTGGAGGGCTGGAGTTACCAGAGCGTGACAGAACCCATGCTAGTACCAGTAGAAGCACTGGAGGCCCATGTTACAATAATACACAAGGCCGGAAAAGATCCACTAAGCTGTAAAAGTTATCGGCCAATATCATTGCTGAACGTGGATCTCAAGTTATTTACTAAAATCATAGCTACTCGCCTAGCTGCGTACCTGCCCAACTTAGTCGACAATGATCAGTGTGGATTTGTCCCTGGCAGGGAAGCCAGGGACAACACGATCAGGACCCTAAACCTTATACACAGGTCACATATGGATAACATCCCGATTATGCTATTATCCACATACGCTGAAAAAGCGTTTGACCGAGTGGACTGGAGCTTCACGTTCGAAGTACTGAAGCATATAGGGCTTCAAGGAAGGGCACTTAAATACATCTTGGGTATATACTCCAGGCCGCAGGCGAGAATAAAAGTGAATAGCTGCCTCTCCTCACCCTTTCAAATTTCCTATGGAACCAGGCAAGCCTTCCTAAGACACATTCGGGTGAAAGACACAGAACACAAGGTATCCGCGTTCGCGGATGACCTTTTATTTTTTACATCCAACCCAGTGATCGGACTTCCGGTCCTTATGAAGGGATTTGAAACATTCGGACACCTCTCTAATTTCAAGATAAATTTTGATAAATCGGAGGCACTTAATGTGGGACTACCAGAAGCAGTTTTCTCCCCCATAAGGAACTCTTTTCCATTCAAATGGAATCCGTCAACATTGACGTACCTGGGTACAAAAATCCCAAATAATATCGGGGACATCTTCCGCTATAACTTCGTCCTGCTGCTAAACAGAATCAAGTCAGACCTGTTAGGATGGAGCGCTCTAACACTTACCTGGTTTGGACGGATGGGAGCTGTAAAAATGACAACCCTCCCCAGAATTCTCTATTTACTCCAAGCCCTTCCGTGCTACATACCAGCGAGCTACTTCAGAAACCTAAACACGATACTCATTATGGGGAAATAAGAAACCGAGAATCAAATTCGGGCTACTGCAACGGCCTAAGGTCAGAGGAGGACTAGCGGTACCAAGCCTAAGGAGATACTGGCAAGCAACCCATCTGCAGAGAGGGGTGGATTGGATGAGGAATGGGGACACTAATAAATGGGTCAGTGTAGAAGCAAGCGGCTCAGAAACTTCATTAAACTTCATTACAGGAAATCCCTTGGGCCTCAGAGAACTCGAGTAAATGGTCGGGACCTAACCCGCTTATTAAAGCCACCCTCAATGTTTGGGACAAAGCTAGAGTAGAAATAGAGATCTCGCCCTGGCCATCACCCTTGATCCCAGTGGTAGAAAACCCAGAACT
This sequence comes from Gastrophryne carolinensis, assembly GCA_027917425.1. NCBI lineage: Eukaryota > Metazoa > Chordata > Amphibia > Anura > Microhylidae > Gastrophryne > Gastrophryne carolinensis. The sequence continues at coordinate 90,373,050 of CM051244.1, read as the reverse complement.
ACCCCCTAGTCAGAGACCTCAGGTCTTGTAGAATTGGAGAGAGCTGGGAACAATAAGAGGACGGGACCTGGTGAGAGGACAGGATTGGTGTCACATAGAAGAGCTCAGAAACCAATGGAATAACCCCCATGGTACCTCCTGTTCTTCCAGCACTTCTTGCAAAGGATAGGGACTAAGAGCTCTTTAGGACGAGATCTCACACAATTTGAGACACTGGTTATGAGCAAGGACCGCCCCAGAGGAGTGGTTTCGCAGATATACCAGCTCCTAGACGAGAGACCTGAACAGTCTCCTCCCTTCTGCGCTGAGTGGGAGAGGGATCTAAATAAGAAATTCTCAGAGGATGAATGGGAAAAAATATTCACGCTTGCCTACCAGTCTTCAATATCAGCACAAATCCAGGAAACCAATTATAAATACTTAACCAGGTGGTACTATACTCCGGAAAGACTAGCATCTATGTTTCCTGGATCCCCATCTGCTTGCTGGAGATGCGGTTCAGAAAAAGGGTCGCTCTTCCATATTCTATGGATGTGTACCAAGATCAAGCCATTCTGGACTAAGACGACGGAAATTATGACCAAGGTGATAGGCATGCAGGTCCCGACCTGTCCAGCTCTCATGCTCTTACAACAGTGGTGTCGCAGAGTATAGGAAGTCGGTCCTGAGGCATATGATTAATGCAGCCAAAGTGTAGATCCCCAGACTCTGGAAAACCGAACAGACCCCAACGGTAAAAGATTGTATTCGGGAAGTGGACAAAATACAGGAAATGGAGGAGTTAACAGCAGCGGTTCATGATGAAGAAGATGAAACTCGGTTGATGTGGACTTCATGGCTTGTAACCCGGGCATCATTGGAGGGGTGACCTACCCCACCCTGGTTTAGGTTACTGAGGATCAGACGTGTACAATCTCGTGGCTCTGGGCTATGGCCGGGTCCTCACCACCTCCCTTCCCACTGCCCCCCCCCCCCCGCTGACCACTGACAGCAGTAACCGCGGTTTGAGGCGCTTCTCCCCCCTTCTCCCCTTCCTACCCCCTTCTTTTTCCCTCTCTCCTAATCACCTCATCTCTCTCCTTCATCTCATATGCTTTTCTACCTGCTATAACTAAGGGACCTGGCTCTGTCCGATGACGTTCCCGGCAGCCCCCTAAGTCATCAAATACTCAGATGTGAATCAGAGCACCCCACACCTAAAGAGAGCCAAATCCTATAAAGTCACCCCTAAATGAATCTGAGAGGACCTGACTGGAGACAGTAGGTCCGGAAAAACGAATAGGAGCTAGAATCGCCTTAGGGGTGAAACAAGGCAGAAGACATGAGAACTCCCCTAGGGGCCCATCATGGAATCTAAACACAAGTGCAGCACTGGGGAAGAGGAATCTGGAGCGTTCTCAGGTGAAGGGGAATATCCAGTTGGGTGGCGGGGACCGGCAGATAGAGCTAGGCCTCAGTACTAATACTATTGCTAATTCTACTTGCATGTTGCACCTATACTTTTCTGTAATATCTGTATTGTTGGTATCTTTTTGTACCTTTTTGAAAACCAAATAAAGAATTAAAAAAAAAAAAAAATATTGAACTTGATATGATGTACGTGAATCAAATAAACATGAGATACTGATTCTGCAGTAATGTGTCAAATTGACATACATTATACTAAAAGGGGCTCGTTTGGAATATAGCTACTGATCTATGAATAGTAAAGGTGGAAGCAACCTTTAAAGTGGAAGAAAACCCAGGGTTTTCATTATCCTGGGTTTTGTTCCTTGCCCTGGGGGCATCCTCATATTTGTGAAATCCACCCAGATCCCCAATAAAACTTACCATACCGTTGATCCAGTGGCGCCTGCTTTTGTCCAATCAGTGCACATTAATGGTGTCAGGGACTGCTGGACACCCTTCTCTAGTGAGCCAACAATCCCCAATCTCCACCGCCTTTTGTGCCTATAGACAAGCCCCCGCTTGCTGGAGACACGGGTTATGCCTCTCCAGACTCGGTGGCCCCCAGGACGCGTGAGCACGTGCATGACCGTCTGGCGTGCCTCCCGAGGAGGAGAAAGAGGCTGCCGGCGCGCCTGACGCTGGAGGGGCAGCTGCCGCCAGTGAGCGCGGGACAGACTCCCAGGTAAGTTCCTTACAAATGGTCAGCAAACAGCCCTGATTACAGGCAGAGCTTATATATGGAGCGGCTGCATCCCCAGTTCACTTTAGACATGGGCATGCTCCCAGCCCATCTGAATGGCTGGCCGCAGGAGCACATCCCAGCCCAGAGATGCTAGAGATGTGGCCGCGTTGTTTACATCACTGTGGTGGCAGCCGGAAAGCACAGTGGGGCATTGCGATTTGGGATGTGTCCTTGTGGATGTCAGCTTTTTTATTTATGGCCAGACAAATCCTTTTACTACACAGCCAATCGTTGTTGGCATTCATAGCACTTTACCCAGGTGCCCATCCAATGAGATAGACATACTGTATCACAAGCTGTCACATTCGACAAGCAGCTGGGTGACATGTTGGCAATAGATCTGCTTTGGCAGAAAAAAATGGGAATATTGTTTGTGATGGGCAGCCTGACAATGAAACCCTCCACCTAACATTGCTGTCAGTAAAGGAAGTGGTCATGTGAAAAAAAAGAGATGTAACCTATGCCTACATAAGTGGTTCACAACCTTTTACAACCTAGTGACATGCAATTTCAACCATGTACTCCCAAGGAGGAGATCAATTACCAATGTTACCAAAAAAATAGCTCAGGGGCCTTGTGGAATTTTTCAAGCAAGAAAGATTTTAGTTTTAAAATAATATACCAAATCTGCCAGACCCCCTTGTTGGTGTACCCTTGAACATTTATGAGTACCCCCCTGGGGTATGCACAGTGCAGGTTGAGAAACAGTGGTCTACATCATACAAATTGATTTTTTTAAAATGTATTTGCAGTTGTTCTTTTGCATTTATTAATATTCTGTTATGTTGCGTTTTTTAAGGTCTAGCTACATTTTTGCAATAATCATTTTCTGTTTTTTCCAGGCACAGGGATTCTATCAAAAAGCCTGGAACCAATTTACTATAAATTTGGATATCAATCCACGAAGCATTTTAAGTTTTGAGGGCCGTGCTATTGTTAATTTACAGATGGGAAATACATTTGCAGCAATTCAAGACATGAATGCTGCTATTAAGGTATTTTAATCTAGTTTCAAATAATCTAATTTAGTTTCTGATTTTTTTTTTCTTGCTTATCACCATCTTTTATTGACTGTATTGATCTGTGGTGTAAATCTGGTAGTTTCTGATTTCTGGTGTGAAATTAGGATAATGCAGAGGCCTTTATTACAAGTAATGCAGTTTGGCTAGGCTAGATTTTGGAACTTCAGGCCAGAAACTGAATATTACCCCAGCTAATGCCATAGTGTTTGGAGACTGCACCCAGCAGCAGCTCCACAGAAGAGTCCAGGAGAGACTTAAAGCGAACCAAAACACACATTTTTAACTAGCTTCACTCTAATCCCAGATAATGGGGCCTGTTTTAGCTGTAAAGCTCCGCCTCCTTCATTCAGTGCCACTGCTGTGTGCGGCAATGATGTCATCAGTGTTCATTCGCTGCTTTAGGCTCTGATGTCTGACGGGGGCCCTTGTCCTCTAGGGCCCCCTCCTACTCTTCTAGGAGGCCTCCACGGTTCCCTCCTCGCCAGTCCTCTGGGCAGGAGGGCCAGAGCCGGCGCAAGCCAGTCCGGCACCTGGATCGGTTCAGTCTCCAGGAATGCAAAGAGCGGCGGAAGCTGGTCATTGGCCCTCAGGATCTCCCATTCCTGCCAACAATCAGGTGGAATGGGAATCCCCAACGGTAAGTGGCCCCCTGGCATTGGATCACAACCAGAAGGGGCTTCAGCAGGCGTCTCATTTGGAGTGTTCTAAGGGATAGGTCGGGGAGGACCACGATGGAGGCGCCTTCAAATCTGGTTGGGCCTTTCTCCCACGCCCTCCTTAAGATGTCTTCCACGTCTGGAAGAGGTGGATCCTGCAGACCACATCCCTAGGTCTCTAGGGATCTGCAGGTCTTGGGCACAGGTTGCAATGAATCCTTTCTATGACAATGTCGTTTTTGGGGGGGGCTCCAGGATTGCGTTGAAGATGGTTTTGGCTGTGCGTTCCAGGCTGTGCGTTCCGGGAGCCCTCTCAGTCTTACGCTTACGGTTTTCAACGTTGTCTAAGTTGAGGTAGCGGGCAGAAAGGTGGCGCCTTTCATCCCTCTGCAGCTGCTTTAGGGCCACCACTCTTTGGGTCAGCATGGACTGGTCCTGCTCAACCGTGTCGACTGTGTCAACCGTGTCGCAACTGAATTCTGGAGCGTGCTGAGCTCTCTATGAAGGGTGTTCTCTATCTGGGAGATGTATCCATCAAAGTCAGAGTGAGAGGGAAGTGCTCATATAGCGTCGGCTATGTTTGATCTAACGACTTCTGCCAAAGCTGAGATCAGCGAGGGAGACATGGGGCATGGATCCATGGTCAAGGGGGGTGCCAGGCCCCATGTTCCGTTGTTGGACCGACCCATTAGACGAGGACAAATGCAGCCGGCTTCTGCGTGCCCCGGCTCACCTCCAGCCCCGGGAATCCCCACACCCCCGGGGGAAAGGGGGCCATCCACATGCCAAGATCTTTCTTTCCACAAGGGGCATCCCAAAATCTCCCCTGGTGGCGGGCCCTGTCTCCATGAGACCCGGGGCAGGGGGCAGTCCATCCAATCTAACCCCCGTTCTTCACCCCACAATTGATCCTCGGAGCTGGCTGTAGATAAGCATGCAAGGGCTTCTGGGCTCTCCAGGTGCCGACCCAGATGCGGCCGAGACCCCCCGGCCTGTGTCAGCGCATTCCCAGAGGTGTGCCCCCCCCGTGCCCCACTCCAGCTCCTGAGTTTCTGCTTCACCCCTGCCCCCTGTGGGCCGGTCTTGGGGCATTGTGCAGTCCCCCCGCCACTGCTGCTGCCTGCTCGGTCGCGGCGCGGCCAGGGGCGGTCTTCCACTGCGCTTCCCTTCTCACGCCTCGCTGCTAGTACCTGCAGGTGTCGGTGTGTCAGGGTCCCGGCCGGCAACCTCCTTCCTCCGCTGCATGCCAACTGTTCGCCTCTTCTCCTCTCGCCACGCTGTTTGGAAAAATGTGGAGATGGAAGCGGGCATCAGTCTAGGCATTCCGAATGGTGCACACAGTCCTTCCGGCAGATAGGGTGCAGAGCTCCCGCACAAGGTAACCTACTATAGGCTAGCACAATCCCCCGGGAGGAGTATGTTTAGCCCCAGGTGTGGCTTGCCTGGGAATTTCCCCAGCTGTCAAATGACGCTACAGAGATTCCTGTGAAGTCACACCCAAGGCTATAGATAACCATCCTATCAGCAGTAAGCGCTAGGGAATGAACTTACTGCTAAATTTTATACCCAGTAGGAAGTGTTTCCCCAATCAGCAGTATTTCCTTACTGTCACAGATACACCTGCCCCTGGTTATACATACATTTCCCTGTGAGGGGGGATATGTTTTTAAATTTTCTTTATTATTTATAGTAATATATTTTATTTTTTAACACTGCATATGTATCCCAATTTTTTTTAAATTTTAAGCTTTTTAAATATTTGAGTAAAATCAGCCATTCAGCACCAAAAAATTAGATAAGAATGTCCTTGAAAATTAGTGATCTATCGATAATCTCTCTTCTGCTCCATTTTTACATGGGGCTGAATACCATATGGACAAGACATCTTGCAGAAAGCACTTTATGTTAGCGGGAGAGAATTTTAACCTCTAGCCACTATATTAGAAAAGACGCTTTGAGGAGCTTTTAGCTTTGTCCTCTATAATCAATCCCCCGACACACACCTGTAAGATGATATATGTTGCTTTTCTTCAATGGATGTACGTGCACTCAATAAATTATAATATCTTTAAAAAGTTGATATACAGTATTTAAGTAATCAAATTTAAACATTTTATAAATTCACTACACACATCATTCACGCATTTACATTATTTATTTGGATGTTGATAATTATGGCTTACAGCTAATAAAAACCCCAAAATTTGTGTCTAAGTTGTAGTAATATTGTAGACTCCTGGTATCACAATCTCTAATCAGATAATCAACACAATCAGCTAATTGACACAAAACACCTGCACTCACATTTCAATATTCAAATTTTTTTAGATGCACCTGTATACTGGTGGAACAGTTTTTAATTATTCCATTTTGAGTTCAATTTCCATTCCCTGTTATTTCCTGTTATGGTGGGGGCCATGCTAAAGATTTAATGAAGCAAGTTCAATACTGGGTGCACATTTGGGTGTGATTTGGGCAGGGGGCGCCCGGCGGGCTGTATTTGTGTGCTTTTGGTGTTGTGCGGACCGTTGTACGGCGCTCCGTGGTGGTTGGCGCTATGTATTTTTTAGGTTACTGTCATGGCGCCGGCGTCTCACGTGATCACAGTTTTGCGCTCTTCGGGGGGGGGGGGCGGGAACCGCGGTTTGACGCAGTTTGCGTCATACTCTCACGGTCCGCCCCTCTCGGTACTGCTGCCGGCACCATTTTGTGGCCTCGTCCTTGCGGTGCTGCGACGCGGTCTGGTCTCTGAACGATCTGTACGATTGGTCTGTGAGTCCCTTACGGGGGTTTGGTTAAATTGTTTTACTATGTATACGCTGGGGATGTTTATTGTGCGCTTATTGTATCTTGCAGGCAGGTCACCTCTGACTGTGGTTCTCCCAGCCCTGCCCCTTACCATTCTCCCACCTTCCCTAGCAGGCTTTGGGGGGCATCTCAAAAAGGGTGCCTATTGCTAGCTGTGTCCCTGTACTGGCCGTTACACCTGTATCTAATCACCATATGGAGTCTTCCGGGGACGATGTGCTTGGGGTTCCTTCGGGACAAGCCCAGCTGTGTGTTGTGTGTGGGGTATCCCCTGTTAGTGACGGTGTCAGGGTGTGCTTGACCTGTGCCCAACATGTGCTTGCACTGCAGCCTGGGTCCTCTGCTATGGCTCCCAGTGCTGCGCCCCTTTCTGCTTCGCCTACCCCCCCACGCTTGCATCTGACCCCCAGTGAGGGGCACATTGGCGGGGAGTCTCATTATGAATTGGCTTCACGGGTGCCCAGCATTGAAAAGCATATTGCTGGGTCAGCCCCGCATAAGGCTTCTGTTAAGAAGTGGCATTTATCTCCTGCTGCTTCCCTCTTTCCTGTGGAGGATGAGGGACTTTACTCATTGTTTGGCTTTTACCCCCTAGAGGAGGGGGAATTGTTCTCTGATTCAGACTCCTCTAAGGAATAGTCTAAGTTGTATGGTGGTACACTGACAGGTTATTGACACACATTTTTGAAGTGCTTTGTATTTCCCCTCCTGCCATGGCTCCGCAGCAGCAGGGTGAGCTTTTCCATTCTGTTAAACCACGCTTGGAGTTCCCTGAGCAGAATCACTTTAATAATCTGGTGCTCAAGGAGTGGGAACACCCTAGTAAGCTACCTGGGGTGCCCAAGAGTTGGGACAGGAGGTATCCTTTTCCCGCTGATGTGATTAAGCGTTGGTCCTGTCCGCCCGAGGTGGACGCGCCCGTCCTAGGGTTGTCTAACACATCAGTCATGCATTCACCTGACACTACTACCCTGCGGGATGGTGAGGACCATCGCTTGGACCAGCTGTCCTGTCATGCTTTTGCCTGTGTGGGGACTGCACTGCGCCCTGTTTGTGCCTCTGCCATAATGGCTATTGCTATTAAAGGGTTGCTTAAGTGTCTCATAGATCGGGCCTCTGATGACGCGGGAGGTGAGGATTATAGATCTCTCCTACTTTGCTATGAATTTGTTGCATATATCCTTTCTGCCATGGATGATGCCATTAGAATGTGTGGTAGGACTTCTGCCCTGTTGGTGGCTATATGACGCTCTGTCTGGCTACGTCAGTGGGTGGCTGATAATGCTGCTAAAAAGGCCCTCACTGGTTTTCCCTTTAATGGGCTGCGGCTCTTTGGTGAACGCTTGGACCTATTTGCCAGGGATGGTAGGCTGCCTCAACGTAGGAAGCCGTCTCGGCCCTTTCGGGGGACCGGTGCTTCTCTCCCCTCCTTCCACGCTTCCAGGGCTGGTCGAGGAGTTTCCTTTGCTGGGGCACGCGGAGACTATTGGGGCAGGGGTAGAGGACGAGACTGTCCTGTGCTCTCATGGGGTCCCAAGCCCAAATCCTCCTCCAAGCCCCCTCATGAGGAGCATGAGGAGAAGCATAAGGAGGCGCCCTCACCCATCCGGGTGGGGGACGGCTTCGGCTCTTTGCTCACGTCTGGAGGCTACGTGTAGCAGACAGATGGATTCTGGAGGTGGCGTCCTCTGGATACAAGATAGAGTTTGCAGCCTGGCCGCCTCCAAGATTTATCAGATCCCGGATGGCTCAAAACCCCCTGTCAGTTCAGGGCTTGCGGCTTGCGGTCCGAAACCTTTTGGAGTTAGGGGTCATCTGCCCTGTGCCTCTCAGGGAAAGGGGCAGAGGCTTCTACTCCAATCTATTCACTGTTCCCAAAAAGGATGGGTCCCTCAGGCCCATCTTGGATTTAAGGCACCTCAACAAGTTTGTCAGATTCAAGCATTTTCGCATGGAGACCCTACGCTCAGCAGTCAATACTCTGCGCCCAGGCGACTTCATGACATCAGTAGACATCAAGGATGCTTACCTTCATGTACCAATCTTCCCAGGTCATCAGAAATTTCTTAGGTTTGCTCTGGAGGATCAGCACTAGCAATTTGTGGCCTTACCTTTCGGTATCACCTCAGCTCCCTGGGTATTCATCAAGGCACTGGCGGGTGTGATGGTTGAGATCTCAGGGCATTCACGTTCTTCCTTATTTGGACGACATTCTAATCTAGTCTCAGTCCTTCCATCAGGCAGAACTGGATACCCAGATGGTGGTGTCCACTCTAGAGTCCTTCCGCTGGGTCTGGATACATCTCAGGTCAAGGTTTTTCTCCCTCAGCAGAAGGTGGAGAGTCTTCAATCGCAGGCCCAGTTTCTTCTTTTATGTCCTTATCCCTACATCCGGCAGGGGATGCAACTGGTGGGCCTGATGGTGTCTTGCTTCGAGGAAGTACCCTATGCTCAGTTTCACATGAGACCTCTTATCAGTGTGGGATCGGGACCCTGTGTCTCTAGATCAGGTATTTGTTCTGTCCCCTCTGGCCAGACGGTCCCTCTCGTGGTGGCTGGATTCAAGGAACCTCTTGGTGGGCAGGTCCTTTCTTTCCCCTTGCTGGGAGATGGTCACCACAGATGCCAGTCTGACAGGTTGGGGGGGGCTTCTAGAAGTCCTTGAAATTCCAGGGTCAGTGGGGCCCCCAGGAGGCCCATACTCCTATCAACATTCTGGAACTGGGGGTGGTAAGGTTGGTTCTTGCCCAATTGACCCCACGCCTTCGGGGTCGGGCTGTTCAGATCCGCTCGGACAACCAGACGGCGGTTACATACATCAATCATCAGGGAGGGACTCGGAGCAAGCGAGCCCTCAAAGAAGTGTTCCTGTTACTGGCCTGGGCGGAGGGAATGTCCCCTGTATATCGGCAGTTTACATCCCGGGGGTGGAAAACCTGGAGGCAGACTCCCTGAGCAGGGGGATGTCTCGGCTGGGGGAGTGGTCCCTCAGCAACAGGGTGTTTCGCTCCCTGTGCCGTCGCTGGGGTCTGCCGGATGTGGATCTGTTTGCGTCCCGTCACAATCACAAGCTTGCATTCCTTGTCTTTCTGTCTCAGGACCCTCTGGCCTTCGTCATGGATGCGCTAGCAATGGCTTGGAAGGGGTTTCGGCTCCTATATGTGTTCCCTCCGTTCCCTCTGTTGGGCAGGGTGCTGCGCAAGATAACCCAGGAGGGGGTGCCAGCCATTCTGGTGGCCCCCCGTTGGCCAAGAAGGGTGTGGTTCGCAGACATCGTGCAATTGGTAGTAGATCAGTACGTCCTGCCCAAGGATCCAGACCTGCTCACTCAGGGACAGCTGTGCCATCCCAATTTACAAACGCTGGCTTTGACGGCTTTGCTGTTGAAACCTCCATCTTGAGGGAAAAGGGGTTGCCTGCCTCTGTCGCTGATACCATGATCAGGGCTAGGAAGAAGTCCTCGTCCTTTATCTACTACAGGGTCTGGCATGCTTACATTGCCTGGTGTGAGTCCAAATCTCTTCCCTGTTGGGTGTTTTCTGTTCCCAGAATTCTGGAATTCTTGCAACATGGTTTGGATTTGGGCCTTCAACTTAGTACCCTCAAAGGTCATGTATCAGCTTTGGCAATTTTCTTCCAAAAATCTTTTGCCAGTCACCGTTTGGTTAAGACTTTTTTCCAGGGGGTTTCTCATGTGCGTCCGCCACGTAAACCTATGCTACCAGTTTGGGATTTAAATCTGGTGTTATCTGCTCTGCAGGGTTGTCCTTTTGAGCCTCTCAAATTCGTCAGGCGGTGGTGCAAGCCTATTCTGCTAAGGGGAAGGAACCTCCCTTCCGCCTTACTGCTCATTCCATTCATGCTATTGGTGCCTCTTGGGCCTTTCAGCACCAGGCTTCTGTTGAACAAGTTTGTGAGGCCACAACTTGGTCTTCTGTTCATACTTTTTCCAAGTTTTTCAAGGTTGATGTTAGGGCCTCAGCTGACGCTGCTTTTGGCCCCAAAGTTCTGCAGGCGGCAGTGGTTTAAACTGCACGCTTTTGTCCTTTGGGGATCCCACCCTACCTTACGGACACTGCTTTTGGATGTCCCAGACGTAAGGAATTTCTGGAACAGGACATGCTGTATACTTGGAAAAATACAATTCTGTGAGTACTCACCTGTAGAATTGATTTTATAGTATACAGCACGTCCTGTTCCACCCCTCCCTTGTCATCATTTTTCCTGGTTACCTCTGTATGGTGATTGTTCAAGTTTATTTTGGGTTCTTATCCATTTTTTGATTCTCCCGGCTTCTTGTATAACTGCTTGTCAACACTGGAAATTGGTGGGAGGTACTTGGCTATTTATGGGGCCGGGAGTGGCCACAAGTCTTTCTGCAGTCCAGCGCCACCTTGTGGCGGAATAACCCATACATAAGGAATTTCTGGAACAGGACGTGCTGTATACTATACTATATACAATCACGGGGGTAGGTCATTTTTCTTTTAGGAAACATTAGAACAAATATTTTTTGCAGTTTTTTGTGTGTTCAAATTAAAAGGCTTACCAAGATGCAGACTGCAATTCACACCCACATGTGCACCCAGAGTTACACCATCAGGGCTTTATTTAAGAAATGCTAACACCGCGTAGCGGCAGGTTCTTTTGCGTGAGTGCCACCAGCAAGTCTTATGTATGACATAAAAACATGTTTACCGCCAAGTAGTGTTCCATGTATCAAGAGTGTGGGGTGCTTTGTTAGCGCCAGAACTGTGTTCCCTACAGCGCTACATCACATCAGGTGTCTCCCTTAGTCGTCAATTAGCCATTTCTGTCCCGTTTTTTTTTTTTTTGTGACTTCTGGTTAGCGTTAGTGTATTTCATTTTTTTGTGCTTAGTCAAGGGACACGGGGTCCCTGGCCTATTCAGAATGTTTTTTCCATTTATTATTGTACTTAGGTTATGCATGGCTAACTTGCGTTTATGTGGCTGTCAATCATGTGTCAAGTCATTTGTATGTCCCCAATGTCATTCCATGGGTTTTCGCTTGGTCACTGTGCTGCCATACCTGGTTAAAGTATTTTTTTGTATTGCACATGGTGCTGCATGCCTGAGTATCGTGGTTTCAGAGCACCCCACCACTAGCGCTGTTCATTTTCATGTTAAATACTAATGGCTTCTGGCTGTGGTGCTACCTGTCGCTATCTCTATTGGAAAAAAAGAAACAAGACACAGCACCACAGGTAGCCTACAACACCGAACACTAACAGTGCCGTCTGCCTGTGGCCAGCATGGTGGCTAAGGGCCTTATTCATGAAGGTATAGCGCCAGGTAGTGCCTGTACAGCGTCATGCAGCGCCAGGTAGCGTCAGGTAGCAGCAGATGAACGCCGGACACGGCACGCAATTACACATTTATGAAGCCGAATCTGGTGAGCGACTAGAACTACGCCATGTAGCGTCCGATTCATCATTATCCCAGGCTCAGCGTACAGCACCGGCGTTCATCCTTGCAGAGCGCCACGTCCTACCTGTCATTACCTGGCGCTCTCCCATACATTTCAATGGACGATCCTTAAATCCCTTTCCTGATCCCAATTTTTATTTTGCCTTAAAAAAATTCTATAAATTTCTGACATGTATCCTTGTCTAGAAAATGACATTTTTGAAAACGTTTTGGATTAATATTTTTATGCAGAATTGTCCTTACATGTCTGGTATTAAAGTGTTCATGTTACAATGTAATAACAATGTAATTCCATATGTTTTCGCTTTGTTACTAGCGGATACACATTCAAAAACAGCCTTTAATCACACAGCTTCTGGTGTTATGGGCCACAACTACATGATTTTGAGCGATGTTTGAGGCTGATTTTTTTGATGAATGTGGTGTGAGTCAGTCGCTCTGAGCTGGCGCTACCATTCAGTCCCATACAGCGTAGTACTGCGACTCACACATGATATTCATCAATGCCAGACAGCGACTGAGGTGCTCTAAAACAATAATCCATGGCCGAGCACAGCGACTACTAGCGGTCGCTCTGAAATCCGCTCTACAGATGCTCAACTGTCGCTACCTGGCATTAGTAATGAATCAGCCTGCCTGGCGCTAATAGCGTCTCTCGCTCAGGAGATAAATTGTCCTCTTACTAAATTATATCTGGGTGGGGTGGTTTCCTCATTTTTGTCAAACAAAAATTAAATCCAAAAAGTTATTTGTGAATATTGAGTTAAATGAATACCTCTTTTTGAGGGTTGTATCCGTTTATGCATTCTCTCAGCTTTTAGGATTGTAAATACATCACTTTCAGAACTTAGCATTTCTGAAGCTTTCCTAGTCATCCATGTTGGTACCTCCTAGCAACAGCAAGCATTTACAACCAAGGTCCAGTTAAAACTTAGCAGGACGGTTAAAACTTGTTTTGACATGTAGACAAGGCAGACCTTTCCAAAAACTGCAGTGAAATTGATAAAAGAGTGTTCAAAGAGTGTACAAAGTGGGGGGTCATGCTAATTATTTAATGAAGCAAGGTTCACTTACTGGGTGTGGTTTAGGATGTGCTTTGAAACTTGCTTCTGAATTAGCTTTTGAAATTTAACTTACAAGATTGCTTTTTGAGATTTATCTATTTTACAATATGTTTATGTAGATATGTGATTCCTCTACCCACAGCTTGGTGTAACAGCACAGCTGCTAACGAACCGTGGTGTTATCCACCAGTTTATGGGGAAGTTACCTAATGCCATGAAGGATTACCAGTCAGCAATTGCTGCCAACCCAAAATACGCTCTGGCCTTCTTCAATGCTGCTAATCTGTATCTTCACAACAGGCAGTTCTCACAGGTAATACACCCGTGTAACTGAGTTTCAGGTGACTTGCCCCCCAACAGGTCTGTGAGGTGGAGCTGTGCTGGGAAAAAGCTAGTAGCATATAACAACGGTTTTTATTTTTGACGGGTCAATCCCTGCAAATGCATTTTATTGATTGATTTCATTTGTGAGAAAATATGTGAAACAAAGTAACAAATAAGTGTAAAGAAATTGATGCATGCTTAAAAACTGAAAAGTGTGGCATGCTCCCTGTACACTGATACCCCTAAATAAAATGCAGTGTGGCAAATTGCTTTAAGATGGAATTTAGTAAAATGTAGTAAAATTTAAACTTTCATGGCGATTGGTCCTGGCCCCTATGGCACGCCTGTGGAGTGCCTGCCCCTGCTTGTCCAGCATACAGCTGCAGAGATGCTGGGGATGTGCCCCACAATCGCGGCGAGGGACCGGCGGCAAGGTAAGGAGGCTTGCAAGTGACCTGCCAGGGCTCACGCAGTGGAGCATCCAGAAAAAGTCCACTTTAAAAAATCACCTAATCAGTATAGAGTCCACCTTTATTATTTATTATTATTATTGTTTATTTATAAAATGCCATTGTATTCCATGGAGCTGTACAAAGTATTAGTTACAGGAGGGTGGAAGGAGTAACAAACTTATAATACACATGGCATTATGAGTTGTATATAACAGAGATATGACAACAAATGCATATAGTATTATGAGTCAAATGCAACAAAACATTAATACTGGAGTACGCGAGGAGAGAGAGCCCTGCCCTTGCAAGCTTACAATCTAATGATGTTTAATCTATTCTCAGTATAACTACAGCTGTTCAGTGAAGGCCTCATAGGTTTGTAGGAGATGTGTTGGTCAGCGTTGATGAGAAGATAAATGTAGCAAAATACAGAGCAATTCGGTTAGAAGCTGCCAAATACTTGAGACTGGGGCTAGGTTCACCTTCAAGCAGGACAAGGACCCTAAACATACAAATAAAGCTAAAATGGAATGGTACAATCAAAACTTATCCCTGTGTTGTATTATCCCAGGCCAAAACCCCATTAATAATCTGTGGCATGACCAAAAATTACTGTTCACAAACAATATCATCCAATCAGATTGAGCTAAAGTATGTGCAAAAACTTTAGCCTCTAGGTGTGCAATGCTTGTTGAGACATACCCCCAACAGGCCTGCAGCTATAATTGCAGCTAAAGGTGGTCCTACAAAGTACTGATAAAATATATATTTAAAGGTATTGCAATGAAATTTTCACCAGATAACTGTAACAACCCATCCTAGCCACACATGCAAATAAATCAAACCATATATGTCCATAAATTAAATTATATGTAATAGTGAGAAATGAGAGGGAATGTATTGGAAATATGAAAAAAGAGTTTTGCAAAAACCAAGGATAGTCATGAAATCCGATTAATCCAATCCTGCCCATTGCAAGTTAATATCAGCTAAATCAGCAGATGGCAAAAATGTATTTAATTACCAAGGTGCTACACAAGAAACATCATGTGATGGGTAAAACCAGTGAGTGCTGTCAAAATCTTCACAACTTAATTGTTGCAAAAATGGCATACTGATGGCATCGGTTACAGAAGAATCTCTAAACTACCGGAGTTTCTAGTGAGTACTGTTGGGACCATAATCCTGAAGTAGAAAGAACATCAGTTCAGTTCAGTACTAAATGCTTGCCAGCACCTGGTCCGTCTTGCAAGATTTTAGAGAGAGGCGTGAAAAGAACAAGAGTTGTCCAAAAGCCAAAGACCACCTGTGGAGAGCTATTGAAAGGCCTGGAATCAGCAGGTATCATTGTTTCAAACAATATGTAATGCACTCAACCACAATGACCTGTATGCACGTCCTGTATGTACACCTACCATGCAAGGTGGAGCTGAAGAAAAAGCATGGTGAAGAGCGTTTGCACAACAACATTTAGACAAGCTTATGAAATATTATATCAAATTGAACTATTAATGCCATAATGCACATTGTGTTTGGAGGTCAAATGCAGCGGCATAACGACCACGGTCACATGAGGGGACCGGCCAACTACGCAGCCCAACTGCCGGTCATTCTGTAGGACTGCACTCGTAGGTAAGTGGCACTCGTAGGTAGACTAAAATTAGTATGGGGTGCCACTCCACAGAGGCATAGTATGCATACATAGAAAAAGAAATTAGAGAGTGTGCAGTCTTCTTCTTTGGAGAGCTGCACACTCTCAAATTTCTTTTTCTGTTCTGTACAACTGCAGTGGGAGGCGGGGAGGGTCGCAAAGTGGGCAGGATTGGGGCCCAGAAAAGTCCCTCAGGGTCCCGGTGTAAAATATGCTGCATCCAGAGCATTTTCAGCAGGGAGGTGGTGCCACTGCTATTTTCACATGCTGTTGCCTCCTGCGCTGCCCGCCTCAGCTTGGTGTCCCTGCTAATTGCCCGCCCCTGTGTAACGTACGGTCACGTGCCAAGAAGCAGGTAGAGCAGGAACAGCTGGGATGTGCAGTGCAGGCAGAATCACAGTAAGTGAACAGTGACAGCCCCCCTGTATTTGATGCTAAAGCTGCTCTGGATGCAGCATAGCATAGTTCACACTGCTGACACCCCTGGCCCTGGGGGGGACTTTTCCATTGGTGGGTCCAATCATTTTCAGCCTGGCAAACACATGGGACAGAGATTGGGGAAAAGGGACAGAGATGGGGGAGCAGTGGGGAGTATGACCTTACTTGCTTCACTGCCTGATGCCTCCAAACTGTGATTAGTGGACTTGGCAAGGGGGCGGAACATTGCGCATGTCACCTGACCTAGTGATCAAGGTGCACTTCCTGGAAGGAAGGGAATGGAGCATAAGGCACGCTCTCCAAGAATAACTGAATGGCAGCTGCAGGGGCGCACTTCTGGAAGAGGGGTCCTGATGCTTCCCTCTAGCAGTACACGCCCACTCTGACCACTGACAGATGTATGTGCCATAATGTAGCAAGGGGGTGTACCAGGACATTTGTGATAAACTTTTGCTGCCAACTGCCAGGAAGATGAAGATGAAATGAGGGTGGACATTTCAGCAAGACAATAATCCCAAACACACAGCTAAGGAAACTCTCAATTTGTTGTGAGAAAGAGAGCTACTAGAAAGGCCCAGCCAATTCCCTGACCTGAATCCAAATGAAAATCTATAGAAAGAGCCAAATCTCAGAGTTTAACTAAAAAGCCCACAGAACCTTCAGGAGTGTTAAGGGTTTCATGTCAATAGAACCTTCAGAAATGTATTTAATTTGAAAATTGGTGGCGTGTTCAATACCTATTGCACCCGCTGATAGCTTATAGAGGCAGGCAGCTGTCAGTGGTGATGGAAGCTGGTGCATGGTTCTCTTTCTGAATCATCCTAGAGCAGCTGCTGTGTATAGAGACATGTATTGGTGGTAGGCATAGAAATAATTATGTTTCTATATCCGAGGCTGCACCAATCCAACACAGTAGTTCAAATATGTGTGTGTATATATCACAATTTACATTGTACCATTTTCACTATATCCAGTCCAGGTCATCCCAGAAGTGATGACATGTGGGTAGTCCGCCACCAGGTGGCACAGTTACTGCAAGATCCAAAGTTGTAACTCCTCTCGGGCCCCCTATAACATGAGGTGTCTCAGTAGAATCCCCAGAGTTCATCTTGCAGTACTGCTGCTAGGATCGTCTTGGATACTCTCTCTGGATACTGCAGCTGAGCGGGGCATTCTAAGCCTGTCGGCCGCTGCACCCCTATTCCCACTGTCCCCATTCTGCCTCCCAGCCTTGGCTGGCGGGACGGTGAAGGTAGGGAGAATGCCGGGGGTCAGGCGTTGACAGAGCTAGGCTCTGGGTCGCAGACCCTCCCTAAAGGGTAGCCGGCCATAGGCGATGGTGAGCCTATTGGGGGGAGGAACCACCTTATGCCCATGGTTTATGCCCACGTCTGTGCCCACAAGCTTTACTATTTTCTGTGTTGTGCATGGTTTACCTGCCTTTTGACTTTCTCACTGACATACTTACCTCCCTCGCTCCCTCGGCTCCTTCTCCTCTCCCCTCCATTTTGAAGTGCTGTGAGGGGGGGGGGGACGGGAGCGGCACCTTGGTGGGGCTTGTTCTTCTGAGGCGGTGGCCTCGTTTGTCTGTGTGCGGGGCGCGTTGGGGGGGGCTCTCCGGGGGCTGCCCTTCCTCTCTGCTCGCCCTCAGCGCCATTTTGATTGTGTGAGGGCGCTCGTTTTCGCGCCCGAAGCGGGGGGGGGGGGGGGCGGCCCGCGCGATGACGCTTTTTGCGTTCTCATGAGGCTGGCTCCCAGCGCCATTTTCCTGCCTGCTGCTCCTACTGATCCCACTGTCCCCATCGTGCCCCTGGTCGGTTCCATGAGTCCCTCTCTTTATTTCTTACTTCTTCTTCTTGATGCATGTGCTGTGGGAGTGCTCATGGATTTTGTCTCATTGTGTCTTCTAGGTGGGCCCCCTTGCCAGCTAAGGGTTGTGGTTCCTCCCGGTCTCCGACCTCTCCCACCCCCCCACCCCCTCTCTCTCTGCACCCTCTCCCTTTAAGAGGGATCACAAAAAGAGGGACTAAATTGGGGATCTCTTAGGTTTGGGCCATTAGTGCCTTGTAACCTATATACTTTCACTATAATCACCATAATCCGGGCGGGTGAAGCTCTGCCCCATGTGCGGTACCAGCCCCCTGGGCGGACTCAGCACGGTTTGTATCACTTGCGCTAGGAGCTTACTTTTGGAGCATGATGGGGCGGGCGTCTCTGCCCCTAGCCCTCCTTTGCCTGCGGCCTCGCCAACACCCCCACGACTGCATTCAGCCCTCAGTGAGGGGGAAGCCAGCAGGGGGTCCCAAGCCGACCTGGCATTCTGAGTGGCCAGCCTGGAGAGACAGTTATCTCGCATGGCTACTGGGAAGGCCACGAGTATGAAGCGGCACATCGAGCTGGGTTACTCGGTTTTTGCTGCTGCTGATGATGATCTTTTTGGAGGTCAGGACTCCATGGAGGAAGGAGAGCTGTTTAAGGACTCCGTTTCCTCAGGGGATCGGTCGGTTGGCTATGACAGCTACCCTGGTTCTTCCTCGGGCGAGGATATGTGGCTCCCTGATGATACGGAGAAGTTGTTGTCTTCTGTGTTTGGGACCTTCCATATTGTCCCTCCTAAAGCGGCTAAGAGGAAGCAGGGTGATTTATTCCGGCCTGAGAGACAGAGGCTGGTCTTCCCAGAATGGGAAAGACCTAAGAAATTACCATCGGTGCCTAAGGACCTGGACAGGCGGTATCCCTTCCCTGATGAGCTGGTCCGCCTCTGGTCCCGTCCCCCCGATGTGGATTCCCCTGTGTCGGGGTTATCCGACACTACGGTTATGCCGTCTCCCGATACTGCTTCCTTGCGCGATCCTGCTGACAGGCATATGGATCAGCTGGCTTGTCATGTGTTCACCTTTGTGGGTGCTGGGCTTCGCCCTGTGTGTGCCACGGCCATTGTCTCCTTAGCCATCAGGAAGAAGGTGAAAACGTCTTGTTGATATTGCCAAGTCTCGCAAGTGGACGGAGGAGTATAAAGACCGTTGCCGCTCTGGCTGCGGCAACGGTCGGCTGACGCTGCGGCCAAGAAATCACTCACTATTATCCCCTTCTTGGGGCTCAGGTTATTCGGGAAGCGTCTGGACATCCTGGCGAAGGATGGGAGACTCCCTCAGCAACAGAAGCCTGTGTGGCCCTTTCAGGGTTCATCTGCCTATCGCTCCTTTCGAGGGGGAAGAGGCTCTTCATTTTCAGGTGGCGGCAGAGATTCCTGGGGACCAGGTAGGTCTCGCAGCCGACCCAATCAAAGCCCCCTGCCAAGCCCTCTCAGGCATGAGGGGGCACCCTCACCCATCCGGGTGGGGGACGGCTTCTTCTATTTGCTCACGTCTGGAGACAGCACATCTCGGAATGGTGGATTCAGGAGGTGGTTTCCTCCGGTTTCAATTTAGAACCGGCAGTTTGGCCACCCTCAAGATTTCTTCAGTCGCGGATATCCCAGAACCCATTAACGGCACAGGGCCTAAGAATGGCCGTCCGGATGGGTAATCAATTACCCCAAGTCTTCTATCACTCCCTCAATGGTGAGGTCCTTTCTGGGCATGACGTTGGTCACCTCACAGGTCAAGGTATTCCTGCCCCAGCAGAAGGTGGCGGGCCTCCAGACGCAGGTACAGGCCTTACTGTCTTGTCAGCGGCCATCTATCCGTCTGGAGATGAAACTGGTGGGCCTAATGATGTCATGCTTCGAGGCAGTGCCCTTCGCCCAGTTCCACATGAGACTTCTTCAGTTGAATCTGTTGACCGGCTGGGACCGGACGCAGAAGTCCCTGGAACAGGAATTTTCACTGTCTCCCCTGGCCAGACAGTCTCTCTCGTGGTGGTTGGACCCCAGAAATCTTTTGGTGGGCAAGTCCTTTCTGACTCCCCGGTGGGAGATTGTTACCACGGATGCCAGTCTGACCGGCTGGGGAGGTTTTTGGCAAACGCAGTTCCAGGGTCAATGGGGGCTGCAGGAGGCCCACTTGCCCATCAATCTCCTGGAGTTAAGAGCGATACGTTTGGTGCTTCTTCGCTTCACTCCACTTAAGGGGTCGTGCGATCCAGGTTCGCTCAGACAATCAGACGGCTGTCGCCTACATCAATCACCAGGGAGGGACTCGGAGCAAGCGAGCCCTCCAGGAGGTGACCCAAATTCTGACTTGGGCGGAGGAAAATGTTCCCTGCATCTCGGCGGTTTACATCCCCGGGGTAGAAAACCAGGAGGTGGATTCCCTGAGCAGCAGTGCCTCTCGTCTGGGGGAATGGTCTCTCAGCAACAAGATTTTTTCACGCCCTGTGTCTCCGCTGGGGTTGGTCAGATGTGGACCTGTTTGCATCCAGACACAATCACAAGCTCCCAAGGTTCGTCTCTCTGTCAAGAGATAGCCCAGGAGGGGGTACCAACCATCCTGGTGGCCCCTCGCTGGCCGAGATGGAGTTGGTTCGCGGACATAAGGGTTGATTCAGAGAGACAAAAAAAGACTTTCGTTTTAGTGTCGATCTGTTTTTTTTTTTTTTTAATTCCCGCTCTCGTATGAGTGTGCGAGCGATTCTATGCATGCATTGCAAGCCTTCTGTAAAGTCTTCCTCCGTTTGTATGCCAGAGTTTGAGTACGAGGATGTCATTTTCCAGCGTGACTTTTCCGTTTTATTTTCTCATGTTACAACGCCGGCTTTCGTTTTTGCCCTTTTTCCATCGACTCCTCCCACGAATCGTTTACGTTTCCCGTTAGATTCTGATTCCCTTTTTCCATAAATGATCGTCCAGACGAAAATCCTTATGATCTTACGCCTACGCACTACAAACTTAGCTCATTAAAGTGCTCGCCTACATATTTGGGTCACGCACTTCTGCTACAATGCTTAGCTAAATCACTTTGTGCTTTCCTACATCTTCCATGTATGACCCCTAAAACTTAACCAAATCACTTCGCGGTTAGGTTCTTCTTCCATGTATGACCCCTAAAACTTACCCAAATCACTTCGCGGTTAGGTTCTTCTTCCATGTATGACCCCTAAAACTTACCCAAATCACTTTGCGGTTAGGTTCTTCTTCCATTTTTCACCCCTAAAACTTACCCAAATCACTTTGCGGTTAGGTTCTTCTTCCATGTATGACCCCTAAAACTTACCCAAATCACTTCGCAGTTAGGTTCTTCTTCCATGTATGACCCCTAAAACTTACCCAAATCACTTCGCTGTTAGGTTCTTCCATTTTTTACCCCTAAAACTTACCCAAATCACTTTGCAGTCATGTGAATCTTCATCTCTAAAAATTTCTTTGCCCATTCGTTTTGTGTTAATGTATTTTTGAAATAAAATGACACAAAGTTTTTTTTTTTTTTGGTTTATAACCAAATGCCATTTTTTGTGGCTTTTTTTTGTAAATTTTTTTTGTTAAAAATGTACAAACTTTTTTTTGCTTATAAAAATTGTAAAATATTTTAAATATATAATATGTTTGGCAATAAAATAATAAAAAAATTTATATTCAAAACAATGGCAGGACCCAGAACATTAGCCTTCTGTGGTCCCCAAAGAGTCACGCAGCTCCTGCATGTCGGCCACCAACTGAAGGACCCTTTCACTCATGGCTTCCACTCTGGCACGTGTGGTCCCTGGAGTATTTGACAAATACATTTTTCTCACCTGTGGATGGAATGTTTTTTAGGTGGCAAGCTAACGACGACATATATCATTATGCTAAGTAATTAGTCTAAGGAAGTGTGCATATGTCATTATGCTAAGTAATTAATCTAAGGAAGTGGGCAAATGTCAGTATGCTAATGCCATTGACTATGGCTTTAGGTATCTTGGTGATCATGTCAATTACCACATAATCCAAAGAATGACATTACAACTTACTTCGTTGGTGGCCGACGTGTGCCTCGGGGACCACCCTCCGTTCTGGGCCCTGCCACTGCTGGGAAGTTGAGGCTGTAGAGACATGTCAAATAGGGTCACTTTTAATATCTTAGTCAACAGTAAGCAAATTACAAATTCAATGTGTGTGTGACATGACCCACCTTCTCCATGTGCCTCCTGGGCCTGATCTGCTGCAGACTCTTCCACAGATCCTTCACCCGCTACATCAAAATCTAGAAAAAGAGATTAAGGGAATCAGCTTTGTTTCAAATAGCATGTATCTGTGTGCGGTTGCATGAAGAGTCACGTACCAGAGGCTAATGGCTCCGTCACTTGGTACAACTCCCTGCCCATGCCGTGACGCCCCTCCTCTGTAGAAAGGTCCAGGGGCTGGTCGGAGTCCCCTACAGAGGAAGGGTAGGAACGTCGCCCTGGAGATCCACCACCTTCACTTCCTGCTGCAGACTCATGCAGCCCTGGTCGGCCTGTGCGCCTCCGGGTGCGTCGGTTTCGGTACTCCATTTCCAGCACTAGAAAAGAAAATCATTTATAAATAAAGGCCTACCTTGTGTATTAGTTACATCTAGCATGCAATCGCTATGTACTTACTTGGGAAATGGAGTCCGAAAAATCGACTCATCCGGGGTATGTGGAGTCGTTTCAGGTCCGACCAGTGCTGCATGATCTGTGTGTGGGTGAAGGTGGTGTCAGTCTCGTGCTGGATCCTGGAAACGATCTCCAGGGCGACGGTCCTCTTCTCAAAAGAGTTAGGCAGGTAGTCGTACCTGCGCTGAAGCATCGTCTAAAAAACACAAAAAAAATAGTATTTAGATTAAACTGCATACAAATATCTGTCACAAATCGATCAGTTGACTAAATGACATTACCAGACACATTTCTAGGCTAAAACTATCCTAGATGGAAGTGACTTGGTTCGCAAATGTGGGCCCGAACTTCTGTTTGGCACAGAGTTTTAGACACTTTTCAACCAAACCGTTTCTTCCTGCGCCTCCTTAAGGGCTAGATCAAAGGCATTAAAATACACCTACAAGCATAATCAGCTCTTCTTGTTGGCGGGTGAAGATCGTGGGTGCCATCTTTCTTCTTGTCAAGTAATGCCCCAGCAGTTTCCGGGTTCCGAACGGCCGTACGCACGCGAACGAGTATGCGTCATACCCAGGCATTAGTATTTAAAGGGTCCAGGACCCACAGCTCATTTTCTTTCAGAGTCTCATCATTATGGAACCCAAAAAACTGTCGGGAAGGCAAAAGCAGCCAAGGAGGGCAGCAGCAAAAAGCAAGATAAGCGTGAGGAGGCTTCTTCAGGCCCCACCACTCTTAAAAATTCCAATGCCGAAGTGGCGGGAAACCCGCAGTGGGCAGGCCGAGGCGACAATACCAACAAAGTCTGCTAAGGCACCACCAACCAGCAAACCAAAGGAGGCAGCGGCGAAGAAGAAGTCCCATGCCACCAAAAGGTACGGCCGCAAAAAAGCCCACGAAGAGTGTGAGAAGCCCCAGCCCCCAAAGCTCAGCATCACCACACCTACGTGGGAAAAGCGGGCATGGGATGAGCAAAAGCCACTAGGACATAAGTCCCAGCCCCCAAAGGTCACCATCTCCACACCCACGTGGGAAAAGCGGGCATGGGAAGAGTAAAAGCCAACGGGACAGAAGTCCCTGCCCCCAAAGGTCACCATCTCCACACCCACGTGGGAAAAGCGGGCATGGGAAGAGGAAAAGCCAACGCGACAGAAGTCCTAGCCCCCAAAGGTCACCATCTCCATACTTGGGGTCAGAGAAAGGTCTACATAGGAAGAATGCCCACCAGCATACTCTTAAGGCAAATGCTATTTGCAAGCTGGGTGTGGGCCCCTAATGGCCCTTTAGGGATGTGTGAAGCCTCATAACATGCAGTACATGCATATTTGTTTTATTTAAGGTGGCCAATGTGTATGTACAGGGTGACTCATACATATAACAGATAATGACATTCATGGACCGTTGGGGGAGTTGCCATTCCTGCTTGCCCAAGTGTTTTAGTGAAGCATATGTCGTAAGACAGATCATCAATGCATATTTGGGTTTTTATGTGCCTTTTTTTAAACAATACAGCCCAGCATCAACCCTCAGCTAGTGTGGAAGCCTCATCCAGCTGGACCACGCCGTCAAATTCCGTGCTGCCTAGGAGCCAGGACCGGATATATACGGTAAGTGTAATTTGCTGAATCTGTTGATGCATGTGAATTAACATGACTCATTTGCATAACAAATATATTTAGGGCACAAACTGAACCTTTTTTTCACATGTCCCAACAGACCCACACACTGATGGAGGAAATCCAGGAGATGGAGGATGCCACCTTGATGGAACCTTCACAACAGACCCCCCTGGAACATAATCTGCAACTGTCCCAACATGTTTCTTCACCAAATCCTCTGCAGCAGAGTGAAGCTGGCCACATGCTGCCAGCCCATCATGGGCAGCATGCAGAGACTGAGCCTACAGTCCCCAGTGGTAGGTCTGCTGCAGAGGATTTGGCAAGCACATCTGTGGCTGTTGGTCGGCCTAGACGTCCATCATCTGCAGGCGCTCCAACCCGGGGAATTGGGAGGCGTAGTCAGCTACGTCGCCCAGTTTCCCAGGGGAGGCGCGTGCCGATCATGGAGTCAGCATGGCACCATGAGAGGCGTTTATTTCGCCAACTAACTAGCTACCAATGTAGCCTTTTGGTATGGCTTTGCTTGTATGCTTTGGATTTTTGCCCATATAGCTCATTAGAGTGCTGAGATACCCCACTAGCCAATGCCTGAGCTCAAGCCTCACTGAACCTGCCACGCTAGCTGTTGCGCTGCAGGCTTTTGCCTAATTGCATTGCTTCTGGCTCATCCTGTTTGTAGGCATGATTGGGGGACATTCTGGGCTGGCAAACTACTACCTTGAACCCTGGCAGAGATTGTACTGGACTTGGATTTGGACTGGGGCTTCTTGTTTGAGTGGGCCACTGACTTACAGGCGTGGATGTGGCATAGGTATGGCTGCTTTCCACCTGTGCCTGTGGCAAATGTGGCCAAGCAGGAGAGGGTGTGTATGTGGCCCTATTTATTTCAGGGCAAATATTGACATGCAAATGCTTGCTCCCTATGTCTGTGTATTTTATTTAGGATTGAAACTTCGGCCTGGAGTGCATTACTTTAAAACTCCTGGATGTGGCCAATTGCTAGGTGCCATGATTTGCCACAAATGTATTTTAATGTTGTACTATGTATGTACATGAAGTATGTGAGTGCCCTTCAACTCCAAATTTTCATATTTCAATAAAAAATATTGAATGTGACTTGACGTGTTGTTGACTAAGTTGATGCATTAATGTTTTGGTTATTTTTAGATTACTTAAGGTTTTCCTAAACAAACAGGGCAAAAAAAAATGCATGAGTCTCAGATCATGTGTGAATATTTTAGTATTAACTCATTACTAGTTGATACACCAAAAAATAATAAAAGATTTACAAGGCAACATTAGAGGAGCAAATAATAATTACAGGCACAAAACAAACACAGGCAACAAAAATTAGGCAAAATGTGTCTGAATCAAATTGGCCCGAACTGCTTGGCCAGAGGCACTAGGTGTGCCACGGTAGTGGTCTTCTGGGTCCTGGCTGGGTGGAGAGGGGGGCAGATCCAAATACCGGGGGGACACGGTGCATGATGGCATAGTTATGTAAGACACAGCAGGCCAGTATGATGTCTATGACCTTTTTGGGGTCATACTGGAGTGCTCCCACAGTATAGTCCAAACACCGGAAGCGTGTTTTTAACAGGCCAAAAGCCCTCTCCACAACGGCCCGGGTCTTCTGGTGTGCCCGATTGTAGGCGTCCTGTGCGGCATTCTGTGGCCAAAGGACGGGCGTCAGCAGCCAGGGAAGTAGTGGCTAGCCAGAATCCTAAAACATAAATTACACATGACACAAAAATGTATTAAAAAAAAAAAGGTCGTTCACCCTGAATAAAAGCCTATCTTATTTTTTAGACACACCCTGAACATATAGATTGCTCTGCTAAAGAAACAGCCTAACACCATCTAATGCATGTTCTAACCCTTTAAACATCCAGAATGGCGGATGAGGGCAAATCAGGCAGACTGCTAATAGGTATTGGCTTAGGACTGTGCTGCTCAGCATTCTTGGATGTCTTACCTTTTTAGGACAGCAGATCGGCTTTGTGTGAGCCAAGCACAGCTCTAACCCGCCCCCTGCACTTTATCCCGCTCTCCTCTACTCAGTAAGTGTCATGCTTCTGAGAAAAGATGGCGCAGACCCTATCATAAAGTCAAGAACAGAATTGCAGCCGAGTGTGGGGAGGAATAATAAGTAATTTACTAGAAAGTATAAATATATTATTTACTAATTGTGGAAACTCATTTTGTAAGGGTTTGTGCTTTGCTAAAGATCATGGTTAAGGTCCGGTTTCACCTGTCATCAAGGGGTAAAAACAGCCATAGCTTCAGACATGGGTCCGAAACTATATTATTAGGCATACATTGAAAAGGGAATGACATTATTTGCGTCAACTTACCAAGGAGCCATCTACCTGAGAATTCTCCAGACTCAAACCGACGGTACAATCCAGATCGTCACAAGATGTACGCATCATGGGATGAGCCTGGGAACCCGGCGAGGCTGCTAAGGAACCGCATGTCCGGGGCCACCACTGCTAAGGAACCGCATGTGAGTGGCCCATTTTGCGGTTCCTGGGAAAAAAGAAAAAAAAAATTAGCAAGGCTAGGTAAATTACTCAAACAATAACTCCTAACATCCTCCAAAAAACATGTTGGCCAATGCAAATAACACTAAGTACCTAACAATTTTTTCGGCCTACAAAGGATATGTATGTTGGATCAACTAAATATTAACTTTCACATGACAAATTAAGGTCCACATGCAAACGTTTGGCTTTGGGCTACATGAAAAACATTGCTGATGATAAACCCGGCCAAATATATCACATGAACAATTTACAAGGAGGGATTAACAGATATACAGTGTAAGCTATTTCACAGAGACTATTTACAAGGAGGGATTAACAGATATTCAGTGTAAGCTATTTCACAGGAACTATTTACAAGGAGGGATTAACAGATATACAATGTAAGCTATTTCACAGGGACTATTTACAAGGAGGGATTAACAGATATACAGTGTAAGCTATTTCACAGGGACAATTTACAAGGAGGGATTAAGATATATTTAAAATACCATTTATGTCAACTATATAAAAAAATGACTGATTCAACTTGCCTATAGATGTACTCGTCGGCTGCCAGAGGGACTAAGGCAACGTGGGTGCAATCAATGGCACCCATGACGTTGGGCATGTTGGCGATATTATAAAATGCCAGCTTAAGCGCGTTCCAGGCTACCATGTCGTCAGGAAAAAATATATATTTCTGACTAATGGTAGCCATGCCTTCCAAAAACTTGGATAGCGCGCGGCTCAGCGTAGGCTGGGAGATCCCCACGGAGAGGGCACCTAGCCTCTGGAACGAGCCGTTTACCAAAAATTGCAGGCAGCCAAGCATCTTGGTCATACCTGAAATTGCTTGCCCCTTCCTTGTGGTGCGGGCTAACCATGGCCGTAGCTCACTATACAATTTATGGAGGGAAGTGCGATGAAGTCTGGTCAGCTCGAACAGCTCAACGTCATGCATGCCATCGATATATGCATGCGTCGCCGGTGCAATCTTGTCTTGGCCCTGCTGACACATTCAATTCCCATTAGCTGGAGCTCGTGATGCCCCGTCATTGCAAGGGTATCCGAGGTCAAAATGTCCCGTAAGGGATTGCAAATTAAACGGTTTTATAGGGTGGTGGTCCCTCGGCAATCAGCTCTCTGAATGAGACGCAAGCCCATAGCAAAAACGTAAGTTATCTGAACGAACGCAAAATATCAGATTTTGATGAGAAAATGATCCGAACTCAACGCAAAAGATCTGATTTGCTTTCGTTTTTGGAAAGCGCATATACGCATTAGCCCGAATGTTCATACAAATGAAAAATGAACGAAAAAAACAAATAAAATAACAAACACACACAAACTTTCACAGACAGCTACGAAAGTCCAGACGAATGTGCCTCTGAATCGAGCCTATAGTTCAGATGTCAGTCGATCGCTACATCTTGCCCGACAACCCAGGACTTCTCACTCAGGGGTTGCTGCGGCACCCCAATTTATAGACGCTGGCTTTGATGGCCTGGCTATTGAAACCTCAATCCTGACGGAGAAGGGGTTGTCGGCCACGATTGTTCAGACCATGATTCAGGCGCAGAAGAAGTCTTCTTCCATGATTTACTACAGAGTTTGGCATGCCTACATTGCTTAGTGTGAATCCAAGAGTTTTCCTTGTCGCACATTCTCTGTTGCTAGGATTTTGGAGTTTTTGCAACACGGCTTAGACTTGGGTCTACAGCTGAGCACCCTCAAGGGTCAGGTCTCGGCCTTGGCCATCTTTTTTCAAAGATCCTTTGCCAATCATAGACTGATCAGGACTTTTTTCCAAGGAGTTAACCCATGTACGTCCACCGCGTAGGCCTGTATTACCGGTGTGGGATTTGAATTTGGTGCTTTCTGCTCTCCAGGGTCCTCCCTTAGAGCCTTTGTGTGATGCTGCCTTGTCTATTTTGACCCTAAAGGTGGTCTTTTTGGTAGCTATCACCTTGGTGCGTCGCGTGTCAGAGCTGGACGCGCTTTGAGCGGCATAAGGATAAGGTGGTGTTTCGTTTTAAGCCTGATTTTTTGCCTAAGGTCGTTTTTCCCTTTCACCTTAATGAGGAAGTTGTCTTGCCTTCCCTTTGTCCTGCACCGACTAATTCTAAGGAAAGGACCCTCCATGCCTTGGATGTGGTCAGAGCCATTAAGTACTACCTGGTTGCGACTGAATCCTTCAGGAAATCGGATTCGCTTTTTGTTCTCACTGAGGGTTCCAGAAAGGGGCTTGCCTCCGGCCAAGTCCACTCTCAGTAAGTGGATCAGACAGGCGGTGGTGCAGGCATAATCTGCCAAGGGAAAGGAACCCCCTTTTTGTGTTACAGCTCATTCTACTAGAGCTATTGGTGCTTACTGGGCTTTTCAGCACCAGGCCTCTATTGAACAGGTTTGTAAGGCCGCTACTTGGTCTTCTGTTCATACCTTTACAAAGTTTTACCGGGTTGACGTTAGGGCCTCAGCTGATGCTGTCTTTGGCCGAAAGGTGCTTCAGGCGGTAGTGAAATGAACTACATTGCTGTTCCGCACTGGGGATCCCGCCCTAATGGACACTGCTTTTGGATGTCCCGCCTGTCATCACTCCTGGGATGACCTGGACTGGATACAGTGAAAAATACAATTCTGTGAAACTCACCTGTAGAATTGTTTTTGAATATATCTAGTCCAGGTCGTCCCACCCTGCCCTTGGTTTCATTATCTCTTGTTTGCCTGTTATGGTGATTACCATTTATATTGGACCGTTGTCCTTAGTCTTTTGTTGGAGAGAGTACATGATGAAGCTATGTGATGTAACATGGTTTCTTGGCCTCCCGGCCTGTCTCCTTATTACTGCTTTTTGACCACTGGGGATTCTACTGAGACACCTCATTTTATAGGGGGCCGGGAGGAGTTACAGCTTTGGATCTTGCAGTAACTGCGCCACCTGGTGGCGGACTACCCACATGTCATCACTTCTGGGACGACCTGGCTGGATATATTCAAAAACAATTCTACAGATGAGTTTCACAGAATTGTATTTTTTTGCCGTACAGTGAAACAAAACCCAGCCGGGCCAGCACTGGAATCTAAAAGATTCCAGGAGCTGCTGATGCCCCGCTGGGTGAAACTCCCCAGGGACTCCACAGCACTCACCTCTTCCTGGTGCTTCCTCACCGATGTAAACAAGGGTGGTTGCATCCCCGCTCCTTTGGGCTGTGTGTCCCCAGCCATTCAGGTAGGCTCGGGACGGAATCACACACGCAGCAGGGGATACGGGCGCTCTCGCTCCCATTGCCGCGCTCTGTTGCATGCACCATTAGACCGGGAAGAGGTGATCTGAGGGGTTTCACACAGCGGGACATCCTGGGAAAGTCAAACTCTGGGTTTTATTCGGCTTTAAACATTGGATTAAACAGGCTTCCTATTGCAGGAGGGAGCCATTAGCCCTGTCACTTATTGGGTGATCCAATATTACCATGAATACTGGCATGCTTTACATGCAGCGACATACATAATGTTATCGTTTTAGTGGAGTTCAGCTAAAATGAAATGTAACTTTCATTTTGTATGTTTTGCAGGCAATAGACTACTACTCTGAAGCAATAGCGCTGGATCCTAGCAATGAATCCGCTGTTCTAAACAGAGGCATCTCTCGCATGCTTTTAAAAGATGTACAAGGAGCCCTTCAAGACTTTCAAACAGTTTTAAATCTGTGCCCAGAGTTCTGTGCTGCCTACTTTAACCGGGCAAGCCTACATAACACTTTACAGCAATATCAGCATGCACACGATGATATCTCTCAGGGTATGTCCTTTCTTTACTAGTGCTACAGTATATAAGTTAAAAAAATGTTTTTTAAATATAAATTACCAGGTCCCAACAGCAAGGGACAGGGTCAGGCACCAGGCAGCCTTGGCACATACTGCAGAAGCACAGGGCAGCAATGGCTATGGCAAGATGGCCACCACTGAGGACTGCTACAGGAAGATGGCTACTGATGCTACAGGACATAACAAATGTGCTGCTTGCCAGGGTGGTATAAATGCTGTTGTTTGTTCTACCTGTCTATCTGTGGCCATCTGAATGTGTGTGTTAAAGAGGAACTATAGTTGAAAGGGACCATAGACCTTCTTTACTATAAAGCAACAGGGCAGCTTGACCTGGGCTGTTCCATTGTGCATCAGTTTGGTAAAACAAAAAAAGTCTTCTTGGATAGTCGCCTCTTACGGTTTCTCTTCTGCGGCTACTGTGGAGCAGCTTATGAGCCTCCAAGCACTAACAGGCTGCATGGCCATGTGGGGCAGTCACCCTGAGCAGCCTATCAGAACTGGCCATGGAGGTTAAGGCTGCTCCACGGCAGATGTAGCAAAGGACCCAGAGGGGGTGAGTTACTTGGCGGCTGTTTTTTTTTGTTTTACCGACAGCGGGGGCCGCCTGGGTCACGCTGACCTGCTGATGTATATAGTATAGGGGGACTGTGGTCCATTTTTTTTACCATAGTTTCTCTTTAAGGTGACCATCCAATGTGGTGCAAAAACACCCATCGCTCTATTCTCTCACTCCTCCCCACCATACCCAAAGTGCATAAAATAAAAAAACTTGTGTCCTGATCCCATGTGGTGAGCCAGCCACTGCTCTGACATCAAGTCCAGCAGCTGACTATTGGACCGAAGTACCAGCACTTTGAGACACATGCCTCTGCTTCCACCTTGGGAAGGGGTGTCAAGCAAGGACCAGGTTATTCTTAGTATACAGTACGTCCTGCTCCAGATAGAATACTTACACTCGGGTACTACTCCGCCAGATGGCGCTGGACTGCAGAGACATCGAAAATAGGCTCCTCCCGGCCCCTCAAATACCCAGGGACCTCCCACAATCTCCCAGATTTTCTCTGCAGTCTGGACTGCGAAGGACAAGAAGATGGCTCTCTCTACTCGCAGGTGAGCAGGGCTATTAGCCTGCGGCCCTGTAGGACTATTCCCACCCGTTCCATCAGTAATTGCCTCCCAGCCTTGGCTGCGCTGGTCGGGTGATGGTAGGCAGCACCACTGTTAGGTGCTTAGGAGTGCTGCTCCACCACATTCCCCCACCAAAGGGTAGGCGGTACAGGCATATGGTGAGCCTCTATGGGATGCCCCTCCCGCCTGTTTGCCCCTGTCTATCGGTGGGCCCTATGTTAAGTGGCCGCTGTCCTCCCTCACTCTCCTTGTAGCCTTCGGGGGGAA
The DNA here is from genome assembly GCA_027917425.1 of Gastrophryne carolinensis. Classification (NCBI taxonomy): domain Eukaryota; kingdom Metazoa; phylum Chordata; class Amphibia; order Anura; family Microhylidae; genus Gastrophryne; species Gastrophryne carolinensis. The sequence goes on along the minus strand of CM051244.1, from coordinate 90,341,144 downwards.
AGAGGGTGTGTGTGTGTGTGTGTGTGTGTATATACGTGTATTGGCTTTTATGCTTTACTACATTATGCTTGGTGTCAGCCGCCACGCTGACTTGTTTTCATTTATTGTACTTGAAATTGCCACCGCCGCCGCGCACGTTTTTCCTGTGTTCAGCGATTGGCGGCGGCGTTACCTCAGGCGCCGGTGCGCCGTCATTGGCTGCTTGTCACGTGTTGACTTCACGCTCTTCGGGGGGGGCAGGGCCTGTCTTTGGCGCGTTCCGCGTCATTGCTCATGCGGACCCGCCCCCTCGAGGTATACCGACACCATTTTTTTGCTTGGTTCCGGCTGCTGCGTGACGGGCTTCTACCTACCGCGGTTCGTGAGTGCCCTCGAGGGCGGCTTTGTTTCCGCTGTTAATTATTGTATACTTACAGCTCCCCTTTGATTAAGTCTTTCAGACGGACGGACCCCTTTGGCTTCTCCCGGCCCTACTCCCTCTAATTAGTTGGTTAACTTGTGAGGCCTAGTGTTAATTACTCCCACTTCCCTAGCGGGTTATTGGGGTATCCCGGGTTGCTGTATAGCGTTAATCCCTATCAGCCTATTGTGCCGCTATAATCACCATATGGAGGCGTCTCAGGATAATGTGACTGGGGTTCCTTCGGGACAAGCCCCGCTGTGTGTAGCTTGTGGGGAGTCCCATGTTGATGCTGACAAGGCGCGGGTCTGTGTACCCTGTGCCAAACAGGTGCTTGCACTGCAATCCGGCTTTCCAGTGGCTGAGTCTGCGATTCGTTTCGCCTCACCTACTCCCCCAAGCTTAAATCTCACTCCCTCTGAGTTGCATACAAGTGGGGATTCTCAGCCTAGACTGGCTAGTGTTGAGAAGTTAATTGCTAATACCTTGGCGCGTAAGGCCTCTGCTATCACTCTTTTCCCTATGGAAGCTGATGAGTTTTTGCAACTATCTGGCTATACCCCTTTGGAGGAAGGGAAGCTATTCTCCGACTCAGGGTCATCTGATGAGGCCCAGGGGTCATGACGATTCTGGCTCTGACCCCTGGGCCCCGGATGATACTGATAGACTGTTGGCATAGATTTTTGAGGTTCTGTCTATCTCTCTCCCTGTTGCGGCCCCCAGGCAAAGGGAGGAACTTTTTCATACTGCTAAGTCACGCTTGGAATTTCCTGAGCAAGCACATTTCAATAACCTTGTGCTCAAGGAATGGGAGCGTCCCAGTAGACTTCCCGGTGTACCGAGTTGGGATAGGAAGTATCCCTTTCCTGCTGATGTGGTGAAGTGTTGGTCATCCCCTCCCGAAGTGGATGCCCCAGTTCTAGGGTTATCTAACACCTCTGTCATGCACTCCCCTGACTCTACTACCCTGCGGGATGCTGAGGACCGGCGCATTGACCAGCTGGCGTCCCATGCCTTTGCATGTGTGGGGACGGCGCTGTGCCCGGTCTGTGCCTCTGCCATTACGGCTGTGGCTATTAGGACCCTGCTCAGAAGTATCCTTGATGGTGCCCCTGATGATTTGCCTTGTGAGGAGTTTAATGCACTCTCTAGTTGTGATGTTTTTGTGAATTTTTTCCTCTCTGCCTTGGATTACACCATTAGAATGTATGGCAGAACCTCTGCCCTTGTGGTGGCTATACGCCGCTCGGTTTGGCTGCACCAGTGGGCTGCTGACAACGCTGACAAGAAGGCCCTCACTGGTTTTCCCTTCAAAGGACTACGCCTGTTTGGGGACCGCCTGGACCTATTTGCTAAGGGAGGCAGGTTACTCCAGCGCAGGTGGCAGTCTCGGCCCTTTCGGGGTCAGGGTTCCTTTTCCTCCCCCTGCCGTGGTGCTAGACAAGGGAGGGGGGTTTCCTTTACTGGGGCTCGAGAAGACTTTGGGGTAGGGGCAGAGGACGGGGACGCCCTGGCTCCTCCTGCTTAAGTCCTCTCCCAAGCCCCCTCAGGCATGATGGGGCGCCCTCACCCATCCGGGTGGGGGGACGGCTTCAGCACTTTGCTCACGTCTGGAGGCTTCATGTCTCAGACCGGTGGATTCAGGAGGTAGTGTCCTCCGGTAACAAGATAGAATTTGCTGTCTGCCCCCCCCAAGGTTCATTAGCTCCCGGATTACTCAGGACCCTGTGTCAGCTCAGGATCTAGTGCAGGCAGTGCAAAGCCTTCTGGAGCTGGGGGTTATCTGAAGATCCTCAACAAATTTGTCAGGTGCAGGCGCTTTCGCATGAAAACTCTGCGCTCTGCCATCAGTTCCCTGCGCCCAGGGGATTTCATGACGTCTGTGGACATCAAAGATGCTTACCTTTATATTCCTGTATTTCCAGGTCATCAAAGGTTCCTCAGGTTCGCTCTGGAGGATCAACACTACCAATTTGTGGCATTGCTATTTGGTCTCACTTCAGCTCCCAGGGTGTTCACCAAGGTGCTGGCAGGAGTGATGTCTCTGCTCAGGTTTCCTACAACAAATTAAGATTCAAGTTCAACAATCCAAATATAATTCACAAAGGATATAAGTCTAAAAAAATATAGCAATTATATGGATGTGTGGGAAAATAAATGTTTAAATGCTAAGGACTAATTAAGGTCAGCATTAAAATGCATCTATAAGGCATACATGAAATGTATTGATTCAGGTATGCATTGCTATACAATTTATGGCCTCGGCCATGCTGATACACGCAATGCCTTGGTGCTAAAGGCGCGCAGACTCCTCCACATAGCCGCAAAACATGTTCAACAATAGCAATCCGAGCCCTCAAAGGTCCCGTAAGTGGATTGGATTTATAGGGTGGTGATCCGTCGGAAATCAGCTCTCTGAATCAGACAGAAACCCATCCCAACAAAGGAAGTTATCTGAACGAACGGAAAATTTTCGATTTTGTTTGGAAAATGATCCGAACTAACGGAAATGTTTTTCCGATTTGCTTCCGTTCATCGAAAGCGCATTCCCGAACGTTCGTACGAATGAAAAATGGACGAAAAAAAGCAAAAAAATGACACCCACCCAAAATTTCACAGACAGCTACGGAAGTCTGGACGAATGTGTCTCTGAATCGAGGCTATAGTTCTTCCGTCATTGTGCCCTAATCCTAGTACTGCTAAGGAGAGGGTTTTGCATTCTTTGGATGTGGTTAGGTGCCTGAAGTACTATCTGGTGGCTACTGCACCTTCCAGAAAAACTGATGCTCTTTTTGTGGTCCCTTCTGGTCCTAGGAAGGGTTTGGCTCCTGCCAAGTCTACTATCAGCAAATTGATCCGTCAGGCTGTGATTCAGGCCTATTCTGCTAAGGGGAAGAATCCTCCCTTCCGCCTTACTTTTCTACTCGTGCTATTGGTGCCTCTTGGGCTTTTCAGCACCAGGCTTCTGTTGACCAATTTGCAAGGCCGCTACTTGGTCTTCTGTTCATACCTTTTCAAACTTTTACAAGGTTGATGTTAGGGCCTCAGCTGATGCTGCTTTTGGCCGCAAGGTTCTGCAGGCGGCAGTGGTTTAAACTGTCTGCTGTTACTTTTGGGGATCCCACCCTACTTTATGGACACTGCTATTGGATGTCCCGAGTGTAAGTATTCTATCTAGAGCAGGAGTACTGTATACTCAGAATAATACAATTCTGTGATTACTCACCTGTGATTACTCACGTCCTGAGTATACAGGACGTCCTGCTCCACCCCACCCTTGGTTTTGCATTATCTTGGATCCCCTGTATGGTGATTGTTATCATTGTTATAGTTACTAGTTTGGGTTGTTTTAATTCTCCCAGCTTCTCGTTAACTGCTTTTCAATGCTGGGGATTGTGGGAGGTCCCTGGGTATTTGAGAGGCCGGGAGGACCCTATTTTCGATGTCTCTGCAGTCCAGCGCCATCTGGCGGAGTAGTACCCGAGTGTAAGTATTCTATCTGGAGCAGGACGTACTATATACTCATAATACCAATTCTACAGGTGAGTTATCACAGAATTGTATTTTTATTTTATCCACATCATTGGGCAATGCTACTCAGGAGGTGTGGGGGATGTCAACATTTCACAGTCACTTTAAAGCGGCCCTCTGGGATTTAGCAACCCTGCCACGGCTCATCCTCTTTCTAACTCACCTCACACTAGTGCAGTGCAGTACACTTTTGTGACATCACTAAGGAGCCGGCCCCATAGCTCTATGCGCCCTTATAATGACACATAGCTAAAGCGATATTAGTTACAGGGTAGTGTCATCACATAACTATTTGAAGCAATTTACACTTCAGCAGTAGATCATCGCTTATCGCTTCTATCAGAGCAAACTATAAGTGTATGAGCTCAGGCTGCTTATGAGGAGAATTGACAGCAGTTTTTTCACAATCTCTCCTGCCAGCTACTGCCAGCCCCTTACCACCTGTCCTACCAGCTTTAGTGGGTTTTATAGATATATTCTTAGTATACAGTACGTCCTGCTCCAGATAAGATTCTTTACTCTTGGGTATTACTCCGCCAGATGGTGCTGGACTGCAGGGACCGCGAAATTGGCTCCTCCTGGCCCCTCAAATACCCTGGACCTCCCACAAATCCTCCGATTTTCTCTGCAGTCTGGACTGCGAAGGACAAGAAGAAGGCTATCTCTTCTCGCAGGTGAGCGGGGCTATTAGCCTGCGGCCCTGTAGGACTATTCCTACCTGTTCCATTGTTAATGTGCCCCCCAGCTTTGGCTGCGCTGGTGCGGGTGACGGTAGGCAGCACCGCTGTCAGGTGCTTAGGAGCGCTGCTCCACCGCAATCCCCCACCAAAGGGTAGGCGGTATAGGCATATGGTGAGCCTTATGGGATGCCCCTCCCACGCTATTGCCCCTTGCCCCTGTCTATCAGTGGGCCCTACATTACGTAGCCGCTGCCCCCCTCGCTCTCCCTTGTAGTTCTCGAGGGGGGGGGGATGAGTGTGTGCTTCTGTACATTCACTTTATTTGTGCTCGGTTTGCCTTTAGTTCTGTCGCTGCACATACTTTGGTTGCACTGGTTTCTTGTTTGAATATGCCGCTGCGTGCGCTTCTACGGCGTTCTGCGGTTGGCGGCGACATTAACTCAGGCGCTGCTGCACCGTCATTGGTTGCTTGTCAGTGTGTGGCTTCGCGCTCTTCGGGGGGGGGGGGGCCTGGCCGGCGGATGGCGCGTTCCGCATCATTGTCTCCACAGCCCGCCCCTTGAGGTATACTCCGCGCCTTTTTTTCTTGCTCTTCCTGCTGCGTGGCTGGCGCCTACCTACCGCGGCCCGTGAGTACCCTAGCGGGCTGTTTATTTTACTTTAAATGTCATGTATGCATGTCGCTTACGGGGTTTTTTCGTTTAATGTCTTACAGGCAGGTCAAACGCATTTGGTTTTTCCCGACCCTACCCCCTCTATTTAGTTTTTTAGACTTTTAGAGGACTAGTGTGCTAATTCCTCCCACTTCCCTAGTGGGCTATTGGGGCATCCCGGGTTGCTTTTATAGCGTGAATCCCTGTCGGCTTATTGTGCCGCTATAATCACCATATGGAGGTGTCTCAGGATAATGTGCTTGGGGGTTCCTTCGGGACAAGCCCGGTTGTGTGTAGCGTGTGGGGTGTCCCCTACTAGCGTTGACAATGTGCAGGTTTGTGTACCTTGTGCCCAGCAGGTGCTTGCGCTGCAGCCTGGTTTACCAGTGGCTGGGCTTGCGCCATGTATGGCTTCGCCTACTCCCCCAAGCTTAAATTTGACTCCCCGTAAGCTGCATACCAGTGGGGAATCTCAGCCTGATGTGTCCACTAGACTGGCTAGTGTTGAAAAGTTGCTTGCTAATACCATGGCGCGTAAGGCATTTGACGCCTGATGTCACTCTTTTCCCTATGGAGGCTGAAGAGTTCTTTGATCTGTCTGGTTATACTCCCCTGGAAGAAGGGGTATTGTTCTCTGAGTCAATTGATGAGCGGCCCAAGGGTTATGATGATTCTGGCTCTGATCCCTGGGCCCCAGATGATACTGATATGCTTTTGGCCCAGATCTTTGAAGTGCTTGCTATCTCTCCCCCGGTCGCAGCTCCTAAGCAGCAGGGGGAATTGTTTCATAGTGCTAAGCCACGTTTAGAGTTCCCTGAACAATCTCACTTCAATAATCTCGTGCTCAAGGAATGGGAGCGTCTTAGCAGGCTCCCCGGAGTCCCTAAGAGTTTGGATAAGAGATATCCCTTTCCTGCTGATGTGGTAAAGCGTTGGTCATCCCCTCCTGAAGTGGATGCCCCGATCCTGGGGTTGTCTAATACCTCTGTCATGCATTCCCCTGACTCTACTACTAGTAGTGAGGACCGGCGTATTGATCAGCTGGCGTCCCATGCCTTTGCCTGTGTGGGGACGGCGCTGCGCCCGGTTTGTGCCTCTGCCATTACAGCTGTGGCTATTAGGACCCTGTTTAAAAGTGTCCTAGATGGAGCTCCTGATGTTGTGTCTAGTGAAGAGTATAATGCATTCTCGCGCTGTGAGGTATTTGTTGCTTATGTCCTCTCTGCCTTGGATGATACCATTAGGATGTGTGACAGAGCCTCTGCCTTGGTGGTGGCTATACGCCGCTCGGTTTGGCTGTGCCAGTGGGCAGCTGACAACGCTGCCAAGAGGGCTCTCACTGGATTTCCCTTCAAAGGACTACGCCTATTTGGGGACCGCCTGGACCTGTTTGCTAAGGGAGGCAGGTTACCCCAGCGCAGGAGGCAGTCTCGGCCCTTTTGGGGCTCGGGTTCCTTTTCTTCCCCCTACCGTGGATCCAGGCCGGGGAAGGGGGTCTCCTTTACGGGGCCCGAGGAGATTTCTGGGGAAGGGGCAGAGGAGGTGGACGCCCTGGCTCGTCCTGGGGCTCCAAGCCTAAGCTATCCCCCAAGCCCCCTTAGGCATGAAGGGGTGCATCATGTCAGATGCTCTGACAATGTCATGGAAGGATTTTCAGCTTCTGTATGTCTTTCCTCCATTCCCCCTGTTGTGCAGTGTCATGCGCAAGATAGTTTAGGAAGGGGTCCCGGCAATCCTGGTGGCTCCCAGGTGGCCAAGAAGAGTGTGGTTCGCAGACATACTGCAGCTGGCAGTAGATCAGTATGCTCTGCCCAAGGTTCCAGACTTGCTCACTCATGGACATTTACTCCATCCCAATTTACAAACACTGGCTTTGACGGCCTGGCTGCTGAAACCTCCATCTTGATGGAGAAGGGGCTGTCTGCCTCTGTTGTTAACACCATGATTAGGGCTAGGAAGAAGTCTTCCTCTTCCATTTACTATAGGGTTTGGCGTGCCTACATTGACTGGTGTGAGTCTAGGTCTCTTCCCTGTTGTGTGTTCTCTATTCCCAGGATCCTGGAGTTCCTCCAACATGGTTTGGATCTGGGGCTTCAACTCTGAAGGGTCATGTCTCTGCCCTGGCTGTTTTCTTCCAGAGACCTTTTGCTCAGTATTGATGATCAGGACTGATCAGGACTTTTTTCCAGGAGGTTACTCATGTGCGTCCTCCACGTAAGCCTATGTTGCCTGTCTGGGATTTGAACTTGGTCCTGTCTGCCCTGCAGGGTGCTCCCTTTGAACCTGTGCAGGAGGCTGGTTTGGCCATTCTTACTCTCAAGGTGGCCATCACTTCTGTTAGGCGTGGTTCTGAGTTGGGGGCGCTTTCCATCCAGCCCTCCTACTTTGAGAGACACCAGGACAAGGTGGTGTTTCGCTTCAAGCCAGATTTTCTGCCTAAGATTGTATCTGCCTTTCATCTAAATCAGGATATTGTTCTACCTTCCTTGTGCCCTAATCCTAGTAATGCTAAGGAGAGGGGTTTGCATTCCTTGGAATCTGAAGTACTATCTGGTGGCTACTGCACCTTTCAGGAAAACTAATGCTCTTTTTGTGGTCCCTTCTGGTCCTAGGAAGGGTTTTGCTAAATCTACTATCAGCAAATTGATCTGTGAAGCTGTGATTCAGGCCTACACTGCTAAGGGGAAGAATCCTCCCTTCCGCCTTACTGCTCATTCTACTCGTGCTATTGGGGCCTCTTGGGCTTTTCAGCACCAGGCTTCTGTTGAACAGGTTTGCAAGGCCGCTACTTGGTCTTCTGTTCATACTTTTTCCAAGTTTTACAAGGTTGATGTAGGGGCGCAAGGTTCTGCAGGCGGCAGTGGTCTGATCTGTCTGCTGTTACCTTTTGGGGATCCCACCCTACTTTACGGACACTGCTGTTGGATGTCCCAAGAGTAAAGAACCTTATCTGGAGCAGGACGTACTGTATACTAAGAATAATACAATTCTGTGATTACTCGCCTGTAGAATTGTTATTATGAGTATACAGTACGTCCTGCTCCACCCCACCCTTGGTTTCATTATCCTTGGATCCCCTGTATGGTGATTGTTATCATTGTTGTTAGTTACTGGTTGGTTATGTTATCATTCTCCCGGCTTTTTGTTAACTGCTTTTCAATGCTGGGGATTTGTGGGAGGTCCCGGGTATTTGAGGGGCCGGGAGGAGCCAATTTTGCGGTCTCTGCAGTCCAGCGCCATCTGGCAAAGTAATACCCAAGAGTAAAGAATCTTATCTGGAGCAGGATGTACTGTATACTCATAATAACAATTCTACAGGTGAGTAATCACAGAATTGTGTTTTTACAATTATAAAGTAAGCCCTGTAACCAATATTTACAATATTTGTGCTCCGTTGCTAGGCTAAATGTCAACAAAAATATATTAAAAGCCAAAATAAGGTAACATGTATCAGAGACTCAGGGGGCAGAAATCTACACATAGGGAAACTGCTCCACCCACCAGGTATGAGGAAACCCCATGAATCAAGTTTATTGTGTATCACAAAGTGAATACATAGGGGTAGTATTGGACATATAATATATTAACTGTCACAAAAGGATTGAAAGCATCAAGATAATAATGGCTCTGACTCATTATTTAAAAAAAATGGGTTAATAATAAAAATCTGCATCAATATGGAGGAGTGGTTACTTATACACTGTACTTCAAAAGAAATTCCAGCCAACCTTGCTTTTTTTTCTTTTACCAGAAGGAACAAAGAGCCAGGGGTGGCAGTTTTGCTATTACAGGGGAGGACTGCCATTGCTCAAATAATGGGTTGTTACTATGGCAACGCCCCGATGTGTGCAGATGATTTTAGTCATGCAATGCTTTGGGCAAATATTACAGAGGTTAAACTACTGCTTCCCATACGCTGGCTCAGAGTAGGGTTCAGCAGTTTTTCCCTGTAAAAGAGAAGTGATACATTTAAAAACCTTTCACTCCAGGAGTACTTTATAGGATCGATTCAGCGCCGGCCAGGAGTATCTCATTTCCCAGCTGACACCAACTCACAAGCCGAAACTCTCGCTCTCTTGCCTGATTTACGAACACATGCGAGATCTGCACCAGCGTTCAACAGGAGAGAAATGCTGGCACACAAAAACGTAATCTCGCCAAAATCTCACTCCCTGAATCAGGAGTTTACACAAAAAAAGGTCTGCTGAATCAGAAAAGAGGGGGAGAGGTATGAGAAGGTATTTCTCGGCATTCTCATCTCTAGCTCCTCAACAGTCCTCAATCACCTTTGCCTTTTAATTTAATACATCAATATTTTCTGTTGGTGAAAGGTCTGGACTGCATGTAGGCCTCTGAATTGAGCCTTATATGTACCCCCCTTTTTCAGTCTAGCATATTTATGTAAACTTTTAATATTGTTAAAAGGAACTCAGGAACTTCAGGAACTCAGGACTGCCCTTTCATCTGCTAAGCAAGCATATTTCTCTTCACTGATTTCTGCACAAGCCCGGAATCCCAAACAACACTTCAACACTTTCAGTTCCCTACTCCGCCCACCACCTCCTCCTCCAACCTCCCAAATAATGGCAGAAGAATTTTCTACATTCTTCAAAGAAAAAAATAACAACATTCGACTTGGCTTTCCCTTCAGAATCCCTCAGCACTTAAAACAACCCCCCTGCCTTACTCTCTTACTTTCTTCACTCCAATAACTGAGCTTGGACTAACCTCTCTCATTTCTAGGGCCCACCTGACTACCTGCTCCCTCGATCCTACCTTTTTCCTCAACTGTCTCCATCCCTCACTCCAGCCTTAACCTCTATATTCAACCTTTCCCTCTCCACTGGCACCTTTCCTTGCAGTCATTACTCCGATAATCAAGAAACCCTCTCTCAACCCCTCTGCCCTCTCCAGCTACCGCCCTATCTCACTCCTCCCTTTCTCTCTTCTTGAACAACATGTCAACTCAGAACTGGCACAATACTTATTTACTAACAACTTACTTAACCCCTTACAATCAGGATTCCGCCATAATCACTCCACCGAAACTGCCCTCACCAAAGTCACTAATGATCTGCTCACTGCCAAAAGCAAAGGTCGCTACTCCATCCTCATCCTTCTTGACCTCTCTCAGCCTTTCACACTGTCAACCACTCTCTGCTTCTTGATATTCTCTCCTCTCTAGGGGTTCAAGGTCTTGCACTCTCTTGGCTCACCTCTTACCTCTCTGACAGATCATTCAGTGTATCCTATTCTAACATCTCATCCTCACGTTCTCTTTCTGTTGGTGTGCCGCAAGGTTCTGTCCTAGGCCCCCTACTTTTCCCAGTCTACACCTATGGCCTTGGCAAACGTATAACTTCACTAGGCTTTCAATACCACTTCTATGCGGATGACACTCAGATATATCTCTCAGGCCCCAATCTCTCCTCTCTCCTATCTCCCCTCCCCAACTGCCTCTCAGCTATTTCTTCATCTCATCCTCACGTTCTCTTTCTGTTGGTGTGCCGCAAGGTTCTGTCCTAGGCCCCCTACTTTTCCCAGTCTACACCTATGGCCTTGGCAAACGTATAACTTCACTAGGCTTTCAATACCACTTCTATGCGGATGACACTCAGATATATCTCTCAGGCCCCAATCTCTCCTCTCTCCTATCTCCCCTCCCCAACTGCCTCTCAGCTATTTCTTCATTCATGTCATCTCGCTACCTCAAGCTAAACATGGACAAGACAGAACTGGTCATTTTCCCACCCTCTAACTCCCCTCCCCTCTCTAACACGTCTATTTCTGTCAACAATTATACAATAACTGCTACTCCCCAAGCTCGGTGCCTGGGAGTCACTCTGGACTCTGCCCTCTCTTTCAAACCACATATTCACTGCCTGGCCACCTCCTGTCGCCTCCAACTTGAAAACCTATCACACATCCGTCCTTTCCTCTCACCTGACATCACTAAAATGCTAGTGCACGCCCTGGTCATATCCCGACTGGATTACTGCAACATCCTTCTTTGTGGCTTACCAACTAACAGACTGGCACCCCTCCAATCTATTCTGAACTCCGCTGCTCACCTCATCCATCTCTCCTCTCGCTCCGCCAGTTCTGCGCCTCCCTGCCAATCCCTACACTGACTGCCAATCCCACAGTGAATCCTGTTCAAAACTCTAACTCTCGCCTACAAAGCTCTCTCCAACCAGGCCCCTCCCTACATCTCATCTCTAATCCAACAATATCAACCTAGACGCAGCCTCCGCTCTGCTGCTGACTTTCTCCTGTCCTCCACCCTGGTCACCTCCTCTCACGCCCGCCTCCAGGACTTCTCACATGCAACTACAACCTCCTGGAATACTCCCCCACCCAATCCGCCACTCCACAACCCTCAAAACCTTCAAAGGCACCCTCAAAACTCACTTATTCAGACAAGCATATAATCTGGCCTAACCAGTGGCGCATGCCACAAAGCTCAATACTAACTGTTTGTGATCCTTCCCCCTCATCTTCACCCCTCCTCCTGTCTGCAATTACTACTCTGTAAAGCGCTACGGAAGATGATGGCGCTATATAAATAAACAATAATAATAATAATAATAATATTGTGTTTAACAATAGTTCTCCTTTAAAAAAAAGTGTAGAACTTTTTTTGCGGTGAGGGAATTTTATATATATATAGATATAGATATATATATATAACTTGTTTTTCATGGTGAACGCTTAATCTTTATAATTTCGTAAACAAATACTGTAGATAGGGGGAACCAGCCACAGGTCATTTTTGCCATATCAAATTATATTCTTTCCACTTAACGTGACTAGCTTCTGAAACATCTCTGATCTTTTTTCAGCTTTAATTCTTCAGCCTGGGGATCCCCTGATGTATAAGCTGAGGGCAGATATCAGAGGAAAAATGGGACTCGCCGAAGAAGCCATTGAGGATTATAAGCAAGCGATAAATCTATTGCAGCAAGAAACCTCAGGCCCAGCTAGCAACTGATGATGTCACAAAGAAAATGTTATTTCCCTGAATTAAAGCAGACATTCACTCACTGTCACCTGTGGTGGCATCAAAGATGCAATCTCCCCTATACACTTATGTGGACTTGCAAACTTCAGCAACATAATTTTACATTTATAGGTGTTATTAGTGACCAGCACATATTATGGAGTTTCTGTGCCAGTGACACCCTGTTGCTCCTTGTGAAATCCAATAAACTTCCACTGCACACATTTATATACTGGAGGTCTGAAAGGACCCTTGTGTTCAAAGTGGTTTTCTAAAAAAAATAGTCAAAAGCATAATGCCAAGGCTACATACACTGGATGAAAAGTCATACTGACTTTTAGTTTGGCACAATGATTGGGGTTACCCCCAGTTGGAATCACTGTCGATCCCCTCATCTGAGTTGCATTTACCAATACCGTGATCCAGCATTATTTTCGATTGGGGCCCAGGAGTTCCCACAGCAGCACAACAGCACAGTCACCTGCACAGCAGGGAAGCAGGGGATGCCTGTACTGTATTTGAAAACAGCCCTGGACTGCCCTTGGTCTGGCTGTGATTCCTGCCGTGGGTCAGTCAAATATGACTTTTGGTCTTCTTTACCAAGCCACTACAGCCAATCTAACTCCTGTAGCCAAAGTTAAGAAGGGGTAGTTCATATAAGAGGCCTATGCAATCCAATTTGTAAAGAGGAGTAAGGAAAATGTTGAGCGAAGATATATCTGCACCGACCCCATGCTGTAAAAACTGCCAAAGATATATTTACCAATACTTACCTGTAATTGGGCTGTCATGCAATTTGATGTTAGTTTCTTTTAATAACCAGAAGTCTCATAATGATGTATCGGAGTCTACTTAGTTTGACTGGTCTAAAATAAAAAAATAAAAGAAATCAAAACATCCAAAGTGGGTCCTATAGATCATTTTAGAAACCAGAAAATTACCTGTATTAGTCGCATAGCAATCCAGTCGTCATTCCTCTGTACCGTATCTTTTATACTGAATGCAAATGTGCCCAGGGGTTTAACTTGAGAAGGTGCGACCACACCAGGGCCCAAAAGGTCAAGGGGCCCCAACATTATTGCGCTTCCATCTTATTTATCATATTTTTGCTCACTTGGCATCATTTAGAGGAAGGAAGCCCCATTTGACTCTGCTGTTTGACTCTTTAGTTGTCTTACTGTATTCAGTTGTAGTTAAAAGACAGAAGAAAGTTTCTTTTATGAGCCTTGAACGGGCCCCATTTAATGTTCGCATCAGGGCCCCGCCACATTTATTTGCGCCACTGAATGTGCCTGCATGAAACCTTGAAGCAAGAGCCTTTTAAATGATTTATATTATCTAGAATTTTAATACTGCACGCCAAATTCCAAATGAGCAATTGTATCTCTGGAAGAACAATGGGCCCAGGAATCTATAATATTCCCAGGCCAATCGATTCCCTCCCTCCGGGACATCCAAAATCAGGATGGACTGCTGTGTGAAACTCCCCCAGGTTGCCCCATACACTTACCTTCTTTTCTGGTCCAACAGCGCATGCGTGGACTGCGGCCACATCCCCACTATCCCTCTAGCAGAGCGCATGCCCGCACCAGGCATTTGTGAATGGCCGGCTCAGGTATGCTCCCTGTTAGAGGGTAGCGGGGGATGCGTCAGCATGCTCAAAACCGCTCACTTAGATGAAGGCTTAGCCTAAGCCTGAAATGATATTACTTTAATATTGCATCTTAATAATCTGACTAATTGTCTGAGTCATTCTCTCCGCTCTGCAGACTGTTTTCAATCTTAGCAGATCATTACCAGACGCTAATTGCTTTTAGAACATAGTAAAGAAATTGAGAGAATGTAGCCAGACGCTGCGGCTGCATAATAACCCAGGTTAGCATTTCTCATGTAAATAAGCCAGTGAGGTCAGACATGATGTAAAAAATAGCCCAATACATTTTATACAGCAACGACTTTATGTCCAAACAGCTCTATAGGCTCGATTCAGAGAGACAAAAAAAGACTTTTGTTTTTGTGCCGATTTCGTATTATTTTCAAATTTTCCCGCTCTCGTATGAGTGTGCAAGCGATTCTATGCATGCATTGAAAACCTTCTGTAAAGTTTCCGTCCGTTCGTATGCCAGAGTACGAGTACGAGGATGTCATTTTCCAGCGTGACTTTTCTGTTTCATTTTCTCATGTTACAACGTCAGATTTCGATTTTGTCCTTTTTCCATCGTCTCCTTGCACGAATCCTTTACGTTTCCCGATAGATTCTGTTTTCCTTTTTCAATAAATAATTGTCCGGACGAAAATCCTTACAATCTTGCGCCTGGGCACCACAAACTTAACTCATTAAAGTGCTCGCCTACATATTTGCCACCCTCACTTCTACTACAATGTTTAGCTAAACCACTTAGCCCTATCCTCCATCTTCCCTTTTGGACCCTTAAAGCTCACCCCAACCACTTAGCCCTATCCTCCATCTTCCCTTTTGGACCCTTAAAGCACACCCCAACCACTTAGCCCTATCCTCCATCTTCCCTTTAGGCCCCTAAAACTTACCCAAACCACTTCGCGGTTAGGTTCTTCTTCCATTTTAGGGCCCTAAAACTTACCCAAACCACTTCGCGGTTAGGTTCTTCTTCCATTTTAAGCCCCTAAAACTTACCCAAACCACTTCGCGGTTAGGTTCTTCTTCCATTTTAGGCCCCTAAAACTTACCCAAACCACTTCGCGGTTAGGTTCTTCTTCCATTTTAGTCCCCTAAAACTTACCCAAACCACTTCGCGGCTAGGTTCTTCTTCCATTTTAGGACCCTAAAACTTACCCAAACCACTTCGCGGTTAGGTTCTTCTTCCATTTTAGGACCCTAAAACTTAACCAAACCACTTCGCAGACATCTGAATTTTGATAGAAAAATATGTCTTTGACCCTTTGTTTTGTATAAATGTATGTGTTTAAATAAATGACAATGAAACTTTGCTTTTGGTTTTTTTATCTGTAAATTTTTGTTAATACAATTTTTTTTAAAAACGTGGGCTGTACATTTTAGGGTTTTTATTTAAAAAAAAAAGGGGTAAAAATCTTCAAATTAAAAACTTTAAAATACAGTTAAAAACTGTATAAACTAAACAGGGACAGGACCCAGGACTCTAATCTTCTTCTTCTGTTGTCCCCAACGAGGCAACCACCACCTTGTCCCTGCAACAAATTGAGAATAAAACATTAGTTGGAGACCAATACATGTTTGTCACCTGTGGATTGAATGTTTGTTAGTTAATTAAATAAAGGCCACATATGTCATTCTGCCAAGTCATTAAGCTAAGTAAGTGGCCAGAGGTGATTATGCAAAGTCATTAAGTTAAGTAAGTGGCCAGAGGTGATTATGCAAAGTCATTAAGATTAGGAAGTGGCCAGAGGTCATTCTTCGAATGCCATTGACTATGGCTTGATGTATCTGTGTGTTCATGTCAATTACCACATACTGCAAATAATGGCATTACTACTTACTTGGTTAGTGGCCGAGAGAGGGCTCGTTGGGGACAACCCGACGTCCTGGGCCCTGCCTCTGCTGTGAAGAAGTTCCTGGAGAAACATGGCAATTACAGTTAGTTTTTATGTCTTATTCAACAGTAATAAAATGTCTATTTAAATGTCTGGGTCACATCAATCACCTTCTCCATGTTCTTCGTGTGGCCGATCTGCCGCTTGTTCCACAACTTCACCCGCTCCTGAAGCATCTATAAAAACAGATGAAGGGAATCAGCTTGGTAGTAAATAGAATGTATATGTGTGTGCGTATCCATGAAGAGTGACATACCAGAGGCTCCCGCATGCGTGGCAGGGTACGACTGCCTGCCCACGCCGTGCCGCCCCTGCTCTGTGGAAAGGTCCAGGGGCTGGTCGGAGGACCCAACAGAGGAGGGGTAGGACCGTTGCCCTGGAGATCCACCACCTTCACTTCCAGCTGCAGCTTCATCGGCCTGTGTGCCTCTGGGTGCGACGTATACGGTAATCCATTTCCAACACTTCCCAAGAAAAGGCATTATAACTAAAGGCCTACCTTCTGTCTTAGTTACATCTGGCATGCAATCGCTATGTACTTACTAGGGAAATGGAGTCCGAAAAACTGCCGCACCCGGGGCATGTGCAGCCGCTTCAGGTCCGACCAATGCTGCGTGATCTGAGTGTGGGTGAAGGTGGTGTCGGTGTGTTGCTGTATTTTCCCGATGATCTCCAGGGCGACGGTGCGTTTCTCAAAAGAGTCAGGAAGTCGCACCTGCGCTCCAGCATGGTCTACAAAACATAAAGCAAACATAGCATTTAGTTCCAACTGGCTGCCAATATCTGTCAAAAATAGATCCTTTGACTAAATGACATTAACACACACACATTTATAGGCTAATCAAATCCTTGAAGCTGGGCGAACTGGTGTTTGGCACGTGTGTGCCGTGACTTTGGTTGTGCACGGAGTTGTAGCCACTTTTAAATAAAGCCCTTACTTCCTGCGCTTCCTTAAGGGGTAGACATCCATTTAGCTGGCAAATCAAACTGATAAAAAGACACTTACAAGCATGATGATCTCTTCTTGTTGACGGGTTGGCGGGTCCGCAGCAGATAAGTAATGCCCCAGCGGTTTCCGGGTTCCGCACGGCTGAACGAACGGCTGTACACACGCGTACGCGAGTGTCACAGGCGGCCAATCTTATTTAAAGGTCTCTGGACACACAGCTCATTCTCTTTCTGAGTCCGTGCAAAATGGCACCAAAGAAGCAAGCGGGAAAAAGGCACCCAAGCGGCAGGAGGCTTCAGAAGGGCCAAAAATGCATTCCCAAATGCCCAAAACAAAACTGCGTCAAGCATGCAATGCTCCGCCCAAGCCACCCACCACTACTCCCAAAAAAAAGGAGGCACAAGCCAAGCGCAAGACACAGGCCACCAAGCCTACCACAAGGGAGGTGAAAAAAACTGGTAAGAGGGCCCACATCCCCCCCCCCACGTGGCACCAAGGCACTGAGCAAATCCAAAACCCACCATGAAAGAAGCCCACGCCGGCAAAGAAGCCCCCGACGGCCCAGAAGCCAAAGCAGGGCCCAAAGCCCCCGACGGCCCAGAAGCCACAGCAGGGCCAGAAGCCCCCGACGGCCCAGAAGCCACAGCAGGGCCAGAAGCCCCCGACGGCCCAGAAGCCACAGCAGGGCCAGAAGCCCCCGACAGCCCAGAAGTCACAGCAGGGCCAGAAGCCCCCGACGGCCCCAAAGCCCTCAATGGCCCAGAAGCCACAGCAGGGCCAAAAGCCCCCGACGGCCCAGAAGCCACAGCAGGGCCAGAAGCCCTAAAAGGCAGAGAATCCAAAGCTCAACATCCCCACCCGCACGGGGCTACCAATCCATGGGCAAGAGTGGCAGAACAACAAGCTCTGGCTCACCCATGGACCGTCCAAGTACCTCAGAGGGCCATGCTTGTTCCAAGGGCCCACAGAGCCACAGGGCCCCAAGTACAACTTCAAGTTCATCCAGACCCTCTCTTCCTCGGCCACATTTGCAACCGGCACAGGTGGCCAGCCAATCACCCTATGCCACATCAATCCCTGCAACTTCTGTGGCCACCCAGCCATGAACACCCAGTTCCTTTCCCAGTCCAGTTAGATCAGCAGCCAGCCTGCAGTCCTTAAATTCTCCCACACACACCCAGGAACCCAGGAAACAATGAGGAGCCACAACCACAACCAAAAGGGCGCACATTGCGCAGAGGCCACTTGAGTGGCCATTTTGGTGAGGTCCAAACTCTGGCATTGGCTAGTGGCCTCACGTTATATTATGATGAGCTATATGGGAGCAAATCAAAAGCAACAAGCAAGCAGTGCAAAGCTGAGATTTTGGCAGAACTCACCAGACAAGTCAATGCAGCGGGGGATGAGCTCAAAGATGTAGAACAGATTCAATGGAAAATATCGGACCTCAAATATGCCGCACGGAAGAAAGAGAATAAAAGGTGGCATTACAGGTACATATCTTATTTTTGATTTTTTATTCTTCTTGTATAGACATCATTGAGCTAAATTTGTGTAACTATGTTTTCAGCTTATAAACTGCTGGAGGATTCCCCACTAAATTGAAATTTACCCAGGCTGAAGAGATGGTGCTGGGCCTGCTACATCCTGTTGCGTTAGAGGGACACTCGGCACAACAGGACACGGACAACCCGCCTATTCCTGCAGGTTAGTAATGTTTTATGTTCCCCAAAAATTGTGCAACCAGTGAAATTAGCCAGCAAGGCATATCTAAACACAGGCCCCTAGGGTGTGCCTTGTAGTGGAGTGAACAATTTGGCCAGGGTGTGTCATGTGTGTGGACAGATAATTTGATAATTTGGTTGCCCATACATGACGTTTCAGAACATTTAGGAAGAGTAGTAAAGTATTGAGATTAGCAAAGGACTGCCTGATATGTATTTCTATTCAATCACATCCAACACTTACATCTTTATATGTGGGCCACTTGGGTTTGAGCTGTGCTTGGGTCCCAAAGGCTTAAGATGGGGTGACTGCAATGTTTTCATAGATACAATGGTAACCAGCAGAATATTATTGTAACTGCTATTTGAAAGCTGAGTGTGTTCCCTTAATGGCCTATAGAGGATGTTTAAACACACACAACAGGCAGTACTTGCATGTTTGGTTGGCTTCAGGTGACCAATGTGTCTGTACTTGTTTCATAATCCATTTTCAAGATAATGGCATTCATAGTGAAGGTCAAGTTGCACCGTTGTGGTAGTGGCCATTCCAGCTTGGCCACGTGTTTGATTTAGGCATATGTGTTATTAAGCATCACCAATGCATAGTTCTGTGTTTACATTGTTTGTTTTCTTCTAATGCAGCCCAGCCTCATCCCTCAGCTAGTGGGAAATCCTCAGCCAGTTTGTCCATGCCGCAACGGAAGTTCTCCCCCTGGGGCCAGAATCTGCAACTGTCCCAAAATGTTTCCTCAGCAGCAGAGTGAAGCTGATCCTCAGCAGCAGAGTGAAGCTGGCTGCATGCTGCCTGCACATCATGGGCAGCAAGCAGAGACTGACCCTCCAGTCCCCAGTTTTAGATCTGCTGCTGAGGATTTGCCCAGCATACCTGTGGCTGTTGGGGGTCCTAGAGCCCCATCATCTGCACGCCCCCACAACCTGGGGAATTTTGAGGCGTACTCAGCAACGTCACCCAGTTTCCCAGGGGAGGGGCGTGCAGATGATGGAGTCAGCATGGCACCATGAGAGGCGGCTATTTCGCTGGCAAAATCAACAAAACCACGAGCATATTAATGCCCAATTCGAGAACCTCAATAATAACTTAAGTGCCATGCTGACTGAATTTAGGACCCATAACAGCCACATGGCCAACTTGACAACCGAATTCAGGGCCAGCATGGCTGAATTGCAAACTAACCAAAGAAACATTTTGGAACAGTTGCAGATTCTGAATGCCACACAGGCCCAGGTTAGGGCCCACCACCAAGGACCCCAACCTGGGTTCTATGGGCATCTCCCATATTAAGGTGTATTTGGCCTGAATCTTTTCTACATCTTTGCTCTACATCCCCACTGTATTGACTTGTCTGGTGAGCCCTACCAATATAGCATTTTGGTATGGCTTTGCTTGTATGCTTTTGATTTGCGCCCATATAGCTCATTAGAGTGCTGAGGTAGCCCACTAGCCAATGCCAGAGGTCAAGCCTCACTGAACCGGCCACTCAAGCTGTTGCGCTGCAGCCTTGGCCCTAATTACATTGGTTGTGGCTCCTCCTGTTTGTAGGCATGATTGTGTGACATTCTGGATTGACAAACTACTACCTTGGCCCCTGGCTGAGATTTTACTGGACTTGGATTGGGACTGGGTGTTCTTGTTTGGGTGGCCCACTGAGTAACAGGTGTAGATGTGGCATAGGTATGTCTGCTTACAACCTGTGCCTGTGGCAAATGAGGCCAAGCAGGAGAGGGTGTGTTTGTGTCCCTATTATTAAAATGTAACATCTCTGAATTATCCACTTGACAATCCTTGGCACATATATGTTAGTATGTTCTTTTTAAGGTTAACTTTGTCCTGGAGTGCCTTACTTTGTAAATCCAGACTGTGTGCAATTGCTATGTGGCATTATTTGGCATAAATTTCATGTCCATGTATTCCCCATAACTATGGGAGTGACCATCAACTACAATTTTTATGTTAAAAAAATGAAAAAAATAAAATAAAATATACGTGTTTATGACTAAGTTGCTGTCTTTCGGTTTTTGGATAATATGACTTAAAGTAGCCCCAAAAACAAACACCAAAAAAAAGAGTCTAAAATCATTGTTGATGGTTTTTGAAATTAATTATTTTCTGTTTTTTTTTTATAATAAAACACAAAGCCAAAAACAAATGGCACAAAGCAATAACAACAAACAAGAGGAAAAAAAAAACAAAGGAGAAAACAATTAAGCAAAATGTGTTGCTATTAGATTAGCACGGACGGCTTGGCCAGACGCACTGTGCTGCCCAACATAGGCATCCTCTGGCTCATCGGCGGGTGGAGAGGGTGGCAAATCCACATACCGGGGGACCCGCTGCAAGATAGCAAAATTATGCAGCGCAGCACAGCCCATGATGATATCTATGACCTATTTTGGGTCATACTGAAGGGATCCCCCGGTATGGTCCAAACATCGAAATCGGGTCTTCAATAGGCCAAAGGCCCTCTCCACCACTGCCCTGGTTTTGCGGTGCGCCCTATTATAGGCCTCTTGGGCGGCATTCTGTGGGCGTAGTACAGGCGTCAACAGCCACAGGAGGAGTGGATATCCCGAATCTCCTGGAAAAATTAAAGGAAAAAAAACAAAAAAACATTACTCCATACATTGAAGCCAAAAAACGCTCAAGCTACCTGAATAAGAGGCTAGGTGACATTGGCAAAAAAAACATGAGCAAATCGACAAAGAAATGGGGGGGCCAAAATTAGAGAACCAATATTGCGGATTCTGGCCAATCAGCCAGACTTTTAAGAGCTATTGGTTTAGCTCTGTGCTGCTCAGCAATCTTGGATGGGTTAAGTTTTCATGACCCATTATCTGCTTGTCTGAGGCCAAAACAGGTCTAACCCGGCCCCGGCACTTTATCCCGCTCTCCTCTACTCAGTAAGTGTAATGCATCTAAGCAAAGATGGCGCAGACCCTATGATAAAGTCAAGAACAGAATTACACTGCCATAGCTGCTGGGGGGGGGGGGGGTGGCAGGAGCAGCAGCAGCAGCTCCATCAGCAGCAGCCTGAGTCTACAGTTGCTAATGAGTAGCTTTCTTCACCCGCATAGTGAGGCTACTCATGAGCAGCAGGAAGACCTGGAGCAGGACCTGAACCAGCAGGTCGTGTCATACCTTGACATGACCATGCCAACACACCTTGAGGATCCGCTGGGCTTCTGGACAGCCAAACTTGACTTGTGGCCGCAACTAGCAGAGTTTGCCCTGGAAAAGCTGTCCTGCCCGGCCAGTAGCGTGCAATCTGAGCAGGTGTTTAGTGCGGCGGGGCCATAGTAACGCAGAGGCGAACTCGTCTGTCAACTAAAAATGTGGAGAGGCTCACTTTTGTGAAAATGAATCAGGGATGGATCAGCCAGGATTTCCACCCACCAATGGCTGATGCATGCGAGTAGATTCAGCATGGTGCCACGTTTTACACTTTCCAAATGGTGCAAAACATATTTGTGTCTTTAGGCCAATTTTTGGGCTCCTGCTGATGCCAACTTCAGGGTATGCCTTTCAGACAATTTTTGGGTTCCTGCTGATGCCAACTTCAGGGTGTGCCTTTGAGACATTTTTGGGTTCCTGCTGATGCCAACTTCAGTGTATGCCTTTCAGACAATTTTTGTGTTCCTGCTGCTGCCAACTCCAGGGTGTGTCTATCAGTCAATGTCTAGGTTCCTGCTGCCAACTCCAGTGTCTCTTTCAGACAATTTTTGGCTCCTGCTGCTGCTGATGCCAACTCCAGTGTGTCTTTAGGCCAATGTTTGGACTCCTGCTGCCAACTCCAGTGACTCTTTCAGCCAATGTTTGGGCTCCTGCTGCTGCTTCTGGCAACCCCAGTGTGTCTGTAGGCCAATGTTTGGGCTCGTTCTGCTGCTGCCAACTCCAGTGTGTCGTTAGGCCAATTTTTGGGCTCCTGCTGCCAACTCCGGTGTCTCTTTCAAGCAATGTTTGGGCTCCTGCTGCTGCTGCCAACTCTCGTGTGTGTCTTTAGGCCAATGTTTGGGCTCCTGCTGGCAACTCCAGTGTCTCTTTCAGCCAATGTTTGGGCTCCTGCTGCTGCTGCTGCCAACTCCAGTTTCTCTTTCAGCCAATGTTTGGGCTCCTGCTGCTGCTGCCAACTCCAGGTTGTGTCTTTAGGCCAATTTTTGGGCTCCTGCTGCTGCTGCCAACTCCAGGTTGTGTCTTTAGGCCAATCTTGTCTGGGCTCCTGCTGCTGCTGCTGCCAACTCCAGTGTCTCTTTAAGCCAATGTGTGGTCTCCTGCTGCTGGCAACTCCAGTGTGTCTTTAGGCCAATTTTTGGGCTCCTGCTGCTGCCAACTCCAGTGTCTCTTTCAGCCAATGTTTGGGCTCCTGCTGCTGCTGCTGGCAACTCCAGTCTATCTTTAGGCCAATTTCTGGGCTCCTGCTGCTGCTACTGCCAACTCCAGTGTGTCTTTAGACCAATTTTTGGGCTCCTGCTGCCAACTCCAGTGTCTCTTTCAAGCAATGTTTGGGCTCCTGCTGCTGCTGCCAACTCCAGTGTGTGTCTTTAGGCCAACTTTTGGCCTCCTGCTGCCAACTCCAGTGTGTCTTTCGGCCAATTTTTGGGCTCCTGCTGCCAACTCCAGTGTGTCTATAGGCCAATTTTTGGGCTCCTGCTGCCAACTCCAGTGTCTCTTTCAAGCAATGTTTGGGCTCCTGCTGCTGCTGCCAACTCCAGTGTGTGTCTTTAGGCCAACTTTTGGCCTCCTGCTGCCAACTCCAGTGTGTCTTTCAGCCAATTTTTGGGCTCCTGCTGCCAACTCCAGTGTCTCTTTCAAGCAATGTTTGGGCTCCTGCTGCTGCTGCCAACTCCAGTGTGTGTCTTTAGGCCAATTTTTGGCCTCCTGCTGCCAACTCCAGTGTGTCTTTAGGCCAATTTTTGGGCTGCTGCTACCAACTCCAGGCTGTCATTCAGTCAATGTTTGGTCTCCTGCTGCTGCTGCCAACTCCAGGGTGTCTCTTTCAAGCAATGTTTGGGCTCCTCCTGCTGCTGCTGCCAAATCCAGTGTGTCTTTAGGCCAATTGTTGGGCTCCTGCTGCCAACTCCAGTGTCTCTTTCAAGCAATGTTTGGGCTCCTGCTGCTGCCAACTCCAGGGTGTGTCTTTAGGCCAATTTTTGGGCTCCTGCTGCCAACTCCAGGGTGTGCCTTCCAGCCAATTTTTGTGCTTCTGCTGCTGCCAACTTCAGGGTGTGTCTTTAGGCCAATTTTTGGGCTGCTGCTGCCAACTCCAGTGTCTCTTTCAGCCAATGGTTGGGCTCCTGCTGCTTCTACTGGCAACTCCAGTGTGTCTTTAGGCCAATTTTTGGGCTCCTGCTGCCAACTCCAGTGTCTCTTTCAAGCAATGTTTGGGCTCCTGCTGCTGCTGCCAACTCTAGTGTGTGTCTTTAGGCCAATTTTTGGCCTCCTGCTGCCAACTCCAGTGTGTCTTTAGGCCAATTTTTGGGCTGCTGCTGCCAACTCCAGGGTGTCATTCAGTCAATGTTTGGGCTCCTGCTGCCAACTCCAGTGTGTCTTTAGGCCAATTTTTGGGCTGCTGCTGCCAACTCCAGGGTGTCATTCAGTCAATGTTTGGGCTCCCGCTGCTGCTGCCAACTCCAGGGTGTCTCTTTCAAGCAATGTTTGGGCTCCTGCTGCTGCTGCCAACTACAGTGTGT
Source organism: Gastrophryne carolinensis (assembly GCA_027917425.1). Classification (NCBI taxonomy): domain Eukaryota; kingdom Metazoa; phylum Chordata; class Amphibia; order Anura; family Microhylidae; genus Gastrophryne; species Gastrophryne carolinensis. The sequence goes on along the minus strand of CM051244.1, from coordinate 90,316,952 downwards.
CTTTAGGCCAATTTTTGGGCTGCTGCTGCCAACTCCAGTGTCTCTTTCAAGCAATGTTTGGGCTCCTGCTGCTGCTGCCAACGTCAGTGTCTCTTTCAAGTAATGTTTGGGCTCCTGCTGCTGCTGCCAACTCCAGGGTGTGTCTTTAGGCCAATTTCTGGGCTGCTGCTGCCAACTCCAGTTTCTCTTTCAAGCAATGTTTGGGCTCCTGCTACTGCTGCTGCTGCCAACTCCAGTGTGTCTTTAGGCCAATTTTTGGGCTCTTGCTGGCAACTCCAGTGTCTCTTTCAGCCAATGTTTGGGCTCCTGCTGCTGCTGCTGCCAACTCCAGTGTGTCTTTAGGCCAATTTTTGGGCTGCTGCTGCCAACTCCAGTGTCTCTTTCAAGCAATGTTTGGGCTCCTGCTGCTGCCAACTCCAGGGTGTGTCTTTAGGCCAATTTATGGGCTCCTGCTGCGAAGTCCAGTGTATCTTTCAAGCAATGTTTAGATTCCTTCTGCTGCTGCTGCCGCTGCCAACTCCAGGGTGTGTCTTTCAGGCAATATATGGGCTCCTAATGCTGCTGCCAAATCCGATGTGTTTTTCAAGCAATATATGAGCTCCCTATGCTGCTGCCAACACCTGGGTGTGTCTTTCAGGTAATATATGGGCTCCTAATGTTGCTGCCAACTCCAGAGTGTGTCTTTCAGGCAATATTTGGGCTCCCTATGCTGCTGCCAAATTCAGGGTGTGTTTTTTAGGCAATATATGGGCTCCCTATGCTGCTGCCAACTCCACTGTGTGTCTTTCAGGCAATATATGGGCTCATCATGCTGATGCCACCTCAAGGCTCTATAATTGTGCTGCTCTGCGTCAGCGAATCTAATAGCGACGCCTCTGATTTGCATGTCATACTTTTTTACAATAGAATTTCACTAACCCAGCATGCATCCTATGCATGTTACAGCCAAGCAAAACGTTCTGCAACCCTATGGAGGCTCTTGGATGCCCAGAAATAGCTGTTTATATTTTTTATTAATAGCGATTCGTCACAAATAAATTCGGACCGAAACAATTGTTCCCGGAAAATTCGGCGAATCAGCTGAATTGAATTTTTCAAAAGTTCGCTCATCTCTAGTCTCAGACATATAATTATTTTGCCCATTACAGATGCAGATGCTGAAATATTTTGGCCAGAACAGCCAGAGAATTATTTTGACCAGGACAGATGCAGACACAGAATTATTTTGCCCAGGATAGCCACATAATTATATTGCACATTACAGATGCAGATACTAAAATATTTTGCCCAGAACAGCCCTTAGCAGGTAATATGTGCATCTAATTTAGACTGTTCTCGTAAGAGATAGACATCAGGGAGGATAATTTAAGACTAGTGCCACATATTACCATGTGAGCATCTATGTAGCGGCGCTTAGAGCGTCCGCAAGTGGTCAATGCAAGCTGGCGCTGTGACCTAGCTTAGCGGCAGGACAAGTGTACTATCCTGTCCAGCATTGATAAATGTGATGTCTGGAGGGCGCTGTAGAAGCTCTCTCCCTGATTCACTGCAGAGCCAATCAAAAACGCTAGGTGGTATCCCAAGACTATGCTACATCTAACAACAGGACAACGCTGCAGCGAATGATAGGTAGCGCTAGTTAAACTGGATCAACAGCCTGGCACAATTGGAAAAGAAAGGTAGCGACCATTTTGGAGCCTCCTCTCCGGAATGACATAACTGACAATTAACAGTAACAGGAAGCCCATCAGCATTTCCTGTTTTTGGGTGGCCTGCAAATGCATGAGCCACCATTTTGTTTTTAAAAATGTACTACAGCAGGCGTTACCGTTTCTTAAATAACCCCCTTGATCTTATTTAGAACTCTCCCATCACTCTTTATAATAAATAAAAGTTCCACTGCTAGTCTAATTCCAGCTTTGCTTTTCAGTCGCCATAGTATACTGTGAGCATACTGTTAGGGTGTGGGTTGGTGTACAGGAGTACAGGTTATTGGACCACAGGTTTGCTGCCACTTGCAGTCGATCCAACAGGTCAGATTTTTTGATCTGCAGGATTGGCTTGGTACATATTACTCCAGATACAGTACATGTCAGGTTAGAACAAAGGTGACGAGGTGGTAGAGCAGGTTAGATAACTGTAGAGATCTATTATTCATGAAATAATTAGGCAGCATGCAGCTTACTCAATGCCTGTCCCATGTGCCTCAAGCAGTAGGAAGGCTCCATAGTTTGCCCTTATTTAAATCTCATTAGTCCAGGACCATGCCAAAAAGTGGTCCAAGAGCCACACTATTCCCTCAGGGTGAGCGGCCATGGGAAGTCACAGTTGTCCCAGAGCGGTCTCTGTTCACAGAAGAGCATGCTTATGATTCATAAAGCAGCACAATGTCACACCTATCCCAGCTCAGCCACAAACCAGAAATTGAAGCAAAGTGGATTTGCTTTGAATACAGAAGTTATTTGCATATAACATTGGAGGACATTAGTGTGGGCCTGTACAGGGACCTTAAGTAACAGATTTCCCATGCCATTTGGGTAGCAGGTAAATAATGGTGGTTTGGAAAAGCTGAAATGCATGCTAGGTTTGAATTTGGCAGGTGAGTCTGCATATCTGGCTGTAGGTGAGGCAACAGCATAAGCTTTTGGCAGGAGGAGCTGTGGTATCGGTCATTTAAAAGGCAAGACCTAAGAGTAGTGATGAGCGAGTAGTATTCGACCGAGCCGGTATTCGATCGAATACTACGCTGTTCGTCATACTCGATTTCGATCGAGTACAGCGGCGATGGCGCACTCACAATTCGTTTCCCCTCCCACCTTCCCTGGCGCGTTTTTTACACCAATCACCATGCAGGGGGGGTGGGACAGGTCCTGGGAGGACGCTGGCATCGCGAAAACGGCGTCTACACGCATTGGCTGGAAAAACCATGTGACCTCGAATATACAAAAACACTTCCTCTTCGTCAGCATTAGCAGCTTGAACTTAGTGAGGGACAGACGCTCACAGCAGGGAAAGACAGGCTGTCGCTGGCAGGGCCCCAGAAGCTCGGAATATCGCTTTTACCACCATCTATACCAGCTACCAGAAGACAAGACAGTCCTTAATAGCCCTTATTAGGGCTGCTACGCTGAACAGTATATAGCTCATTTTCTATTTAGTCAGGCAGGGCCCCAGAAGCTCAGAATATACCTTTTACCACCATATATACCAGCTACCAGAAGACAAGACAGTCCTTAATAGCCCTTATTAGGGCTGCTACGCTGAACAGTATATAGCTCATTTTCTATTTAGTCAGGCAGGGCCCCAGAAGCTCAGAATATACCTTTTACCACCATATATACCAGCTACCAGAAGACAAGACAGTCCTTAAGAGCCCTTATTAGGGCTGCTACGCTGAACAGTATATAGCTCATTTTCTATTTAGTCAGGCAGGGCCCCAGAAGCTCAGAATATACCTTTTACCACCATATATACCAGCTACCAGAAGACAAGACAGTCCTTAATAGCCCTTATTAGGGCTGCTACGCTGAACAGTATATAGCTCATTTTCTATTTAGTCAGGCAGGGCCCCAGAAGCTCAGAATATACCTTTTACCACCATATATACCAGCTACCAGAAGACAAGGCAGTCCTTAATAGCCCTTATTAGGGCTGCTACGCTGAACAGTATATAGCTCATTTTCTATTTAGTCAGGCAGGGCCCCAGAAGCTCAGAATATACCTTTTACCACCATATATACCAGCTACCAGAAGACAAGGCAGTCCTTAATAGCCCTTATTAGTGCTGCTACGTTGAACAGTATATAGCTCATTTTCTATTTAGTCAGGCAGGGCCCCAGAAGCTCAGAATATACCTTTTACCACCATATATACCAGCTACCAGAAGACAAGGCAGTCCTTAATAGCCCTTATTAGGGCTGCTACGCTGAACAGTATATAGCTCATTTTCTATTTAGTCAGGCAGGGCCCCAGAAGCTCAGAATATACCTTTTACCACCATATATACCAGCTACCAGAAGACAAGGCAGTCCTTAATAGCCCTTATTAGGGCTGCTACGCTGAACAGTATATAGCTCATTTTCTATTTAGTCAGGCAGGGCCCCAGAAGCTCAGAATATACCTTTTACCACCATATATACCAGCTACCAGAAGACAAGGCAGTTCTTAATAGCCCTTATTAGGGCTGCTACGCTGAACAGTATATAGCTCATTTTCTATTTAGTCAGGCAGGGCCCCAGAAGCTCAGAATATACCTTTTACCACCATATATACCAGCTACCAGAAGACAAGGCAGTCCTTAATAGCCCTTATTAGGGCTGCTACGCTGAACAGTATATAGCTCATTTTCTAATTAGTCAGGCAGGGCCCCAGAAGCTCAGAATATACCTTTTACCACCATATATACCAGCTACCAGAAGACAAGGCAGTCCTTAATAGCCCTTATTAGGGCTGCTACGCTGAACAGTATATAGCTCATTTTCTATTTAGTCAGGCAGGGCCCCCAGAAGCTCAGAATATACCTTTTACCACCATATATACCAGCTACCAGAAGACAAGACAGTCCTTAATAGCCCTTATTAGGGCTGCTACGCTGAACAGTATATAGCTCATTTTCTATTTAGTCAGGCAGGGGCCCCAGAAGCTCAGAATATACCTTTTACGAACTACCACCATATATACCAGCTACCAGAAGACAAGGCAGTCCTTAATAGCCCTTATTAGGGCTGCTACGCTGAACAGTATATAGCTCATTTTCTATTTAGTCAGGCAGGGCCCCAGAAGCTCAGAATATACCTTTTACCACCATATATACCAGCTACCAGAAGACAAGGCAGTCCTTAATAGCCCTTATTAGGGCTGCTACGCTGAACAGTATATAGCTCATTTTCTATTTAGTCAGGCAGGGCCCCAGAAGCTCAGAATATACCTTTTACCACCATATATACCAGCTACCAGAAGACAAGGCAGTCCTTAATAGCCCTTATTAGGGCTGCTACGCTGAACAGTATATAGCTCATTTTCTATTTAGTCAGGCAGGGCCCCAGAAGCTCAGAATATACCTTTTACCACCATAATATACCAGCTACCAGAAGACAAGGCAGTCCTTAATAGCCCTTATTAGGGCTGCTACGCTGAACAGTATATAGCTCATTTTCTATTTAGTCAGGCAGGGCCCCAGAAGCTCAGAATATACCTTTTACCACCATATATACCAGCTACCAGAAGACAAGGCAGTCCTTAATAGCCCCTTATTAGGGCTGCTACGCTGAACAGTATATAGCTCATTTTCTATTTAGTCAGGCAGGGCCCCAGAAGCTCAGAATATACCTTTTACCACCATATATACCAGCTACCAGAAGACAAGGCAGTCCTTAATAGCCCTTATTAGGGCTGCTACGCTGAACAGTATATAGCTCATTTTCTATTTAGTCAGGCAGGGCCCCAGAAGCTCAGAATATACCTTTTACCACCATATATACCAGCTACCAGAAGACAAGGCAGTCCTTAATAGCCCTTATTAGGGCTGCTACGCTGAACAGTATATAGCTCATTTTCTATTTAGTCAGGCAGGGCCCCAGAAGCTCAGAATATACCTTTTACCACCATATATACCAGCTACCAGAAGACAAGGCAGTCCTTAATAGCCCTTATTAGGGCTGCTACGCTGAACAGTATATAGCTCATTTTCTATTTAGTCAGGCACGGGCCCCAGAAGCTCAGAATATACCTTTTACCACCATATATACCAGCTACCAGAAGACAAGGCAGTCCTTAATAGCCCTTATTAGGGCTGCTACGCTGAACAGTATATAGCTCATTTTCTATTTAGTCAGGCAGGGCCCCAGAAGCTCAGAATATACCTTTTACCACCATATATACCAGCTACCAGAAGACAAGGCAGTCCTTAATAGCCCTTATTAGGGCTGCTACGCTGAACAGTATATAGCTCATTTTCTATTTAGTCAGGCAGGGCCCCAGAAGCTCAGAATATACCTTTTACCACCATATATACCAGCTACCAGAAGACAAGACAGTCCTTAATAGCCCTTATTAGGGCTGCTACGCTGAACAGTATATAGCTCATTTTCTATTTAGTCAGGCAGGGCCCCAGAAGCTCAGAATATACCTTTTACACACCATATATACCAGCTACCAGAAGACAAGACAGTCCTTAATAGCCCTTATTAGGGCTGCTACGCTGAACAGTATATAGCTCATTTTCTATTTAGTCAGGCAGGGCCCCAGAAGCTCAGAATATACCTTTTACCACCATATATACCAGCTACCAGAAGACAAGGCAGTCCTTAATAGCCCTTATTAGGGCTGCTACGCTGAACAGTATATAGCTCATTTTCTATTTAGTCAGGCAGGGCCCCAGAAGCTCAGAATATACCTTTTACCACCATATATACCAGCTACCAGAAGACAAGGCAGTCCTTAATAGCCCTTATTAGGGCTGCTACGCTGAACAGTATATAGCTCATTTTCTATTTAGTCAGGCAGGGCCCCAGAAGCTCAGAATATACCTTTTACCACCATATATACCAGCTACCAGAAGACAAGGCAGTCCTTAATAGCCCTTATTAGGGCTGCTACGCTGAACAGTATATAGCTCATTTTCTATTTAGTCAGGCAGGGCCCCAGAAGCTCAGAATATACCTTTTACCACCATATATACCAGCTACCAGAAGACAAGGCAGTCCTTAATAGCCCTTATTAGGGCTGCTACGCTGAACAGTATATAGCTCATTTTCTATTTAGTCAGGCAGGGCCCCAGAAGCTCAGAATATACCTTTTACCACCATATATACCAGCTACCAGAAGACAAGGCAGTCCTTAATAGCCCTTATTAGGGCTGCTACGCTGAACAGTATATAGCTCATTTTCTATTTAGTCAGGCAGGGCCCCAGAAGCTCAGAATATACCTTTTACCACCATATATACCAGCTACCAGAAGACAAGGCAGTCCTTAATAGCCCCTTATTAGGGCTGCTACGCTGAACAGTATATAGCTCATTTTCTATTTAGTCAGGCAGGGCCCCAGAAGCTCAGAATATACCTTTTACCACCATATATACCAGCTACCAGAAGACAAGGCAGTCCTTAATAGCCCTTATTAGGGCTGCTACGCTGAACAGTATATAGCTCATTTTCTATTTAGTCAGGCAGGGCCCCAGAAGCTCAGAATATACCTTTTACCACCATATATACCAGCTACCAGAAGACAAGGCAGTCCTTAATAGCCCTTATTAGGGCTGCTACGCTGAACAGTATATAGCTCATTTTCTATTTAGTCAGGCAGGGCCCCAGAAGCTCAGAATATACCTTTTACCACCATATATACCAGCTACCAGAAGACAAGGCAGTCCTTAATAGCCCTTATTAGGGCTGCTACGCTGAACAGTATATAGCTCATTTTCTATTTAGTCAGGCAGGGCCCCAGAAGCTCAGAATATACCTTTTACCACCATATATACCAGCTACCAGAAGACAAGGCAGTCCTTAATAGCCCTTATTAGGGCTGCTACGCTGAACAGTATATAGCTCATTTTCTATTTAGTCAGGCAGGGCCCCAGAAGCTCAGAATATACCTTTTACCACCATATATACCAGCTACCAGAAGACAAGGCAGTCCTTAATAGCCCTTATTAGGGCCTGCTACGCTGAACAGTATATAGCTCATTTTCTATTTAGTCAGGCAGGGCCCCAGAAGCTCAGAATATACCTTTTACCACCATATATACCAGCTACCAGAAGACAAGGCAGTCCTTAATAGCCCTTATTAGGGCTGCTACGCTGAACAGTATATAGCTCATTTTCTATTTAGTCAGTCAGGGCCCCAGAAGCTCAGAATATCCTTTTACCACCATATATACCAGCTACCAGAAGACAAGGGCAGTCCTTAATAGCCCTTATTAGGGCTGCTACGCTGAACAGTATATAGCTCAATTTTCTATTTT